>OX422190.1:9987839-10279547 GCA_949130485.1 Agelas oroides | reverse complement strand
ATGCAGTATTGATCCTATAGCACTTGATGCAGGGGTGGTGCAGTATTGATCCTACAGCACTTGATGCAGGGCCTATTATACAGTGATGCAGTGTTGATCCTACAGCACTTGATGCAGGGCCTATTATACGGTGATGCAGTATTGATCCTACAGCACTTGCAACTCTAGCTTGTAACAAAGTGTAGTGTGTGTGGTGGACACAAGTAGCTAATCTTTGGTCCTGAGCCACGGAGGGTCTGTACGTACCACTCATTGTGCACATCTATCATGATAGATGTGCACTTACACTAATGTGCGTTACTGACTGTTTGCTCTTTGCCACAAGCTCTTTCTGTTTGTCTCTGTAGCCACAGATCATTCACAGTCTATATATTCTCCAAACTGCATGTATATAGCTCCCTCATTAGAAGTGCCACCCAAATACCATGCATGCATCCCCTTCCGTCCTAATAGCAAAAAAAAAGGCAGTTAAATGGCTTAGGAATGGCACTCTGCTTTGCGTGGTGAATACAATCGTGGAGAAAATCATTCAATATTGACTGTAGTAAGTGGTTGTTCCTGCACACATTCCTATGTCATGCCTGCAGAGAAAATTGGTCTCACAACAGGATTGAAAATAAATCCCCAGTACATTTCTTGAATGGTTTTTGAGAATGACTTCAAAGGTTTAAAGTTTACTGGGTTCTCCCAAAATGGCACCAGAATAAAAGCATTGCGAAGTATCTCATATTGCAAACACCCTATCACATTTTTTATGTATACCTATAATGGGATAGCTAGTTATTGAAACTAGATAGCACAGATTGGTTTCACTAAGCCCAGTAGATGAATATCACTATAGACACTTGCATTCTTTTGATCCTTGGCCTCAAAAAAAAATCCAGTTTATTGCATGCACATTCACTGTCTGGATGCAGTATCTGTTAACTCAGCCAGCTTGTGGAGCACCAGTGTGTGTCACTCTTTGTTCAATATCTGGTAATATGGTCATTAGCTATGTTAATTAGTTTAAATTGCTCCATTTTTCGATTACTTTGCAAGCAAGTTATCAAGATCCTTCTGATTGAGATACTGCACGTGAGTTGTATACTGTACAGCGCCCGCTGGCATCAATTACCAGTATGTTCAAAGTGCATATCTGATTGATACACGGGCAGAGAAAGCCGACTACAACTGAAGCACACAAACATCCGACACGTCATAAAGAGTCCACGACTATAGAGTTACATAAGAGTACACAGATCAAACCAGTCGGCGGATCGTTTTCGGTATCCCACGGACGTGCGTGCGTGCGTGAGTATGAAAAACGATCCATAGGCGAAAATATGGTTATATTGGTCTCAGCTCCACTTTTCTGAAAAATCCTTTTAGTAGTGCGATACGTGCTCAAATGCAACGTGAAATGGAAATTATATTCATTGCAACGCCCACGGACGTATTATGTTAAGATCACGTGTAGTCAACATCTCCTCCTTCCATAGCCTTGACGGTGTTGAACACTTAGTAGATTCTGTTATAAATGTTAAGTTCCACTTTGCAAACGGGTTTTGCTGTAAGAAGCATGTTCAGGATTGATCTGTTGTACAAGTGTAGCTACCATATCCTAGTCTGTGTCAGGGTCGTGAAACGTTCAAGTGTGGTCATAGTCTATATTTATGCAGTGTAGCTACCATATCCTATAGTCTGTGTCAGGGTCGTGAAACGTTCAAGTGTGGTCATAGTATTTATGCAGTGTAGCTACCATATCCCAGTCTGTGTCAGGGTCGTGAAACGTTCAATTCAAGTGTGGTCATAGCTATACGTATGCAATAACCAAGTGGAGTATGTGTTTTGACACAGTGTAAAAAATGGCCATGATAACCACCTGACTTCGAGGGTGGAGCTCAAGGAAGACAAGAGTAGCTATTGTAAACCACCTACTATGCTTTTATTCTCTTACTGAGTTGTTATACATAAATAGTAGTTTATAGGAAACATCGTCTGTGAGTAAGTGAAAATAACACCCACCTGTTCAGCGGCTATAGAAACAAGATTTGGTGATTAAGAATCAAAGCAGAATGCCGGCTCTGTTTCAACTGTACCAGTTCTGACTGAAATGTTGTCTTAGCAACAGCTCATACTTTCAACTATGCTGAACTCCTGAAATTTCATAGCTATACATTCCTGAACACAAGAAAGTGTGAACTGTGACATGTTATACTGCTAGTGTGTTTTATTTCAGTTTTGACGCCCATTTTCTACACTGACTGACTGACCCTTCCCTCCTACTTTGTAAGATATCCATTTCTCATATACCACTCAACTGTAGGCGAGAGTCTGTAGCTATAGTAGTCACTATGCAGCAGCCTATGTGTATAGGTCTCATAAACATGCACCCCACAGGTTGAGATCACAGGCCACTGTTACTGTACTGGTAGAGTGAGCCATCATTATTGTATACTTTAGAGTCAGCCAGCCACTATTAAGAAACTACGTAGCTAATCAATTATCTGAAAAAAAACTTGAACTGCCACATGCATGCAAAGAGCTCTACAGTATGCCAGAGGTAAAATAGGTCAAGTAGCTCTTGGATAAGAGTTACTCACTCAGCTTCACTCTGCAAATAGTGTATGATGCAATAAATAAACTAATAATATTAATAATATTATATTTATATATAATATTTAACTTGAGTGATACAGTTTTGTAAAATGCTGCTTAATAAGTCTGCGAGCATTGACACATGGCTTCAGTATGCTAAGATGTGCTGCCAAAGAGTGAAACAAAAGGCAGGTGAGTGGGCAGTGCACCACGATACAGCTGGTAATTGTATTAGTTAATTCTAGCCAGCCAGACAGTAGAGACTCTCAACAACTTCACAAGAGGACACATTACCACAGTCAGAACCTTGTGTCCGGGCTGCGGCGCGCAAAAAACGGCCGCCGCGCCGGCCGCTGGTACACAGTTATCTGTTTGTGCACGTGCATATGGTAGCCCATTATATTAGTGCACTCTGTGCGGATCGCCGCGCATATATACTAGTCCGGCAGTAAAGCGGCCGCACGCGTAGTAGGGCGGAAGCGAGTTCTCACGTGAGTCAGCCAGCTCGTACGGATTGCCCATGCACAGTCCGCCTGTTACCAAACTTGGGACTCAGTTGTAGTCACAGACAAGTTCGTGGAATATACATGGTACGCGGTGCGGCGCCGGCGGCGAGGATGGGGTCTGGGGACGCGACTCTCACCTCGCTGTCTACTAAACTAAGTGCGCATGCGCAATAGTGGGGCGGGGCTAGAACGTTCGCGCGGAAAGCGACAGAATCGTCGCGGGGGAATGTTCGCGAAACGTTCGCGAGGGAACATTCGCGAGAGAACATTCGCGAGGGAACGTTCGCGAGAAAAGGGCCACGGTATAGGCCTATACTATAGGTCTATACCGTGGCTCTTTTCTCTCAATCCACAGCAGCTGTATCACATAAAAGACGTTTTGGTAAGTCACAAATATACGAACTCTTCATCGCTCTCGTGATTGTGAGCCTGCTCTCAAACTAGCGCTCGACCATTTACGCTTTTTGCCGAAGAGGAGCTGCAGGTGCGTGAAGGTAAGTCATCTCCTCTGGAAACAGGCAACACTAAGAAAACCTGTCACGAAGTAGGTGGTCCCCGGCCCATCCACCCTGGACCCCCAGAGACCACTTAGCTTCTTCGGAGTAACCTGTCTGCTCTTGAAGTAAATCGTCCCCCACCCAATCCATCAAAATACAGTTAAATTTTGATATAGATGTTCCCTCAGGCTCAAGTTGAGTCTACACACATTTACACACAAATTATGCAGTCATCACAGACTTGCTATCGTCGCTGAAACGCATGCATAAGCTTCACCCTCGAAGCTAAGCTAGCGAGCAGGAAGTTTTGCTGTGCACATCATGAGTGCATATAGGCCGCTCGAATCCTCATTCCCAGGTCCCCACCCAGCTTTTCTTCGCTCATGAAACTTGAAATTGCTTACTTTGCCTTGGGTGTATGATCCTGAAAGCGTCTGTCTTACATAATCCTTACTTAACGTAACAATGTCCAACAAAAAAAGGACGTGGTCTCCAAAGTGATGATTATTGTCTGTTGAAAACCCAGCACGAGACTTTACTGTACGCATAAACAACATTCAACCAGTACACTGCACGAGACTTTACTGTACGCATAAACAACATTCAGGCCATAGTAAAAAACAAAGGATATGGGGTCTCTGCCAGGACTGGTGCAGCATCTGTGCCACTGAACATGCTGAACACACATCAAAACAGAGTTTAGATTCAGAATTTAGATGCCAAATTCAGATTCAGATTCAGATAGCAGGGAAACAGAATATTTTTTCAATCAAGTCAAGCATAACACTTGAATGCCCCCTAGACTGCTGCTGGGGTAACTGCGCATGCGCGCGCGCGTAATCTAGCGCCGGAAAGTCGCCAGTCGGGGTATATAATGACCGAGGTTCCTGCTGTAATCACACTTCACTGCTACAACCAAGCAGCAAAAGTACTAAATTGACCTCATTCAACAAACTTCGGAAACAAAATGGCATCCAACATGTTCTTCGCAACTCTCGCTCTAACGGCGGCTCTGTACTGCAGTGCAGTAGCCTTCCCGTTCTTCCCGCCGACTCTTCCTACCGAGCCACCGGCGGCAACAACAGCACCACCAACAACTGCACCAGCAGGCGGACTCCCAGCTGACCTGGCTACCTTCCTGCAGCTGAAAGACAAGAAGAGTGATGAACCGACAGAAGCTTCCAACTCAACTTCCAACATGGCCAAGCCCAACCAGCCTGAGACTCTCAGAAACTTCTTCAATGCCCACTCTCCTGATGCTGTAAGTACTCCAGTTAAATAAATTGCAGCACGTTCAGCTAGCCTTACCACCGAGTCTATCCATTCATAGGTGTTTAGGTCATAGCACTCAACACAATGCATTTCTTATAGAGCAATACACTTGACTATAGCTATTCCTTCTCTCTGCAGTCTGCTCCCCTTGCCTTCCACGTACAACTGAACAGCAATGTGACACTAGGGAAATACAGCAAGACAGATCTGAAGAACTTTGTTCATCAGAAGCCTGGACAGTTTGCAGTGGGGATGCTTAACTCGACTAATGGAACCTTCATTGCTCCAGTAAAGGGTGTCTACCACTTCACAACTCAAGTCCATTTCTTCAAGAACCACTCTCACCCAATCAACGAGGATTCCTACATCACAGTGGCTATATGCATTGATGAAGACTGCAAAAACAATGCGTAAGTATTTCATTGGATGTATGCTACCACTATCCAACACACATGCGTACTATAGTTGCATAGCTGACTGTTTAACTGACTATATCTCTTTCCTATTCACTATAGTGTACTACAGAGCACAACTGGTGTCATCAGCGATCGCTTCAGTGTTCTTGTAACAGGAGAGCTACAAGCAGAGAAAGACCAAGTTGTATCAGTCATTGTACAGAATGGCAGCAACAGAAAAGTGGTGATTGACAGCGCATCCTCCTTCATGGGCTACATTGTATCAGCATAATAAGTAGTATTGTGACTCGACTCATTGCCAACACAGGTTCCCAACGCAGTGTCACTAGCTGTAAGGTCTACTTTTGAACATTCTTATCATTTTTATTCTAACCTTGTGTCTTTTTGTATCCTTGTTTAAATCATCAAATATTTTTCAACTCTCTAATTTTCACCATAACATGCCATGGGAGGGCTTATACAGTACGATGTAAACAAAATCAAAATTTAGCCAGAAAAAAAAAAAAACCCACGTGTGACAGGAGGAAAGCATGAATGCTAGCTTCAAGTCGAACCTTCAATACTTTACACTGACACTCATTTCTACTGCAGTGATTGCACCTCCACAGTAGAACATACTGCAGTGTCCATGTAACACTCTTCTATGCAGCTCACTTCATGTCCTCTTTACGTTTTTGCTAAATCACATGCCTGGCAAATGGGTTTGCAGTCAATCAGACATGCTTTGAAGAATGGCAAATGTACGTATGAACCCCATAAAGGTTTAATAATGAAAAATGGACTCTTGGAGGCAGCAGTGCCAAGAGGGGTAGCTACACTATCAATACAAAAATTATTGTGCCCTCTGACAGTTTTCATGACAGAAGATTTACTTAAGCGTATGATGGGCACCAAACAGTTCGCTTGTAAAATCTGTTGATTTTGAAGCCTTATGTTCGTGAACATATCTTCTTGTGTGTCCTGTAGTTAACCTGTATTAACACTAATGTGGCACTAAATTTTATTAGGCAAGGTTTCTTTGGTATGAAGATTGATCTAATAATATTATAGACCTTTCAGATCAAAGCAATGTTTAGTCCATTCAATTTAAGCATTTACATTTTCACACGTTTTTTTATTTTTATTTCATTTTTGTCCCATTCAGTATGTGATGTGGGTTAGTGCACTCTGGCTCTCAGCCCATCTTTATTGTAGTACAGTCTACCATGCCAGCTGTTTGTAGTACAGTCTAACCCCATGCCAACTGCTTGTTCCGGCTGTTATACACTACTGTAGCTGCACAGGATGTTAGTGGACTCTCTGATTGTTGAGTGGCTGCCAGCCGTGCGACTGAGGCATTCAGTACCACCTGTGCTCTACATGCAGAGGACTGTGAGCCCGAGCTGGTGGTTTGTTTGGTGGTCGTAGCTCAGTAGTCAGTGCACGGGTGGCTCAAGCTGCTCGAGTCCAGATCACCTGTACCTGCTCATGTTTTTCACTTGTGGTATTGTAGCTCAGTAGTCAGTGCACGGGTGGCTCAAGCTGCTCGAGTCCAGATCACCTGTACCTGCTCATGTTCTTCACTTGTAAACGAGTATTGTAACCAGGAACGTGCACAACACTAACAACAGTACAAACCACATGGCAATACAGACAGTGTGTATATACTAGAATTCATTGCTGCTCTCCTCCTCACTGTCCCACCCACTCTCAATCTTTGGCTGTCCAAACTCCACCTCCTTGTCGTACACGTACCCCTTGTCTCCCCGCTGCAGCCGATTAACTTCAAACAGAACATCCATCTGAGCCTTCCTCTTGGCAAGCTGTTCATCATTAACTTTGTTCAAATCTTCTTCTTCAGAGTTTTCGCCGGTTATAATACCACCTAGCTCTCTGCCCAGACTATCACTCGACAGGTGATTAAAGTCCTGGTCCACACTGAGACCAAAACTGGTGCCACTGAGGCTGAGATGAGATGGAAGGCTACAGGAGGGAAAGTGGGGTAGTGATCCATTTCATGCCAATCACTTGCCATATCAAAACAATTAATGTCACTGGATCTTCCCACCATCACGTCTTTGGCTATTTACAGTACGTATATAAAGAAACAGGCCTGCTGCTGTATTTTAATAAAATGTAGTATGAGATGCAAGTGTGTCCTGAACAATTTGTCAGCTCTCCCTACAACCAGTGTTGTTTTAGTTTAATGTTCAGACTAGTAGTCTAGTTTTAAGCTACAGATCTAAATTTTTAGTTTTTAATTAACGGACTAAGGCAGCATCAGTTTTAGTTTTAATTACTAAAAGTTTTTATGCCTTGCTAAAATGCATTTTAGTTTTGGTTTTAGTTAACTAAAACAACACTGCTATAAACACCCTACATGTGGGCAAATGCGCCAGTAGTATAAACAACACAGTATAAACAACACAATGTCATGAACGGCAGCTAGAGTAAGAGTGCGTAAATTTGAGACAGGGCAGAATTTACCGCCAGTACTAAAAATAGTAACACGTACAGTGCATGCTGCATAACAGAAGCCATTGTTGCTATAGCACATGACCGGGTGTTCTATTTTTAGTACAGTTCAATAATTTTGCCCAAACTACGGGCTCGCTACCTTTGTGTTGTAAAACTTTTTGTGCATTATTACTTAATTTGAAAATATTTTCGTGGCCTAGGAAAAAAAAAAAATTGTGGTTCCCAGGCCTTCCCAACACCTACAATATTAAGATAAAGTCAACAGTCAGCATTTGCTGGAAATTGAACCCATTGCTCTGACCACTGGACTATGGACTCCTCTATTCACTTGTATGTATTGGATTGCATATGTGGTGCTAAATACCTCAGTCACACAATCATAGTAATTGACTTTGCCTCATACTATCAAACCAGTCATTATTTTCAGCTGAGGCAAAGGATTTAGATATCGCACGGCTCAATTACCAGCGACATAGCAACAAAGTAGTCACTGAGTTCTGGAATATAAAGATCACTTGTCAAAACTCTTTATCATGAATAATTTTAACACTGCTTTCTGCTGGGTTGGTTAGTGTGCATGGAACAGTGGGTAGGTGATTGTTGTAGCCAGTTCCAGAAAGAAACACTTGTAGAAGGATTTGGTTGGGGGTTAATCTTGTGGCCAATCGGATACAAGCTCATGAACCGCAATAAGTAATGTGGACAAAGTACGTACACACTTAAAACCACCATTTGTCCAAATTGCTATACCCCCGACCAAGAGTGCATAAGAACGGGCAGCTAGAGTAAGAGCGTGTAACTTCCATAGTCCGGTCGAAATTATTGAACTCTACTAAAAATAGAACACCAGTCACATGCTTAGCAACAACGGCTTATGGCTACGCAGCATGCGCAGTACGTGTTACTATTTTTAGTACTGGCGGTAAATTCCGACCTGTAGTTACACGCTCTTGCTCTAGCCGCCCGTTCTTATGCACTCTTGCCCGACAAAATAGTGGTCCATAAGTAAACACGACCAAACTACTCTACCACACTCCTCCATACTCTACCACACTCTACCATACTCTACCATACTCTACCATACTCTACCATACTCTACCATACTCTACCATACTCTACCATACTCTGCCACACTCTACCATACTCTATCACACTCTACCATACTCTACCACACTCCACCATACTCTACCATACTCTACCACACTCTACCATACTCAGCCATACTCTACCACACTCTACCACACTCTACCACACTCTACCACACTCTACCATACTCTGTCATACTCTACCACACTCTACCATACTCTGCCATACTCTACCATACTCCACCATACTCTACCATACTCTACCATACTCTACCATACTCTACCATACTCTACCACACTCTACCATACTCCTCCATACTCTACCATACTCTACCATACTCTACCATACTCTACCACACTCTACCACACTCTGCCATACTCTACCACACTCTACCATACTCAGCCATACTCTACCACACTCTACCACACTCTACCACACTCTACCACACTCTACCATACTCTGTCATACTCTACCACACTCTACCATACTCTGCCATACTCTGCCATACTCTACCACACTCTACCACACTCTGCCATACTCCACCATACTCTGCCATACTCTACCACACTCTACCATACTCTGCCACACTCTACCACACTCTACCATAATCTACTATACTCTACCATACTCTACCCATACTCTACCATACTCTACCATACTCTGCCATACTCTACCACACTCTACCACACTCTACCATACTCTGCCACACTCTACCATACTCTACCACACTCTACCATACTCTGCCATACCAAAACATACATGCATTTTGCCATACTGACATGCCAGAAGAATGGCAGGTCTACACCTATATACCGACGCACCTTAGACTCTTGTCTGCTGGTGACCGTTCCTTCCCTTGCCTTGCTTTGGGAGAGGACAAGGCTTCACTGTCACTGCTAAAGTCCGCACTGTAATCTGGTACTTCTGTTGGAAAGGTCCCTGCAACACGAGCTGGTTTGTTAGTTTTCTGTTGTGAGCCAGAGGCAGGGAGGGAGGCGCTTGGGAGGGAGGAAGAACGACAATCACTTGAGGTATGAGGTTGAACCACTGCACCATTTTGCCTCACTCCCTCCTTCTCATCAGCTCCCAACGTTCCTCTTCTCCTCGGCTCAGTTGAAACTAAACTGGACAGTGCATCAAGCTGGTTGGTTTTGATGACAGTCGCTTCCACACTATCTCCAGACCTCCCATGGTCATCGTCATGGCTACCACTACCCAGTGGTGGGAGCTTTCTTCCATATAAGGAACTAGTGCTGGTTGGTAAAGCAGTGAGATCTGGAGTGGTCTCGGAAGGCTCTGATTGGACAGTTGTTCGGTCAGGAGGCAGGGCTTCACCGTCTGCAACGAGAATTATTGAGTGAGGATTTGAAACAAGTAAATTTGTAATATAAGTAGCTGTATATACAGTGACAAGACACTGTATGTGTGCATGTGTGCGCTAATCCATAAAGACATGTGGCCAAGCAATCAGAATGTAGTGCACTTCATTAGTTAAGTTAGACTGTACATAGCTGCTTGTCGTCAGTGAGTTCTGGAGGGTGCTTCATACACAAAAGAACCACAACAAAATAACAATGATGCTTACAAAGTAAATGTACCATACTAGTTTTCACAGCTGACGTGTTGTCTTGTGTGTGTACATGTAGGAAATGTATGCATGACAGTTCCAGCTGCTTTCAGTCTTGAGTAGAGCAATGTCTCACTTGAGAAAATCGTTCTGGTTAGTGCAGAAGTCAACAATACTCTTGTCAAAGAATGATCCCGAAGCCGTCTCTTGTCTGCTGTGTATGCAGTCGTCATTCCGTCTATCAAAGCTGCCTCTGCTTATAGCTCTCAGGTGAAAATTGTACGGCCTTGTTTTCAGACCAATTGCCTTGCAAACATTTGTGACGCCACCCATGTATGAACCATGCTCTAAACACTGTGCCTGACCACGTCACAATATTTAGAATTGTAAAGGATGCCTCCCAATGCCCAGGTGCATCAGGATGCTCTAATACCGCTGAGCCTGGGTACAACAAGGGCTTTGGTGACTGCACTAATGGATTGTAACACACACAGCACCCATAGATGTGGTTCACGGGTCATACCATCTGTCCCCCACAGTGATTTAGTGAGCAATTTGTAAATGGTGCTAGAAAATTTTAATAATTCATTTTACACACACACATGTTGTGACATGATGTACAAGTTAATCTGTCGGTGATAAGTGCACACTCACACGATGGATTCATTGTTGAACAAAAAGGGACACTGTATTGGAACTGGTTCCTTCATGTCTCTCGCAAGCCTCTACACAACTTTCCGTACTGTAAACAGAAACCTGGGTGGATGCGGGCCAGCTTCAGCCAGAGCACCTTCAAGGTTTATTTTTCCTTCCTCTCTTCTCTCCCCTTCCTCCCTGTTATTTTTGTTGCGGTTTTTTTGTGTAAACAACAGAAACCTGGGTGCATGGGCATGGCTCATTGATTTTCTTGTGTATAGTCACTACCTCCCATTTACCTCCCCATACTCTGCACACACAGAGACACACGCTTGCCTTTATCGCTCCCACCACCCAGTAGTTCAGCCAGAGCACTGTCAAAGTTTTCATCTAAAACACTTTTCCTTCCTCTCTTCTCTCCTCTTCCTCCCTTCTCTCTCTCTTCTCCATTCTCTTCCTCACGGGAGAGCTTTGCAGTGAAGCTCAATGGGGGACCATCTATCAAGGAGGTATGAATGTGTGAGGGTGTGATGTGAGAGGGTGTGGTGTTGGAGGGTGTGGTGGTTGTATGGAGGACTGGGTGCAGGGCATCCTGGACTCTTTGCAGAAGTGATTCCAACTGTGTGTACACGCATGCGTGCATGTGTGTGAGTGGTGTGTGTGTGTATGCAGTGATGCGTTTCATTCCAAGGGCCTCTCCCAAACTTTCTGTCGCTCGCAGAAACTAGTATAAAGCGCTGGGCAGGAGGGTGTGAACAAGGGTATAGCACTAGGAGAGGGTCTCATGCAAAATAACACACATGGTCTCATACACCGCACCGTCCACTCATGGGAGCCTAAAAGCCTGGCTAGTGCCCTAACAAGGGGTGGTCACTCCCATAGGCGCTGTAATCACAGCTGCGACCGGGGTCAAGAAATTTTGACCATCGTTTTTTGTTGCTTGACCGCTTGACCGCACCGCAAACGGGACCTTGACCGTTTGACCGCACACACTTGACTACACTATGTGCAATACGCACGCGCAAAACGTAAACATCTTGACCACTGTTACTGAGTTTGAAAATTGTCCTTGACCCCTTGACCGACACCAAAAACAGCCCTTGACCGCTTCTTGACCCTGGTCACAGCTGTGACTACGGCGCCTATGGGAATGACCACCCCTTGCCTAACCTGGTTTTGAGGTATCTTGGTCAGGTAGGGGGCGTGTCTGGGGCTATGGAGGAGCTGAGTCGTGTAGGAGGGAAGGCTGTGAGGGTGTGAGTGTGTGAGTGTGTACATGGGTTGTAAAACAAACCCCCAGCAATTATCGCTGATACACACAAGCAAGCACAAGTGATCCCCACATGAACTTTCTCTCCCCCTCCTCCCCTCACCTTATCTCCGCAGTGAGCCCCCGGAGGGGTATGGACCGCTTGCGAGTCTTGCCTGGATCAAAAAAAGGGTAGTGGGCAATAAATCGAATAAGCATCGGTCGTACAGTCACAGAGACGCGAGCTCACTTGCGTACTGACCTACCTGTTTCAAGGCTCTTGTATAGGAGGACTAGTGTGGGTGGCTTAAACCTCAGCGCGCATTTCAGGGGTTCAATTTCACTGTCTGCCATCATTTTGCAAGCGTTGCTAAGGCATCCGACAGTTGCTATGCATTGTATCAAAATGGGCGGGGCTAAGCGTTTTATTGACACTGGGACGTCCGTCAATTTCCTCCAATATTATGCATGCTCCAAACAAACAGTACATTTTTATATTTGGAAAGTTATATGCTGGAAAGTACTCTACAATGTCCAAATATTTCAAAAGGTCAGTTTTACTTTGACCAATATTGCACATACTATGGCTACTATATTCAACTGCAAGATAAGAGAGGTTGATAAAACAATGTAACATTTATATTTAAATTTAAATAAGATGTTATTTGTTCAATGACACATGCCATAACATATTCTCCTACACAAATACACACAAACAATATTCAATTACACCAAATTATTGCAATTAACATAAATTTTGCAAATAAAAAAATCATGCTGCTTGATTGTCATAATAAAACACCGTGTTCAATTATATCTCTACTAAAATAATGAATGCTGTCGTGTTCCAATGAACGATTCATACGTCGTCTACTTTGGACATGAGCAAGGGATTTATGTATTCAAAGCCCTCAAATTCAGTCTGGTCAATTGTTCCTAACACATCACTGCAGGGGGGGGGGGGGGGGGGAGGGGGGGAGAGGAAGGGAAAGGGAGGTGAGGAGGAGGAGAGAGGAGGATAGGAGGGAGAGGAAGGGAAAGGGAGGTGAGGAGGAGGAGAGAGGAGGATAGGAGGGAGAGGAAGGGAAAGGGAGGAGAGGAGGAGGAGAGAGGAGGGAAATCGGAAATAGACAACATGTACCTCAGTGCTCTAATTATGTATCACTGAAATTCAGATAAGAATTAAGTCCACTCCCAGATTGACACATATTACTATGATACATAATTGGAAACACCTTCTAAGGTACATGGCAAGATGGGTGACTTGATAAAGCCCTGGGGTCTAGCTGATGACACGTGTAGTAGCTACTCAGTGGGTCGATCTTAATACTGGCCATCAACTACCGCAATCTCTGGAGAATACGCCTAAGGTGATGACCTTAAGTGGCTCCTTAATTTGCGAGTTGTGATATTCTCTTGAAAATACACCCCCCTCACACACAGTTAGTCTAGCCCTATTTATGTACGCCTGCAATGCCTCTTGTCATGGGCTTGCAAATGCAATAACAGCAAATGGTGTCTGCCTTCATTTAGTAGTCCCTCCTCTTGCACAGTACTGCTTCTTCGTGCTCCTTGCTCAATGTAACAGCATGCACATGGCCTAAATAGGTGGGCGCATTTGCGAGAGAAACCACCCTTTGTAATAACTCCATTCAAAAAAGGGGGTGGGCTTATTTTCGAGAGTGGGCTTATTTTCAGGAGATTGTCGTATAATCGTACACAACTCACGGGTCATCAGGAGTGAATTCGATGGGCTCAATGACAAACTGAGGGTCAAAGTTGGATGGGTCACGGTCGGAGTCAATCCTGGGTTTGTAGGGCGGAGTCACCTGTCTGAGCTTTAGCTGGGAGAGTGTGTGAATGGGTGGGAGAAGAGGGAGAGGAGAGGAGCATACAGAATGGAAGGAGGGGAGGAGGGAAGGAGGGAAGGAGGGGAGGAGGGGAGGAGGGGAGGAGGGAAGGAGGGGAGGAGGGGAGAAGGGAAGGAGGGGAGGAGGGGAGGAGGGGAGGAGGGGAGGAGGGGAGGAGGGGAGGAGGGAAGGAGGGGAGGAGGGGAGGAGGGGAGGAGGGAAGGAGGGGAGGAGGGGAGGAGGGGAGGAGGGGAGGAGGAGAGGAGGAGAGGAGGGGAGGAGGGGAGAAGAGGGAGAGGAGGAGAGGAGGGGAGGAGGGGAGGAGGGGATGAGGAGGAGGAGGAGAAGAGAGGAGGGGAGGAGGGGAGGAGGAGAGGAGGGAAGGAGGGGAGGAGGGGATGAGGAGGAGGAGGAGGAGAAGAGAGGAGGGGAGGAGGGGAGGAGGAGAGGAGGAGAGGAGGGGAGGAGGGGAGGGGAGGAGAACAGAATGAAGAGAGTGTGGAGGAAAGATGATGGCAGTTCACTCACAAGTTCCCAGTCAATGGACTTGAAGAAGGAATGTAGCATGATGTCCTGGAACCCTGTCTGAGGGTGGCAGCCGAGACGCTCGGTGGGGCTCTGGGCATGTGTGTGTATGGGCATGTACAGGTAGGTATACATATAATCGTACATGAATGTGTTGCTGTATAACGGACAAGTACTTGGAAATATGTTCCACCAGCTCAGGCAATAATATTATATAAGGGAACTAGAGAGGTTTGGTTTCTAAGAACTTTTGTTGTACAAGAGATCTCTCACAGTGTACGCACCTTGTTGAGGAACCCCTTGAGCACCTGGGAGGCCTTGACAGAGAGAGACCGAGGGATACGAATCGTCTTCTCAAGGATCACTGAACAGGGACAGAGGAAACAGATGACGTCTCTTGCAATGAGGTGTTCTTGGTGAATGTCTTTTCTCTCCCTTGGGAGGTACAACTATACCTTGAAATAGATAGTCTTCCGTGCTCTGATCTGGCATGTCCTGGCCTCCTATGTCAAAAGGGGATTTCCCTGCCAGCATCTCATATAGCAGTACCCCCAACGCCCACCAGTCCACCGAGAAACCTGGAGACAAGGAGTCCAATTAGAGAGTTAACAGTTACATGCCTCTATGCATTTTACCATTAGTCAATTACACTGGTAATCTACCATAGTCATGTCCCCTCAGTATCTCTGGTGCAATGTAGTTTGGAGTGCCACAGAAGGTAGACGTGGTATCTCCGGGGCGGAGCCCCTCTTTGCACATCCCGTAGTCGGTGAGCTTCACATGACCATCGACATCCAGCAGCACGTTGTCTAGCTTCAAATCACGGTAGATGATACCTGGGAGAAATAGAAGAGTGAGTTGGGGGGGGGTAGAGGAGAGAGAAGGCAAGGAGAGAGAGGGGGGGGGGGGGGGGAAGGTAGAGGAGAGAGAAGGGGGAAGGAGGGGGAAGAGAGGAGTTTAAAGTTATCTACTTGTACCACACCCCCACACCCACACCCACCTAGCATCAGGTAGGTAGTGGGTAGGGAGGGAGGGGAGAGGAGAGGGATCTTCAAGGTTATCTAATACACACCCACACACACCTCTGTCATGAAGAAAGTTGAGGGCAAGGGATATTTCGGCAGAGTAGAACCTTGCATGCTCCTCAGGTAGTCTGCGATGTCGCTGCATGTGGAACATCATGTCTCCACCATTCACACACTCTATCACAAAGAACAACCTGGGAGGGGGGAAGGGAGGAAGAAGGGAGGGAGGGGGGAAGGAGGGAGGGAGGGGGGAAGGAGAGAGGGAGGGAGGAAGAAGGGAGGGGGGAAGGAGGGAGGAAGTGAGGGAGGAAGAAGGGAGGGAGGGGGGAAGGAGGGAGGAAGGAGAGAAGAAGGGAGGGAGGGGGGAAGGAGAGAGGAAGGAGAGAAGAAGGGAGGGAGGGGGGAAGGAGAGAGGAAGGAGAGAAGAAGGGAGGGAGGGGGGAAGGAGGGAGGAAGGAAGGAAGAAGGGAGGGAGGCGTGTATAGAAAGGGAGTGGGAGGAAGGAGAGAAGAAGGGAAGGAGGCGTGTATAGAGAGTAGGAGGAAGGAGAGAAAGGAAGAGAAAGGAAGAGGAGGGGTGGTGAAGGAATGGATTCACATATTCAGAGTTTGCTAAAGAATTCTGTGTCCCCCCATCCCAACAAAAGAGGCCTCTAGCCACCATACATGCAACTGGACCTTCCCTCTCCCTCTCTCCCTCTCTCCCTCTCCATCCTTCCCTTCCTCCTCACCTGCTCTCAGTCTGGAAACAGGAGTGTAGTCCAACGAGGAAGGGATGATTGGAGGCCTGCTCAAACACATGCTTCTCTGTCTGGACCCAGTCAATGTCCTGTGAGAGAGTGAGGGTGTGTGTGTGGGGGTGGGGAGAGGAAGTAGGGAGAAGGGAGGGAGAAGGGAAGGAGGGAAGGAGGAGGGAAGGAGAGGAGGAGGGAGGGAAGGAGGGAAGGAGGGGAGGAGGGAGAGGGGAGGGGAAAAAGGACATCAGTTGTACATTTCACAGTGTGAGCTAATGCTGTGCTGAAGAAAAGGGTACCCTACACTTAATCCCCCCAAGAATGAGCCAGGGCATGTCACATTCATTAAGCTATTAGTGCTGCAGTCCAAGGCAGACTAACGGGGCAGGATGGGTGACTACTCAGTCCAAGGCAGACTAACGGGACAGGATGGGTGACTACTCAGTCCAAGGCAGACTAACGGGACAGGATGGGTGACTACTCAGTCCAAGGCAGACTAACGGGACAGGATGGGTGACTACTCAGTCCAAGGCAGACTAACGGGACAGGATGGGTGACTACTCAGTCCAAGGCAGACTAACGGGGCAGGATGGGTGACTACTCAGTCCAAGGCAGACTAACGGGGCAGGATGGGTGACTACTCAGTCCAAGGCAGACTAACGGGGCAGGATGGGTGACTACTCAGTCCAAGGCAGACTAACGGGGCAGGATGGGTGACTACTCAGTCCAAGGCAGACTAACGGGGCAGGATGGGTGACTACTCAGTCCAAGGCAGACTAACGGGACAGGATGGGTGACTACTCAGTCCAAGGCAGACTAACGGGACAGGATGGGTGACTACTCAGTCCAAGGCAGACTAACGGGACAGGATGGGTGACTACTCAGTCCAAGGCAGACTAGTGGGGCAGGATGGATGACTACTCAGTCCAAGGCAGACTAACGGGACAGGATGGGTGACTACTCAGTCCAAGGCAGACTAACGGGACAGGATGGGTGACTACTCAGTCCAAGGCAGACTAATGGGGCAGGATGGGTGACTACTCAGTCCAAGGCAGACTAGTGGGGCAGGATGGGTGACTACTCAGTCCAAGGCAGACTAGTGGGGCAGGATGGATGACTACTCAGTCCAAGGCAGACTAATGGGGCAGGATGGGTGACTACTCAGTCCAAGGCAGACTAACGGGGCAGGATGGGTGATGACTCACTTCTTCGTCCATCACCAGTGACTTTTTGATAACCTTCATTGCATACACTCTCTTCGTCTTCTTGAGCTCAACCTGTGAGGGTGTGGGGATGTGAGGGTGTGTGGGTGTGTGAGGATGTGGGGATGTGGGATGTGAGAATGTGGGGTGTGGGGGTGTGAGGGTGATTGTGATGCTACATGTAAGTCCCCTCTTCATACATCCCCTTCCCTCTTCACACAACCCCCTCCCCTCCTCACCATGAGCACTTTGGCGTAGCTCCCCCGGCCGATCACCTTGAGAATGGAGAAGTCATCAAGCGAGATTTGCGACTCACTGATCACCGTTGTACCCTGGAGGAGAGAGAGAGGGAGTCAAACGCACGTAACCATCGAACGACTGGTACAGTACAATCCCCCCACTCTTCTCTTTAATTCTTTCTCTCCCTCTCTCTACCGTCATGTCCCTACCTCGTGCTTGAGATGTCCACTGTACTCGTCTGTTCCATGGTGTCCTTTCTTCACAGGTATAGTGTCTCCTATCTCTGAGGGAGCTTTCATTGGCTGGAGAGAAGAGGGAGGAGAGGGGAGAGGGGAGAGGGGAGAGGGGAGAGGGGAGAGGGGAGAGGGGAGAGGGGAGAGGGGAGAGGGGAGAGGGGAGAGGGGAGAGGGGAGAGGGGAGAGGGGAGAGGGGAGAGGAAAGGGGGAGAGGGGAGAGGAAAGGGGGAGAGGGGAAGCGAAAGGGGCAACAGGAGGAGAATAGGAAGAAGGAAGGAGAGAAAGTGGAGTACACTGTATGTAATCACTCAATCCCCACAACCTAGGGAAGCGTATACTGCTGTAAAGGAGGAGGAGAAGGAGGAGAGAAGAGGAGGAGGGAGAGAAGAGGAGGAGGAGAGAAGAGGAGGGAGAGAGGAGGAGGAGGGAAGGGTTTCTCACAGGATGTCCCTTGCAGATGTCGTCTGGTTTCAGGTAGTAGCAGCATCCCTTGTGGACGGTCATCTTGCAGGACTCGCAACGGTACCCCTGACGTCCAAGACCCCAGATACGATCTTCACACTTGTCACAATACGCCATCTGGGAGGAGGAAGGAGGGGGAAGGATTAGAAGGAGGGAGGGAGGGAGGATGAAAGAGAATGGGAGTGTAGGGAAAGGTGGAACAAGGGAGTGGAAGAGTAGCATAATATAATATTATCTACAGTGCAGGTAAACACAAACCTGAAATCTCTTGGCGACAAATGCATGTCCGTTGATTCTCCTGATCTTCTTCCACCTTCTGGCTCCACGACGATGATAGATACGCACTGTGTGTGGAGTGTGAGGGTGTGAAGGGATGGGAGTGCAAGAGTGGAGGGTGGAGAGTGAGTTTACAACTTACTGTCTTCTCCTTTGCACAACTGGCCAGGGGCTGGAGGAGGGCCTTCAAATACTGTGAGGGTTGAGGGTGTGGGGGTGAGGGTGAGGGTGTGGTAATGTGAGTGCAGAGGATAACAAATAATTTCTCACACACACACACACACACACACACACACACACACACACACACACACACACACACACACACACACACACACCATGCAACAACATTTCGTTCTCCTGGTTGTAGAAGTGGAGTCGTATGGCTTCATCCCACTCCCTTTGTCTGTCCAATGTCACACTCACTGGGTCACCTGGATGTGTGAAGGTGTGGAGTGTGAGGATGTGAGGGTGGAGGATGTGGTGTGAGATGGGAGTGTGAGGATGTGGTGTGTGTGGACGTGAGGGTGTGGAATGTGAGGAGTGTGAGGGTGTGGAGTGTGAGGCTATGTCTACAAGACGGCAGTGGAGGTCTGGGAACAAGGCTATGCCAAGAGAATGATAATAGAGAACTTGAGGACTAAAACCTCTCTGATACTCGTGTGACCAAAAATGGTGTTCTGATTAGCATAGTGAAATTAGCCTTGTTCTGGGCCCTGCCCAACACTGAGTGTAGGGTCTCCCTTGCATTTCACAACTTCCCCTCTCCCCTTTCCTCCTTCTTTTCATCCCCCCCATAGAGATTCTGAGGCCCTCCATCCCCTCTCCTCCCCTCTCCTTCCCTCCCTGAATGTAGAGCTTCTGAGGCAGTGACAACATGCAGTGCTACAGCTTCTGACAACAACCTGAACACTTGCAACAGGCAGCCTGTTAACAGCATGCCATGCACCTCACACAGCTATGGACACATTAGAAGACTATCACTGCTGAGCCGTAAACAAACATTTATTTCAGGCATTAATAATGTGTGTAGCCAAATTGCATTTACCACATGCTAATAATGTCGTATTGAAGCAGGCATTTGGGACTATTAGATTGCGGACACCAGTGATAGCTAATAACCAAGAGTTTCAGCTCTGCCAAGCCAGACAGTTGACCTATTGTTGTCACTGTACACTCTCAAAGAGATCAGGGCACAAGGTTCCAACCAATCGGATTACAGTATTGATCCTTGATGTCTGTTGTACCAGCATGGAAGTTGATCCGATGCCGGAGCTGTTTGGACACACCGGAGGTAGAAATTTGAGCTGAAAAATTATACTTGTGTGTTTCCATTATGATGAGTCTCTCATATAAAGTTTCACTAGATTAGTCATGGAACATGAGAGAAAATAACATGCTTGTGTGTGTGTGTGTGTGTGTGTGTGGCTCTCCACAAACAACCCTCTTATGTGAAGTCTCAGCGAATCAGTCACCGTATAGGAGAGAAACAAATCATAGTCATCGTACTTGTATACTACGTACCAGCAATACAACTTGCAAAGTCTTGAAGCAATCAACATCCTTTTTTGAACCAATCTGCACCTTAGTCAAGCAGACCCTTCCTATATCCTCGGCATTAAAGCTAGCAACAGTTTGCAGTGGTTCTGTGGGTGTGAGTTAGCCAGAAGACAATTTCACAAGCTGTCTTTCCAACCAAATATTCACTTCAGCTCCAAACATCAAGGGCAACAGAATGCTTACTACACAACGAGGAAGTCCCCTCAGTACACACTGAGCCCTGCATACCAACATCACCACATGTTGTGTATTACCGACCCTTGACCACCTGTCCCACCTCACTGAGCATGTGTCACCAGCCTAGCATAACAACAGTGACACAAAAAATCTTGCCTTCCTCTTCTTCCTCAAAGCCACCCTTTCGCCCCCCTCTACTATCACCCTCATTTCTCCCTCCCACCCTGCTCCTCCGTCCTTTCTTTCAACTTCCACCACATTCTCTCCCTCCTCTCTCCATTCCAGCTCCTCTCCCTTACCTTCCACATCCAGCCACTTGAGGTTAAAAGGTGTTTCATCCTGCAACCCTGTTTGCTTCCTAATCTCAGCCACCACGTCTCTGACTGACAGGGTGGGACTCAGTTGGAAACGACACTCCTTCCTGCAAGAGATGGGGGAGGGAGGAGAGGAGGGAGGAGGGGAGGAGGACGAATGAGGTGTGTGTGTGGAGGAGGATGCGGTGAAAGGTGTGGTGTGTGTTTATTTATGGTCAAACAGTCAGTTAACTGTATTCACAAGAAATTTGATATTATTCATATGCTAATATTCACACGATGTTTATGTGGGGGGTGCTTACAGTCTCAAGACAGAATTCGCTGCAGACACATACACTACAGACATGTAAACCTGCTTAGTTTAATACACTCCGTCTGATTCTCACCCTTTGAAAGTGAGCCGGATAGGTATGTAGGTGTCCATGATTCACAGTGCCTTCACATCCACTGCACGCAGTCACATAAAGGTCTTCTTCCTCGAAACTCTGGTCTTATAAACTAGTCGATGCGTAGTCTTACACCTCCAGTTCTGAATTTATGTCACGTATGCACTGTGCTCGACCCAAGGCACAAGCAAGCACCAATAAAAAAGGTGAACCGGTCACTTTGCACTTCAGTTGACGCCTTTTGGTCGGCTCTTTTGTAGACAAAACAGCACGCACGATACTTTAAACTGTTCACAATTTCACGGTAAACGCATGCCACTTCACTCTGGGGTTTCTGCTTGTATACACACCACACCACCAGACGCAGTTTGGATCGGTCGTGGGAGCGGCTTGGTCATGTCGCGCGACCCGGTTCCCAAACCCGAGACTCCGTGTCGGTACAATTTTGAGCATAAAACTCCAAAATTGACAGTAGCGTTCAAAAATAGGACTCGATTCGACTAAATTTCCATATAAGGCTAAGATCGTGGTTGTTCATGTGTGTCGGCGGGGTTCCTTTTGCTCCTAGTGCTAGGCGATATTGCTAGAGTGGGATTGACGGAACTGCGTCGGAGCTACTCTCCAGAGAAGCCGAGATGGTGAGCGTTGGAACGAAATATGAGACATTCCTTGCAGCAAGAGGAGGAGGGGGGGGGGGGGAGGGGGATTACTAGCGTTGCCATATCCGCCATTTTGTGCAGCTGAAAGCATGCGGTGTGCAGTTCGTAGGCAAAGTGGCGCGGAGTTTATCTCAAGAGGGTGGATGCACGTTTAATCAATAATGGAGGGTGTAAATTGGCCAGGCACCCACACTTCAAAGGGTGCTGGGTATTGACCACAGTTCTTAATCCCCCACATGCTTAACTATCTGTCTATGGTCTGACGTCCATGATATTCCCTTTTGTTGTTCGTTGTATTTCTTGTGAGAATAACATCATCAGTGGAAACGCTTCTTCAATGCTCCACCCACAAGTTGTGTGGCAATATGTGAAGGGCTGTGGCATCTTGTCTGTTGTGGGAGGAAGAACAGTTTGTCCTGACACTGAAGTTCTTCACCTGTTGTGTGCTGCTTCACTTCTGCATCTCTCTCCCCCTCTCCCCCTCTCTCCCTCTCCCCTCCAGTCTAAGCAGGACCAGCAGCTGGACTGTGCGCTGGATTTAATGAGGAGACTTCCTCCACAGCAGATCGAGAAGAACCTCTCTGACCTCATAGACCTCGTGAGGACCTTCCCACCTCCCCTCCCTTCCTCCCTCCCTCCCTCCCTCCCTCCCTTCCTCCCTCCCTCCCTCCCTCCCTCCCTCCCTCCCTCCCTCCCTCCCTCCGTCCATCCCTCCCTCCGTCCCTCCCTCCCTCCCTCCCTCCCTCCCTCCCACCCTTCCTCTATCCTCCCCCTCCCTCCCTCCCTCCCTCCCACCCTTCCTCTATCCTCCCCCTCCCTCCCTCTCTCCCTCCCACCTCGTCCTCTCTTGCCCTTTCTTCTCCCCTCCATTCACCAGGTACCCTCGCTATGTGAAGATCTCTTGTCGTCAGTCGATCAGCCTCTGAAGATTGCGAGGGACAAGACAACAGGAAAAGATTACCTCCTCTGTGACTACAACAGGGATGGAGACTCGTATAGGTCAGGAGGGGAGAGAGTAGGAGAAAGGGAGGAGAGAGGAAGGGAAAAAAAGTGTGCAGTACGGGTTTATTTATATACAGGCTGAATTACCTATGTACTATAGGCTGGATAGCTTAATGTCATGTTATGCCTTCTTTCTCTAGATCTCCCTGGAGCAACAAGTATGATCCACCGCTAGAGGATGGGGCAGTACCCAGTGGCAGACTGAGACGACTGGAGATAGAAGCAAACCAAGCTTTTGATACATACCGAGAACTGTGAGTGGAGGGGTGAGGGTGGGAGTGGGGGGAGGGTGGGAGTTGTGTGTGGGGACAGGTGGGGAGTGTAGCCTCGTTCCCAGGCCCTCGCCCAGCTTCCCGTCGCTTGCAGTACGGTTAAGCGGGAGAGGGCCTGGTACATTTTCTCACGTGAGTGACGTCACGGGTAGAAAGGCGGTAGAAAGACTTCAATTGAACGTGGGCGAGCACGACTAAATTGCTCACTGATTGCTGGTGTGTGTCTTCACTGTTTTGGCTTGGTAAAACTCTCTGTCCTCCCGACTGTCTCGTGAATAGCGACATAAAAGCGCCTTCGTGCGCTGCTATCTTTTGACTCGGAATAGTCGCGCTCCAGTGCGTGCGTGCGAGCGAAGTTTTTTGTGGTTTACATGACGCCCACGTTCGCATAATTTGCCCTGTCCGTGACGTCACTCACGTGAGGAAATGTACCAGGCCCTCTCCCGCTTAACCGTACTGCAAGCGACAGGAAGCTGGGCGAGGGCCTGGGAACGAGGCTATGGGGAGTGTGTATGTGGTATATATGTGGGTAGATATGTGTGTAATGAGAGACGGTCTGACAAGTTTGTCAGATGGTAATCACCGTTCAGATGACCAATCAGATTGTCACTTCCTGCTAATAAAGCTGACAATGACGGTTGTTACTACCCACAGACCCACTGACCAATCATATTTCAGTATGGACAGACAGTGATCACGCACATTAACATTGTTTATTTGTGTGGGGATGTCGTTGCCCTTATAGGGAAGAAAGAGCAATTTGGAGGTCAAATGGCAGTAATGAAACTTATACATAGCAGTTGTGTACACAAGGTTACCTAGTAATGGCCACTCACCAGAACGATGGATGGTTTTTTTAAAAGCCACTTGTAAGCTTGTGTGTTATCATTCCTGGCTAATTCCACATGCATCCAGCATCTGTGTGTGTGTGTGTGTGTGTGTGTGTGTGTGTGTGTGCGTGTGCGTGTGTGCGTGTGTGTGTGTGCGTGTGCGTGTGTGCGTGTGCGTGTGTGCGTGTGCGTGCATGTGTGGAAGCATAGTGTATAGTGTACCTTTACACAATGCTTAATAGGTAGTTAGACAAGCTGTAGTGATTAATCCTTTTGAGTGAAATGTAAGGCAATATTTTCGTGTACTGATTGGACAGGCCTGACGGATGACCTACTATAGCTGACCAATGGAATTCAGTACTGAAACTGTTTCATGTAGTAAAGTTGGGGGAGGGCTGAAACCTGCACTAGTTGGCATGTTTTGTAAATGCAAGGAATGTTGTGTGCATTGAAATTTGACCCCTACTGCTACAATTGTAGTGAGTCTTATGCACTAGGGGCTTAGGATACCCCTCCACGTCTTCTTTTGGCAGTGAGCTTAAAACTTTCACTTGAAATCACGAGTCATTCAGTATCGAAATCCTCCGGCCCATATAGGACAGCAAATGATCGCTCCCTTCCTATCTAGACCGATTACAGAAATCATGTTAGTTCTCTCTTCCCCGTTCCTCACAGCTACTTTGAGAGTGGTGTGTGTTCTGTGTACCTATGGGACCTGGACCACGGGTTTGCGGGAGTCGTTCTCATTAAGAAAGCTGGAGACACTGAGAGAATCAAAGGGTGCTGGGACTCCATTCATGTCGTTGAAGTACAGGTGAGGGAGTGGAGGATGTGAGGGAGTGGAGGATGTGAGGGAGTGGAGGGTGTGAGGGAGGGGAGGGTGTGAGGGAGGGAAGGATGAGAGGAAGGGAAGATGTGAGGCAGTAGAAGATGTGAGGGAGGGGAGGGTGTGAGGGTGGGAAGGATGTGAGGGAGGGAAAGATGTGACGGAGTGGAGGATGTGAGGGAGGGAAGGATGTGAGGGAAAAGTAGTACACAGATCCAATAAAGTGGTATACTACTTCACTTCACTCTGCTCCTTTTGTTCTCTCCCTCCCTCCTTACGTCACCCCCTTCTCTCTCCTTGTCTCTTTTCCCAACGTACCCCAGGAGAAGGCACAGGGCCGGAATGCACACTACAAGTTAACATCGACGGTGATGCTCTGGCTGCAGACGATCAAGGCAGGCTCCGGGACCATGAACCTCGGAGGCAGCCTCACACGTCAGACCGAGCAAGACTTTGCTGTCAATGATGCCAGTCCACACATTGCTAATATTGGCAGGATGGTAGAGGTGAGGGGCACTCGGCACATGTAGCATTGGCAGGATGGTAGAGGTGAGGGGCACTCGGCACATGTAGCATTGGCAGGATGGTAGAGGTGAGGGGCACTCGGCACATGTAGCATTGGCTATTGTGGTCCTTACCATGGCTTCCGTTCTCTTTTCCCACACTGCACACTTGTAGGACATGGAGAACAAGATTCGCCAGACCTTAAATGAAATCTACTTTGGGAAAACTAAAGATATAGTTAACGATCTCAGGTACAATGCATTCTGTGTCTGTCACAATAGCAAAGTACCCTTCCCTCTATCCCTTTTATTTCCCGCTTCCATTCTCTTCCCTCCATTGCTCTATTCCTTCCTGTACCCTCTCTTCACCCCTCCTTCCTTCTTCCCTTTCCTCCTTCCATCTCACTCCCCTCCCTCATCCACCCCTCCCCTTTCCTTTCTTCCCTTTCCTTTGCTCTCACTCCTCCACCCCTCCCCTTTCCTCCTTCCCTCTCACTCCCCTCACTCATCCACCCCTCCCCTTTCCTCCTTCCCTCTCACTCCCCTCCCTCATCCACCCCTCCCCTTTCCTCCTTCCCTCTCACTCCCCTCCCTCATCCACCCCTCCCCTTTCCTTTCTTCCCTTTCCTTTGCTCTCACTCCTCCACCCCTCCCCTTTCCTCCTTCCCTCTCACTCCCCTCACTCATCCACCCCTCCCCTTTCCTTTCTTCCCTTTCCTTTGCTCTCACTCCTCCACCCCTCCCCTTTCCTCCTTCCCTCTCACTCCCCTCCCTCATCCACCCCTCCCCTTTCCTCCTTCCCTCTCACTCCCCTCCCTCATCCACCCCTCCCCTTTCCTTTCTTCCTTTCCTTCGCTCTCACTCCTCCACCCCTCCCCTTTCCTCCTTCCCTCTCACTCCCCTCACTCATCCACCCCTCCCCTTTCCTCCTTCCCTCTCACTCCCCTCCCTCATCCACCCCTCCCCTTTCCTTTCTTCCTTTCCTTCGCTCTCACTCCTCCACCCCTCCCCTTTCCTCTTTCCCTCTCACTCCCCTCCCTCATCCACCCCTCCCCTTTCCCTCCTCAGGTCGGTAGGTGACTTGAAGATGAAGGATAAGCAGAAAAGAATTGCAGCGGAAATTCAGCAGCGAATGCATGGGCACTAGTCTTAGACCACTCAACGTCTTTATAACTAGTTTCCACTACACAGATGAGATTTAATATACTTACAGACCGCTCATGCATGTAAGGAATTTTAGTGTATTTACAGTAGTAGTGCTTGTGTGTGATTAGTGTGATTTTTCATTGTGTTCTCAAGGTTTGTGTGCATGCATGAAAGGAGGTGAAGCGAAGCACTACTACTGCCATGTATAGTCCTTTTCCTTTGGTTCCAGTTGCTGATTACATGCATTCTTCAATCATTCATTGAAAGCCTGGAAGCAATACACGTACACGAGACTTCGAGTCATGTGACTCGTGCACAGGAAAGTGGGTGGGGCTGCTAGTTGGTATCACGTGACCTGCAAGAGCGGCGCGCGCATGGCGTTGGGTCCTGCGGAGAAGGGCCACTCTCCCTTCCCCAGTTCAGAGAGAGCTATCTACGGGTTTGCTCTCTACCTGGGCAGCTTCGCCTTCCTAGGTGAGACCACCAGGGAGTGGCACAAAACACTTGCACAGCAGCTGCATGTGCTCTGTGGGGGGAGAATGGTGATAGTAATTTATTGTCAACAAAATGTTGAATTTTCTCTTGAAGTGTAATGTGCATAGTTTTAGTCCCTGTATTTGAATACGGACCTCTCCAGTGCTCTTCCTAATATGGGCATTCCTGCCAGACGAGTGGCTCCACTTCATCGGCTTCTTCTACTTCCCACAAAAGTGAGCCAGCAGTACTGCAGTAGACACACTCCCACACTCCTCTCCCCCCTACTCTACAGGTACTGGGCTGTGGCTGTGCCTGCCTACCTGTGCATGGTGGTAGGTGTGTTCTTATGGCTCTATCTTGCAGCCAATTTTCTCCTGGTCCCTACACTAGAAGACCCCAGGACTGTCACTGGTGAGCTCAACCATCTGAATCTTGCTGTTGTTTAAAGCTGTTTACACTCCCCTTCCCTTACACTCTCACCAGACTCCCAAGCCCTCCCTCCTCCCTCCCAACCTCACAAGACCTCTGTACCACCACTTCATGACATCCCCATCAGCACTGTCAACGTGGCTATATTTGGCACCAGAGACCCTCAATACTGATAATGATATATACCACAATCATCTCTGTATCAAGTACTCTCAGACCCAGGTCTCCCCTCACCACTGTGTCAAGTACTCTCAGACCCAGGTCTCCCCTCACCACTGTGTCACCAAACTTATCCTTGTCCCCAGGCCTTCCCTTCCTCCAGTTTTTGATCAGTAGGCAACCAACTACTTAATGTGAAGAAGGAGGCTAGGATTTTGTCAGCTTTCATCCCTAAAACAAAGACCTACTGGTACCAACTTCCTCCACCAGATGTGGAGGCCTGGATACGAGGGTACGTAGTAATCACCACATGTGTCATTATATACAGAGGTCAATTTCATTGTCCTCATCAAAATGAATTCAATTTGCAATCTCATCCTTCGTCTCTTTGCATATCTGCATTGGAAGATAGTAACAATAATATTGTTGGTCAGCACTAGATAGTGGTCCAGTAAAGTTTCTTACTAATATGCAGCTCCAACATGGATAGTGGCACTCAGGAGCTTAAGAGCGCTGTGAAGCGGCTCCAAACAAACAGTACTACACAACAATGGTGTTGTAATAATACAAGACTAGTTACTGTAGACCACTTTGAATACACGTCACTGGAAATTTGAATTAGTTAGCACACAGGTAGGGTAAGGGTTAGGGCTGGGCAAGGTGAACAGGATTTCCGATGCCGTATATTCCAACTGATCCGTTAATGTTATCGTTGGGTGGATCAGCAGGTATGAATGCTGCCTACCTTCTCTCAGTTTGTCTACAATGTGTTGATTGGCCGGCTCCTCTTCCAGAACCCGGCAGAATTTTTCCAAGAACCCTGGAGCGCGCCGCTTCAATGCGGCCAAAATCAGTTCATTGGCGGCGGGCGCAACTGACTGTGCCTGAACTTCAGCCAGTTCATAGTCTGTAAGCAATCCTTCGGCATTCAGAGACACCCTGATAGAAGGTGCGTCTAATTTCTTTACCAGGAAGGCGTAGTTCTTGCGTAGAACAAGTTTTTCCTTGTCCGTCATAATTTTTCTGTAGTACAAAATAATATTATTTTTGTTGTCGTACAATTAGATCGAATTAATGCCATTGCGCATGCCCGTGGAAACAACCCACGTGTTAGTGTGTAGTAAAATCAGCAACTCCTGGATAGTGGTGAAGATGGGGTCCAAGCATAAGGACAAGCAGGAAAAACCCAAAGAGAAGGTGAGGAAAAAAGGAATTTACGGTAATCGGTTTGTGTAGCAACCAATTTGCAGTACTTCCTGTCTGGTTTCCACAATAAAAAAAACACGTACTTAATGTTCCCCAAATCTCTGCAACTTGCGTTGCACAGTACTTTATTGCTGCAATACTGGCTAATACTTAGGGTTTGATATGAAACTACTACAGGCTAAGGCACGACTCCAAGCCTAGAAGACTAGCTACACAGTTATTTTTCCGAAAGTTTGGCTTTATATTCTGGCATAATGTACTCTCTGCTCAAAACATAGCTCATGTCACACTAAGGCCGTAAAATTAGCTACACTGTTATACTTTTTGTAAAGGATTGACCTGATGTGTCGCTTACTATGTTAATGTGCATCTGCTCTTCTATTTGTAGGATAAGAAAGCAAAGTCAAAACCAGGCAAGTATGCTGAAGTTCCCCCTCCAACAAAGCTAGACAGCCCGCCCGATTCCGACAGTGCAGTGGAAGTTGACCTACCTGTTAAGACCAGCAAATCCAAAAAAGAAGAAAAGAAACTACAGAAAGAGCAGAAGACGGCTAAGATAGTAAAGAAAGCTGACTCTAGTCCGAGCTCCGAAAAGGAAAAGCAAAAGATAAAGAAGGCCAAAGGTAAGAAGGAGTCGTCGAGTGAGAGTGAGAGTGAGGAGGAGGAGGAGATAAAACCTCCCAAGAAAGCATTTGAGAAGAAGGATTCCAAGAAAGTGACACCAAAAGCAAAGGCCGAGAAAAAGCAAAAACATGAGAGCGAGTCATCAAGTGAGAGTGAGAGCGAGGAAGAAGAGGAGGAGGAAGTTAAGCCTTCCAAGAAAGTGCTAGAGAAGAAAGATTCAATGAAACTGAAACAAAAGCTGGTACCTGGTAAAAAAGAATCAAGCGGTTCAGGAAGTGAGTCGGAAGAGGAATCATTACCAGCAAAGTTCATCAAACCTCGAGAAGAAAGCAGTGATGAAAGTAGTGAAGAAGAGGGAAAGGAGGAGGAGGTGTGTTCCCAGTGTACTTATATGTATGGAAAATACGTAACTTCCCCTCCCCCCTCCCCCCACCCACCCCCCTTTTCTTTCCCTCTCCTCCTCTATCCCAGATGGAAACAGCTCCTTCAGCTCCGAAGAGAAAGAAGGGAGAGGAGAGCTCATCCGAGGATGATGAGTCATCTGATGAGGAGCAACCCTCCAAGAACCACAAGGCCAAAGGTAGCCTCGTCCCCAGGCTCTCTCCTCAAAAACGGGGGGAGGAGAGAGCCTGGTAACATCCGCGGGAAAAGCTGTCGACTTCCGCCGCCTTGCTCTGGCGGTACCAATCAGATTGCAGAACGTAACCACGTGTACACGTGACATTTTGTCCACTCAGCAAAAAATTGTCAACTCGAGAATGAACATATAAGCGTAGACTACACCTCGAAGGTTCGTGAAAAACAGTTTTCGGATGTGCGGAAGAGGCGCAAGTCCAGAGAGTCCAAGATCAAAGTTTGCTGTAGTTGGTTTGCGGGACTGACTCGCTCACCATACTTTGCAGCTCCGAGTTTACATGTACAAAGTGCGTCACGGAACTCAACACAACTGCGGATGCCTCGAAGACGAGGAGCGAAATTGTAAATAGCTTGCCCTGCTACCAGGTACAGTACCGATATTGCATGACAGCTTATTGAATCACATGACAATTATTACTAAAGTGGGAGCGTCCTACGTTGATCACATGAATGATGACGCGCCGGAAGTCGACAGCTTTTCCCGCGGATGTTACCAGGCTCTCTCCTCCCTCCGTTTTTGAGGAGAGAGGCTGGGGACGAGGCTAGGCCAAAGGTGCCACCGATGGTTTACTGCTTTGGTGTTGTCTCTTTTACTAGCCGGTCTCTTCCTCTCTCTCTCTTCCTCTCCTCCTTCCCTCTCCTCCTCTTCCTCTCCTGTCCCTCTCCTCGCCCTCTCCTCCTTCCCTCCAGCATCCACCAGTGACTCTGAGGAAGAGAGTAGTGAGGATGACGGTAGTGATCAGGAGGCAGAGGTGGGACTGCCCAAGAGAAAGAAAGACACACCCATGTCTGCTCCACCCACCAAGAAAACCAAAACCGAGGAAAATGGAGGGAGTGAGTCTTGGTCCACACTCATTATGGGAGGGAAGGGAAGGAAAGGGGAGGATAGGAAGAGAGGTGGAAGGGAGATGGGATGATGCGAGGGGAGGAAGATGGTCGAGTGAGCCCTGTACATGAGTGTGAGTATATAATATCATTTGTCAGCCATCTTGAGGAGGTCTGTGTACAGGAGCGTACAATTCCCTTCTATCTGTTCCATTTTCAGGTAATACGCTGTTTGTCGGTAACCTAGCGTGGGAGGTTGACGAGGACACACTCGGCGAGTTCTTCTCCTCCCAGGGGCACACTCCCTCCTCAGTACGCATCATCACTAACCAGGATGGCAGATCAAGGGGGTATGTTGGACTGCATGCTGAAAGGATATAGTTTCCGCATTTACCTGTTTTTTTACCTTGCTCTGTGCGCACGTGTATTATTTAATTAACTATAACTCAGTACTTTTCTCATATCCACTTATAATTATTTCCCGGTCAGTCTTGTATCACTAGCATTGAGTTGCTATTTTGACTGTGCCCTTGCTTCTGCATAAAAATGTTTAGAGAAAAAAAAAAAGAAAAAAAATGCTCACGTGAGAAAAGATAACCAGGCCTCCTCCCTAATTCCTTCGAATGACAGAAAGCTGGTGGGGGGGCCTGGGAATGAGGCTAGGAAGGGTGCATATTGAATACTCATTTTATTTGCAGGTTTGGTTATGTGGAGTTTACAACGCCTAAGCAGATGAAGAAGGCCGAGCGTGAGTTGAACGGAGCCGAACTGTCTGGGCGCGGGTTGAAGGTGGATGTGGCTACTCCGAGAGGGGACGGAGAGAGAGGGGGAGGAGGAACACCAAGAGGACGAGGAAGAGGTAGATTTTGTTTCCGGTCCTACTCTCTAGACCTCTTTCAGATCATCCGGTTTCCATGGTTTCCATGGTATTATGTCACATTGGACTAAGCGTGGAGGTCAGCACTGCTCTGTTAGCTTGTTGGCACAAAGTGACATGATACAGGAAGAGCCAGTCAGGGAGCGTTGAGTAAGAGGCAAACTTCTCACTGAAGTGCACACCATCACTGCAATCCTTGACCACCAATATGATGTATTACCATGGAAACTGAATGTTCTGAAAGAAGTCTAGGACATCTTGTGCTACATATAGATGTGTGTAACTTGGGGTGTTATGTGTGATACTTGTATCTGTAGGTGGTGGTTTTGGTTTTGGAAGGGGAGGAGGAAGGGGAGGGGGTCGCGGTGGCTTTGGGGGAGGAGGAGGAGAAGGAAGCCATGCCCCCAGTAAAGTGCTGTTTGTGCGGAACCTCTCGTATGACACAGAGCCAGCTGCTCTACAGGAGGTGTTTCATAATGCAACAGACGTCTTCCTGCCACGAGATAGAGAGACTGGGGAGAGGAGAGGGTGAGGAAATCGTTGAGAATAAATGTGTTGTTGCTTATCGAGTTAATGAATGCCCCTGTAACAACAGCAAGGCCTGTCAAGAATCATGAATCTTGAATCGTCTTTACTTTCTAGGTTTGGGTTTGTGACATTTGACGATATTGCGACTGCCCAGCGTGCTCTCAAGAAACATGACGGCTGGGAGATAGAGGGTCGTCAGATTGGACTGCGGTTTGCTGAGGACAGGTCTACTGGTGGTGGAGGGAGAGGAGGAGGAGGGGGAGGAGGAGGATGGAGAGGAGGAGGAGGAGGAGGATGGAGAGGAGGAGGAGGAGGATGGAGAGGAGGGGGGAGAGAAGGGGGAAGAGGTGGGGGGAGAGGTGGCTTTGGTAGAGGAGGCGGAGGAAGAGGCAGAGGTAGGTTGCTCTGTAGTCCAGTGATATAATGTATGAATTGTAGTCACCTTCCCCCCCTTCCTCTCTTCTCCCTTTTCCTTCATCATTCCTCTCCTTTCTGCCTCCCTCTCACTCCCTCCTCTATTTCTTGCTCCCTTTCTCTCCCTCCTCTCACCTAAGGTGGAACTCCAAGAGGTAAAACCGGTGCAATTCAACGGTTTGAAGGAAGTCGAGTGACCTTTGGCAGTGACAGTGACTGAATTTGTAGCACAAATTTTTTTCTCAGTTTTTCCAAGTTGCACTGTTGTAGTGTTTTCTGCACGTACTACTGCACACTGTCAAGTTTGATCACATGATATCAGGTATGAGCACTTTGCATGATGGATAAAGACTTGTGCGGTCATCCGGTAACAAGGAGAAAGGTAGCCTCTAGGGGCGGATAATTCTTCGCAAACAAATCTGCATGCATGCATGGGGTACTAGGCTAGAGAAAGGATGCATGTATGAATTTACACTTCAGTGGAGATGTCGCTACATGCATGCTGATTGAGCTCGCCTCATTCCCAGGCTATCCTAGCCTCGCAGTCTCCACGCTTACAGTATATATGCGATGCATACAAATACGTGGGGAAGGCCTGCATGGTATATATACGCGTCCTTGCTCAGCAGCATTAAGGCATGGGCAGCTCATTAACAGTGCCTTATAATTAAATGCAAAATTTGAATAACTCAAAAGGTATGATCACATTGGCCACCAAACTTTACAGTGCACTAGAACTAATGAAATTGAGGCCACGCCCACTATGGTGATCACGTGACTTTTATATTGGAGCCAGTGATGGCCAAGCACCTTTCAGCCAAAAACCATTTATAGTTCCTTAGCTACCAATTTTTTTTGCTGCTTTGATAAAGTACATCCTCTTCACTAAGAATCTTGGATGGGAAAATATGAATCCATTTGCTTTTGGAGAAAACAGTGACTTTCTAATTAGTGCACACCAAATAAATGACGTTATTGGCCATAATTTGTTTGTATAGAATGGTTTCGATCCCCATGCAGGATCTTGGTGATATCAACCATTTACTTTTGCCTCATACCATTTTTAAACTTACATCTAAAGGAAAAGAAATGGTATTTTGGCGATGTAGTCCGTTTTGGAAATAGTGACATCATAATTGGTCACGTGGTTACCAGAGTGGGTGTGGCAATTCCTGTTAATGAGCTACATATTCTCTCTAAATTTGGACAACGTGTGCTAAGCAGAAAGAAAGTTATGGAAACCTCCTACTTTTGTTTTCCACCCGTGCCTTAATACACTCAGTCTTTGAGTGCGCAGCAGTCCGTGCATGATCGAGACGACGATATCGATACAATGGCGTAGCCAGGCTGGGGCACACTGGGGCACACTGGGGCACGTGCCCTAGCAACTAGAGGCCGTGCCTCACCAGTGTAGGTATGCATGCGAATTATCGGCGCTGATAGTATCGTTGTCGATCGCGAATCGGGCGCTAAACCATCTTGAAATCGAACGGCGCAGTATCGCTATGTATAACCAAAGAATTACGAGTCTCGTACGCTCACCGTACGCACGCGAGTTTGCCGTGTAAGTGACATACTGTATAGCTGGTTTATTGGTAGTTTTCTCCCCACTGGACCAAATCTTTCGTGCGCGCTCTGCGGGCTCGTCGGGCACGACGCGCGCGAAGTTTGGTCTCTCCCAGTCTCGGGGACGAGAGTACTGTTTGATTTTGCATGGTCCGCATGTACGCCGCTTGACGCTCGTGGTCATGCACAGCTAGGTGTAAAGACAGAATAGCCCATTTTTTGGACCCTTAGGTAGGCTAGTATTCGAGGAGGTTATCCAAGTCCGGACCCGCTCATGGCAACCACTATTGCAGTCTCACTCCTGAAGCTCTCCCCTCCTTGGCAGCTATGATTAACGTAGTGTGCCCATGCTGTGCCCTAGCATCGGCGATGTCCTGGCTACGCCACTGTATCGATATCGCACACATGTGGATGATGTGCTCGGGGCTAGATACTCATGCGAACGTATGCCGGGGGCGTGGCGGAATATTTTGGTAATGGGTCTAGGAAGAATCAGTTTTGTGTTACTACAGCGTTACTAATGGCGTAATGGCTTGTAACAAAAGCCCCGCCGAAGAGTCATCTATCCGGGCAACCGCGATGGAGCAACTTGAAAATTTGGTGCTTGTTGTCAGCGACGCGATTCTTCGCCACGGGGTGGATTGCACAGGACCCGAGGGGAAGCAGGAAATCACTACTTCACTGCTAAACCTGCTCAAGTTCACCAAAATCCCACTGAATGATGAAACACAAATTTTTGCGGATCAACTTGCTGACATGACCGAATTCTTGACTCTATTGCACCAGCTAATTGGTGGGCAGTTAATTGGTGAGCGTAACATTCGTTTTAACGGCAAACACCAAGGGACTAAGTTTATGTACTAAGCACAGTGTCAAGAGCACAAAATCTAATTTTGGAAATACCGGTAGATGAATGCAAATCAAAGCCACGTTGGTAAGATGATTAAGTGGGACTGCTAAGCACATTTTAATAGTAGGAGGAACTTTACAGAAAAAAAGATCACACAACAACTTAGACTGAGACAGTTACTGAGCCTGACAGAGGCAATGTATTGTACAAGTACCTGAAGGGTGCAGGTAAATTAAAAGAGTTTATTAAGAGCTGAGTTTGAAGTAGCCTCATTCCCAGCTGAGCGGAGCTTGGGAACGAAGCTAAGATTGAAGCAGTGTTGGGGGGGGGTAGCTAAATATGTTTTACAGTGGTACGACAGTTAGATAGAAGGCTGAATGCATGATCTGGTGGTTGGTCTATAACAAGCTAGGGCAGGTGATGTGAGTGTTGTCGGAGGGTATAAGACTATTCCAACACTTTTTGCATTAACACTGGGTTAATTAACTTCATAGATATCTAACTCCACAGTACAGCAGAGATATTACCCACTTAGCCCTGCTTTACCTTATTGACATAGCAATCTTAATATGCAACAGGAATGATGACTGCCGGTCCTCACACTGGCCTGCATCCTCTGAGAATGGCCCACTCTTGCCTTTCTTGCTGGACGGATGCAAGCACACTGTTCAGGAAGAAGTTGCTTCGTCTCCCTGGCAATCTCATCTGGACTCTGTTGACAGAGCTCAGAGCTCTACAGGCAGCTGTGATACTGAATGGGGTGAGTTGGGACTATATACCAAGTTTGGTTATCTATGTCTAAGTATGACAGACTATCTCCTCTACTCTGTATAGGAGCTTTCACAGCTGGCTGAGAGTGTGTTGTTAGTCATTAGTAATTGTGTGCAGGAACCAAGTTGCCATCAAAGTTTAGTGAGCCAACTGTGCCCGAGAGCTGTATTGCCTTTCTGTGTAAACCCAAAAACTCAAATGCGTTTCACAGCAAAGTGCATACTGGGATCTCTCTACTGCCTACTTGATCCGGCCTACTTGCAGCTCATGGAGTTAAGTAATTCGGAGGCAGAATTACTCCAGTTGGCATTTCGTGCTGCTGTAAACGATGAACAGCACATGGTCACACTAGAAACAGAAGGTTCAAGGATTTCATATTCAACATTAGAACTCACCCAAGCTCTAGCCAACCTTATTGAGAACAAGAAAAATCAAGCAGTTTTTGCACAACCCCATGTTTGTGAAAATTTGGTAAATTTACTCTGCAATTGCTCAGATTTGGAGAAGATTGCAGCTGTTGAGGTAGTTAAGAAGCTACTGGCTGATCCAGGGTTGCCCCAGAACGTTGATCTCCAGCTCCTAAAGCAATTATCAAGTTCAGATATTTGTGCAAGGAACAATACTTTGGCAAACGAGGATGGTAAGTTTCGTACACCTTGCATGAGTCTAGTTGAAGATGAAAGTAACTATGTTTATCTTGTTCTTTTTAAGGAACCATAGCAGTGGAGAAAGGAATGGAAAAATTGCCATTTCCAGATAAGGATATGACTGACTTGGAGCGAATTCAGCATTCTGTGATTGAAAGCATCACAAACAGCAATGTTCTCAACTGTGTCTCAGACTCAGACCAATATGGTCTGATCCATGCTCTCACTTATCTAGCTAGCTACTTCTGTGAGCGTTGGTGTGGAAGGGCACATGAGAGCTGCCGGGCTGCTGCTGATCATCTTCTGAAGCAAGATGACTTTCTTGGACTACTACGGGATTTTCTTACAAAGCATTTTGCTGGTATGTGCAGTTTAAGAGTACACAGCAGCTGGCATGCTATTAGGCTGATGTTCTAGGCCCTGTAGGTTAACCATGCATAGCAGTTGTGTATGATTCAGTTTCAATTGGTAAACCACACACAGCAGGCTGACATATCCGATATTCATGGCCTGTGGGTAATGCAGTTTAAAGTACACAACCGCATGCATTGTTGAGTGAGTAATAATCATAATGGTATTCTCCTACTGTAAACCACCTGTGTGCATTACACCCCTTGTTTTTGTAACAAGCAAGTTACTGTGGAAATGCCATATATGGCATTACTCGTGCTAAATACCTCTTATTTTAGTACATGATACTCACCAACTTTGTTTGTACATGTGTGTGTGTGTGTGTGTGTGTTTGGACATGTGCAGTGGCTGTGAAGAAGGAAACTCCAGTACACCAGTTCCACCCACTAGCAATCACACTGCACTGCTTGCTGCTGTGGACTTACTGCAGTTACCACGTCAGGAGGGAGCTGGGCAGTATTGGGGTTCTGTTACAGCTGGTGAAACAGATTAGAGTGATCCAGGAGCTCCCTGCTTGGGAGAAGGTAAGAGACAGCTGACTTAGTCGTCAAACGACCACATTGCAAAAGCTTTCGTTCATTCCCCCAGCACCATTTTAGCCTGGTGGAGATGATGCTTTTCATTCTTGCCAATTGTGCTGTAGAGCACTGCTGTTGGAAGTACCTGGTCTCGAGGGAATGCATCAGTCTCCTCCTTCCCCTCTGTAAAAGCTGGGATTTTCGAATACGTCTGGGGGCAAAGCGTGTCCTTAGCTCCCTCAGCCATTGCCTTAGTCCTCGTCACACTGAGTTTGTTCAGCTGACTGATGTAGAGCAGCTAGGGCTACTAGAGGCCTTCCGAAAAGCACCCTATGAGGCTATTTGTGTAACAAAACTCCAGTCTAATAATACATCCTATATGTACTCTGCCCTGGAGCTGACAATTGTGCTATGTGGTCTTGTCCGCAATGAAGCCAACAGGAACATAATCGCTGCGAGTGATGTCTTCCCAGCAATTCTGACACTTCTTTCTATGGGTACCATGCTGGAACAAGAAGCAGCTACTGAACTGCTCCACGCTCTCCACTGCACTGAGGCTGATCTTAGCTCTCGTGTGCCATCCAACCTTCAGCAAGATATAAGCAGTCTTCCTGAGGAAGCCATCAAATGTCAGAGGCCTATAATCTGGCATCATGCTGCTATCCATCAATTGGAGCCAGTTGGTATGTATCAATTTGTAGTTGTATAAACTATATTTACTTACGCACCATTTTTCAACATAGGGGAAGTAGGCCACCCTAAAGGAGAAGGCCAACTAGGTTCTGCTGATGAGAAACTAAGCCTTACTGAACTGGAACACTTGGTGTTTGAGGCCATGGATGCTATGTGGTGTTCTAAAAATGAGTCAAAGGAGACAAATGAACTTTCTCTCAGATCTCAAGACATTATCAGTGCTTTTCACCACCTTTCAAAGTTCTTTTTGACCTCTGGTGAGGATCTTTGCAAAGTTGCTGCTGGGCGCATCTGTGGAATTCTGGGCTTTCTTACACTGACCCGTGCTACTGTTCATAAACTGTTCTTTGGTGAGTTTTAACATTATTGCACAAAACTGCTGATCATTTGATGAAGTTATCTTGCTACAGAATTAGCTGAAAAGGGTGGTGAGCCACACAATGCAACGTGCCTGCTACTGATATCACAGTGTGCCCTCCAGTGGGGAGATCATAGCAGATGGATTAAAGAAGAACTGGGCAGTAACGGTTTCCTACGAGAGCTACTACTGCAGCTAAAACTCCTTGAACTCTCATCAGCTTTACCTAAGGTATAGAGCAGCAGGCTGTGCAAACAGCATAACCTCACCTGCATGTATATGGGTCATTAACTTGCACCTGCCTGCTCGTATACCCTCCATGCAGCAATTTTATCATTTTGGAGAGTCTGCTCTCTCCGTTATCGCCAATTGTGTGTCGGAGACAAGCTGCCAGAACTATCTACTGCGGTGTGGCTCTCAGATGATCAACAATATTCGTACATTCTGTGGAGCCCAACGCTTTGATGTCAGTTTTAACGCAAAGATGATTATTGGTTTCCTCAGTTATGTTCTCCCTTCACAGTATGCTGATTCCCTTGAGTTGAGCTCTGAAGAGCTGGAGATACTCCTAGACAGTATGAGCACAGTGGCTAACCTTCAGCCCGGTGCGGCCCCACCTCGAGGAAGTGGCGAATTTTCTGTTACTGAACAGTTTCAGGTCTTTATTCTCCTCATCCAGAATGAAGCTAATAGATTGAGGGCTGCATTGAATCCAGTGGTGTATGCAGCACTTTCCAATGTGCTCCTTACAGGCACTGCAATGGAACAGATCAAAGCCTGTGAGCTCCTTTGGAAGTTGTCAACCAAGCCACTGCCACTTCCAGACCTTATAGTCGGTGAAGCAAAGAAGCCCAAGTTACAGAAAATAAAGACATCCAAGGAGGAGCTCCTTACACCTGAGGGTTTGGTGGCCGATGCTGATATTTGTATTTTTATTGAGACTGAGTGCCCAACACTTAAAGCCATGCTTCAAGACCTCATGAGGAGAGGTACTGAAGCAGTGAAGCTGGCAGCATCTTGTGCCTTGATTGCATTGAGTGGAAGTGGAAGCACTGTTACCTTTGCAACAGGTATGTATGATAATTACCTTAAACTGAACTTAGCCACATGGTTGGCTTGTGTGTGTTTACATATTTCCTTTTACCTCAAATATAGATGCTTCTCAAGCACTAATCTATGCTGAAGGTTGCTGTCAATACGGAAAGTATGCCGAGTGTGTTAAACTTGCTTCTTTCTGTATCAACTCTGCGAATGATGAAACAAAAAAGCAGAAGGCACAACTTATTAAGGGGAGGGCGCAATACTACCAGTACATGCGTGAATTAAAGTTACTTCAGAGTGCCCCACTGTCACGCAGGGAGTATGCTGTTGCATCGCAGTCTTGTTTCCAGAAGGCCAGGCAGGCAATCACCTCACTTACTTTAGCTATATCATCAGACCAAGGCGTCCATGATCAGCAAGATGAAATATTGCTAGATTTCACTCTTTTGGATTATATTCGCATCTCTAAGGATGCAAATCTGCTGCACTGCATACTCTGTCATGGGCGGAAAAAATTAAGAAAAAGTCACATATGGCCCCATGCGATTCTTAAGTCACTTCTCAGCTTCAAGTGCATTGAGCCTCCACGCACAGGTAAAATATTTAGTACCCCATGGAGAGATTATGGCAGCCTTCTTGCCCCTGGCGAGATCACCTTTCCCATGCTATGCCAGGATTGTGAGAATTTGCTGAGCGCGTCTTGTGAGCAAGCTTTCATGTCCGAATTCTTTGAGAAGTTATATGACGTTAAAAACAGGGAAGCGCTTTCTGAAGAAAAGTACATCAACTACTCAGACAAACTTTATCGCTTTTGTCTCAGCATCGTGTTTCGGGCTCTTCCCATCACTCAGCCTAGTGTTACCTTCTTGGGAAATAGCAATGACATATACAAGATCTTCTGCTTATGTCGGCAGTATTTACTGAAGGAACAGGTGCCCCCTTTAGAGGCTATGCCAGCTGTAGCATTGCTGGTACTGCCGACAGCAGTCCCATCGGAATCGCAACACTCAAGTTTCATTGAGCATATTTTGCATTCAGCTGGTATGAGCATCATCTCAACACGGTCCCTCACGAGTGGTAAAAAGTGTGTTCCAGGGAAGGGGATGTTTTTTCTTGGCAGTCTTGGCATTGTGAGCATTCTCATGAGTCTTGATCCAACATCTCCTCTACCAGTCCCACCTGAGAGCATCATCCACCCTACTGGAGGAACCTACCATGTATACAGTAACGCCAGGCGGTTTCAAATGTTACCAGTGGGAGTGTGGTCTGAGCTGGACGAAATTGCACAAGATTATGAGGAAAAAGTGCTGCAGGTACCAACTGCAGTTGCGCAAAGCAGCAGGGCACAAGACTGGATTGTAGATGAATTCAAGCACCTAGATTTACTTACATCGAAGCAGGCACAATCAAATGTGCAAACAGTTATTCAATATTTACCGAAGGAATTTATTCTCGAAGGAGCATTAGAGGCAGTTGAATCCATTAACCTCCCCCCTCACCATCACCTGCTCCTGCACACAACTGTGCATACCTCCACTGGAGAGAATGCTACTCTGTTTCTGGCTGTGGGCACAGAGGCACCTTACTCAACTGAAACACCATACGTAATTGTACAGTTAGTTTCACCCAACTATGTCATCAGTCTGGGATACTTCATATCTACAAGCAACTTTACCGCTGAATGCCCATTAGTTGGTCCAGATGTCAAACAGCTTTTACCAGTGATCGAGGAAAAATTTAAGACAAAAGCTCTTGTTGATCATGAGCTTCCCAGGCTACTGCAGATTAAGGGGTTTCTCAGTTGGCAGTCCTTTCTCTTCAGGATAAGCAGGCAGTGAGTCCTTAGTAGCCTTGCTGTAGCAACTACTCCGAGGTATAGGTCGTGTATCCCGCACAATAGTCCACACACGGTTTCGGAAATGTTTTGGAAACAATCCCCTGCCTGGTTGACCCTAATATACTACTGAAACGGCAAAGCCAGTCAAAAAATTGCAGGCCTTTATAGAGTTTTTGTAGTGGGAAGCCCATGAATGAGGCTAAATCCTAGCAGAAATTGTCAATTGGTTATAAGTGAAGAGAACTGAGACTACATCAGAAGCATATATATAAATAAGTTTGTAGGAACCTTAAGCTGTTTACAATAGTCGCTGTCAGTATATATATACACATATTTATGTATGTACTCACCAATGCAGTCTCACCCTCCCATGCAGAACATTTCCTGTCTACGATACCAAGTGTGCAATGACACTAGCCTGCTGGTACTGCCCAGGGCGATGTGATAACTGCATGAAGAAAACGAGCTTCGATGCAGCTCCCATGATTGGATATCATGACACAAGCACTTCTCGTCGCTTTTGCAATTCATCTTGCCTGAAGTACTATGAATCAGGGCTTGCTGTACCTATTCAGCTCAACTTTGAGCCTAGCGACCTAACTGGTGGTCACCAGAGGGTGTTCTCATTGTGCACAAGCATGATACTCCCAAGCCTTGAGAAGAGCAGAATCACTGCCAGTCTACATTTAGGGGGTGGGTCACCAGAATATCCAGCGGACAAGCCCTATGCTCTCTCCCAACGGCGACAGCTAGGAGAGCAGCAAAAATTTCTGGAGTTTTTCGTCTCTGATTGCTTTGAGGCAGCAGACCCCCTTCCTTTTGCTGCCAAGGATGAACTTGTCTTGACAGAAATGGGTCACCTCAGAAGATCTGAATTTTCAAAGATATTGCGTTTCGTTGCTTCTCATTTTGGTCACAGGACACTCATGTCACTGTTGGCTGCAGTGCTCGAGAATCCAAAAGCATTTCCTACTACAGTTGAGATTCCATCTTTTGAGAGGAACTTTGACTATTTGCCTTCGGGCTTTAGAATATCACATAACAAAGGGAAGGTGGTCCGTCTTCCACCAAACCATCACATTCTGCTGCACAGCACAAAGGAATATGTCAGCTCATCAGAGGGCCAAGCCGTCTTTCTTGCGGCAGAGTTTAATGACGATGCCAATCTTGTTACACCCTATGTGGTACTGTACAAGTATACACAATGCTATACCTTCAGTGCTGCTTATGCCCTTGTTGTTGCTGATCTCGAGCCTTATACACCACTCCTTGGGACCAACTTGGGCCAGGATGAAGAGTCACGCACATGCACAGAGCAATTAAAGATAGGACTTGAAGCTGCAAAGGCAGATCTTTCCAACCTCTTGCAGAAACATCAGGTTCTCAACATGGATGCACTTCAAGACAGGATCCACAGAACAAGGTATGTCAGTGTTGGCTGCAGTTTTGTACCTATAGCATGTTATTGTATAGCCATCTACTACAAGTTGGCTTGTACGTAAGTTTCATTTTCTCAAGGAAGACTGTTGCATCTTTTCATCCAGTGAGGGCCCTGTTATCAGTTCAAGGTGTGACCGGGGCCTGGACTGCTGGTTCTGCTGCCATCTCTGTGACTCTGCCCAGTGCTAGCCAAGTTTGGGTGTACAACCATCAATCAGTAGAATAGTAAAGTAGCTGTAGGTGTGCTAGCTGATGCTTTTGTAGCCAAGCTAAGACAGTTTTGTAGGACAGTTACGTATGTGCTCTTTGCTGTAAGTAGGCTGTAATTTTTTTGTGTTTCAATAAGCTGTTTTGTAAAGTTGACACGTGTGAAACTGTACAAAATCACATGTATCCTTCCCTAAAGGAAGTACAGCAGCCTTGTTCCCAGGCTTTCCCACCTATAATCTTACCGCTTCCTCTCCAATTTTGCCTACTGTAAAAAAGGAAACAAAAAAACTGGACAGTGGTACCTCAGACTGGTTGCTAAAACCAGACTACTACGTCTAGGCTATATACATGTTCTTGGAGGACAAAGGTCACCTACGTTATATGGTATGGTATAGTTTACCTGGTGATCACGTGCTCGATGTGGACATCACCAACAGTTTGTTTGCTGCCAATGCTGGAGAGTCCAGATGTCTGTGGACAAGGACAAAACCTCTCATGGCCGCCAGCTGCATTTTATACACGGCCTGAAGAGCCGGCAGGATGACGTGCGGCTGCGTGCGGCGCGCGATCTGCAGCGTTTCGTGTCGACGGAGCTGCGTGAGCTTCCTGCGGAGGACTATGGCAGTGTACTGGATGAGATCAACCAAAGCATCTTCTCCCTCATCTCCAGCGCCGAGGTGCACGAGAAGAAGGGAGGAATCCTCGCCATCGGTGAGAAGGAGGGAGACCCTTTGGGGGTGGGGTGTCCCATCAATGTATGGGGCATCCCAGGAAGACCATGGCTTGCTAGCTGTGTATAATGGATGGTACAATCATAGGCTAGAAATTGCACACTGCAATGTAAGATAGCTAGCCTGGAAATATTCTTGCGTGGCCAGATACTTAAACCTTTTGTGTTAGGTCTGGCCATGTGAGACGTAGACAAGTGTACAATAGTTCATGTGAGACGTAGACAAGCGTACAGTAGTTCATGTGCTGCAATATGAACAACTTTGCTCTGCACGCGTGTGGGTAGGTCTAGTCTGTGTGTACAAGGAGAGGGCGGAGAGCTAATCTACCAAGGAGGCAACCCTTGTGTCATCAGGCAGGTTGGAGAGGGGAGCTGGGGAGGGCGGAGGGGGTTAGGGAGAGAGTGGTTGAGACGGAAAGTGCAATCATGTCTCTTCACCCACCATATTATACTTTCTTCCACTACAGTGAGCCTGGTGGGGCTGGAGGGGGGAGGGGGGAATGTCACTCGTCTGGGACGGTTTGCCAACTACCTCCGCAGCATCCTTCCCCATGCTGATGTCACACTCACAGAGATGACAGCTCGTGCCATTGGGCAGCTCGCACTGGCCGAGGGTACGTATACGGCAGAGTATGTAGAGTTTGAGGTGAAGAGAGCCCTGGAGTGGATCCTGGGGAGTGAGAACAAGAAACTGGCTGCTGTAAGTTAATGCTCAAGTACCTATCTCCGTCAGGCATGGCTACATAGGAGTGAGTAGAGAGTGAGGTAAAAACTCAGGTGGAGCCATGGATATTTATTTTGCATTCAGAAATGTTAACAGGTACATGTGCAGGGTAACATAATTAACTGCAGCCCCTCCCACTTTTAAGGCCAATCTCTCATGCCTGTGCATGTCTCATACTGTACAGTAGCCGAATCATGTTTGCTACAGCCCCTTCTCCTCCCACTTTTAGAATCAATCACATGACCCGATTGCCGAGCAGGCACGTACATGTAACTCTTCCGCTGAACTGTTCTCCATTCTCTGCAGGTGCTAATACTGCGGGAGCTAGCCATCCACACTCCCACCCTCTTCTACCAGCAGATACAGCAGTTCTTTGATAACATCTTTGTTGCTGTCAGGGATACCAGGGTGTGTGTGTGTGTGGGGGGGGGGGGGGGGGTGCATGTACACTTGATGGAGATGTACCTCTGTTTGTCTGCATTCAATGAACACCTTTCCTTTATAGCCTTGGCCTTCCTCTCTCCCCTCTGCCTTCCCATTTCCCTACCTCTCCTCCTCCTCTCCTCCTCCCCTCTCCTCTCCTCTCCTCTCCTCTCCTCCTCCACTTCTCCTCCTCTCCTCCTCCTCTCCTCCTCCTCTCCCCTCTCCTCCTCTCCTCCTCCTTCTCTCTTAGCCTCTCATTCGTGAGCGAGCAGTGTCTGCACTGAGGGCATGTCTGAGGCTGACAGCTCAGAGGGAGACGAAAGAGGCAGTGAACTCAGCCTGCTATGAGGTGGGAAGGAAATTACATACGTGTATTTATTGCAGGTGGAGGAGTATGAGAGGATATTTGAACTGCATTATCGAGTAAATGTGGACAGTGTGTAGTAGGACAACTTGTGTCTACTGTACTGTAGTTCGCTTCTGGTATCATGTGCCCTCCGCCTTCACACCCTCTGCCTTCACACCCTCCCCCTTCACACTCTCACACTCACACCTTCACACAGCGTGCGTACAGTGAAGCCACGGGTGGGTTTGCGGAGGGATCTACTCCTCGTGACCGAGGGACCAGTCTGGGACGAGATGATCGTATCCACGGCTCTCTCCTGATCATCAATGAGCTCATCATGAACAGCATGTGGTCCGATGAGGTAGGCCACGCAAGGGTCATGTGAGAGTCATGTGACAGTCGCATAAATCATTCTTATGGGTAATAAGAAGAGCACCGTTGCGAATACTAGCTTGTTCCCAGGCCCTGCCCAGCTTTCTGTGGCATGCATTATATGGGGACAAGGCTGGGGACGAGGCTGAATATTTACTTACAATTTTCATGAATGGGCGTCATATATGCAAGGTAGTATATTTCCCACTTCAGTCTTCTCCTTGTAACTGTTACTAATACATGTGTACAGGGTGTTCGTCCAGAGCTGACCGACGGTGATGAACATGAGGACTTGAGCGGGCTGGAGACGCTGATGGAAGGAGAACCAAAACAGCAACTTATGTGTGGAGGTGAGTGAGGGGTGGGGGTGGGGATGGGAGGGGGGGAAGAGTCAGTGAGATGGAAGCGGGAGGGGAGCTAGGGAGTGAGTTGTCCAAACAGACAAAGATACAGCCACTCATGTCTCTCTCTCTCCCTCCCTCCCTCCCTCCCTCCCTCCCTCCCTCCCTCCCTCCCTCCCTCCCTCCCTCCCTCCCTCCCTCCCTCCCTCCCTCCCTCCCTCCCTCCCTTCCTCTCTCCCTCCTCCATCCAGGTGATCAGAAACCCGTGTTCCCCCGTGGTGCTCCTATGGTGCGGCGCTTCCCAGGGTTTGCCCAGGGCTATGCTGTGGGGAAGAGGGTGGAGGTCAAGTTCAGTCCAAGTCGCACATGCCAGCAGTATATGATGCGTAACTTTGACGAAGTATGTCGTCTGGTGCTGAAGAACAAGAACAGTCGTAACCCACTCATCCAGCAGACGCTCCTTGTCCTCCTGCCCCGCGTGGCCGCACTGAACCAAGAACTGTTTGCATTGAAGTGAGTGTGTGACTTTGTGTGGGGGTGTGAGGGTGGAAGGAGTGAGGGGGTGAGGGATGGAGTGTGTGAGGAGTGATTGAGACTGTTAGTGTCACCAGAGTATGGCATACTATACAATGAGTACATATGTTCGGGAAGAAACTCATAAGTTTCTGGTATACTGCACATTTTCGGTGTAAGATGACATATCTACTATCTAGGCCACCTTAAAATGGTCTTTTGTGGCTCTATATCTGTGCTCTCTTCCTTCCCAGCTACCTGAGTGATGGTGTCGGCTACCTGCTGGCTTGTCTTCGCAAGGAGAGGGAGCGACCCGCGGCCTTCAGGGCCATCGGGCAGATGGTGTACGTTCTGAAGGACAGGATGGACCTGGAGCCTGTACTGAACATGGTCCGGTCTAATCTGCCCTCAGGAAAAGAGCCAGTCGGAAAGTGAGTCTACCAGGGAGAGAGGGAGGGAGGAGGAGAGAGAGGGAGGAGGAGAGAGAGGGAGACCCCACCCTCTCACAGTCTGGTGAACCAAGTCGAATTTCTTGGGCTAGCGCACGCTTTTGCGACAATGTAGCCTTGCAACGATCAAAACATTTTGCGGCCAACCCACTCCAAAAAGATACGGATACTTGAATGAACAAATTTTACTGTTGTAAGGGAACAATTACCGATCTCGCAATCTCATTGGTCCTTACCACTTTTGGGTAATAAGCCCAAGAAATTCAACTTCGTTCACCAGACCGTTTCTCGCCGGGATGCGCGCGTGGGCTGGGCACGAGACTAGGGGGAAGAAGGGAGGGAGGGAGAAGGAGAGAGGGGAGGAGGAAGAAGGGGTGATAGAATCTATCTCAAACCCTCACCAAAGCCCTGCAGTCCCTTAGCATAGGGGAGGGGGTAGGAGAAAGACGAAAAGAAGAGATATAGGTTTGACTTCTCACAGCTGCTGCAGATACTGCAATCCCTCCCCAGGCGAGAGAGAGCGAGAAGGAGGGAGAGGGAGTGATAGGGAGGGAGAGGGAGGGGGTATATAGAGTCCAGATCCCTCCCAGCTGCTACAGACACTGCATTCCCTCCCCTCCAGGCGTGCCTCACGTCTGAGCACATCTCACGAGCCAGCTGTCTTCCTCTGTATCAGCATGCTGGCCCGGGCGGTGGGGCCCAAGATTGAGATCGAAATGAAGTCACTCTTGGACCAAATGTTCAGCGTCGGTCTCAGTCCGGAGCTGACGTCAGCACTCAAAATCCTGGCACAGGAGATACCCACACTACACAAAGATATCCAAGGTGAGGTCAAAGTTCACCACACACGTGTGTGCATGCATGAGAACCCTCATCTTCCTCTTTCCCATCTTCACCTCTTCATCCCCTCCTCCTCATCTCCTACCTCACCCCCTTACCTCCTCACCTCCTCACCTCCTCACCCCCTCACCCCCTCACCCAGATGGCCTCCTGAAGATGCTATATTTGATCCTGTTGCACCAGCCAATGCGTCACCCTGGAGCCCCCAAGTCCTCCACTCTCCTCAACACTCCTTCCTCCTCCTCCCTCCTCACCGACTCTGACATTGGCAACGTCACTCTCGCATTGCAAACACTGGGAAGTTTCAACTTTGGAGGTGAGAGGGAAAGGGAGGGGACGGGAGGGGAGGGAGGGGAGGGAGGGGAGGGAGGAAAGACAGAGTGGTAGAGGGGAATCATTTCCCTTGGTAATGTGATGCTCTACTTTTCCTTTCCTCCCCCCCCCCCCCCCCCCCCCCCCCTCTTCCATCTCCTCCTCCTCTCCCCTCCCTCACAGCCCACCCTCCTCTGCAGCTAGTGCAGAACTGTGCGGACCACTACCTCACATCTGAGCACAAGTCAATTCGTATGGAGGCAGTGCGGACATGTGCGTCCCTCCTGGTCCCCAACCTCCTCCCTCCCACCATCTTCACTACTCCCTTTGCCCAGTTCAGTGCTGCGTCAGCGCAGTTGGTGGGGGAGGTCGTCGGTAAACTGCTCACTGTGGGGATCACCGACCAAGGTAAGAGGAGGGAAGAGCCATAGAGCACTGGCAGCTCAAACCAGGGGCTCTCTCAATTGCTGTCTATTTGGCCACCCTTTTTTCTTACCACATGTTCCTCTCTTGTTCCTTTTTTTCCCGTTTTCATTTCTCTTGTTTTGCTACACCCCGCACCTTCTCTTAAGCTTGCTCCCTTTTCCTCTCTCTCTGCAGATGAGGAGATTCGTGAGTGTGTGTTCATGGCGCTGGATGAACGGTTCGACGCCCACCTTGCGCAGGCTGAGAACCTCAGCACACTCTTTGTTGCTATGCACGACGGGGTGGGCATTAATTCAGCAGTCATGCAATCATACGTCCTGTTTTGTTAGACCTTGGGTAACTTTGTCCCCGAGGTTGTCCCCAAGGTTGTCCCCGAGGTTGTCCCCGAGGTTGTCCCCGAGGTTGTCCCCGAGGTTCTTCTCATGTGTGAACTAGAGGTGATGGAAGCCTGGGCGGGGCCTGGGAGCAAGGGTAGAGTGTATTTAGGAGACTTGTGCCTCCCACGTTTGGCCTATAGTGTTCCATGTGACAATGTTGACTCAGTTCCCATAGACACATACTGTAGATGTTTTCCAGGCATCTTGCCTCAGTTGGATACAGGGGAAAGCCCTTTCCTCTCTTTCTGCCTCATAACATCAAGTTAACTTGTCCTATTTATTTTCAATTTACATATCAACTTTTGCGGCTGTTACACGAACACTGTTTTATCCATTTGTTGATTATGCAGGTGTTTCGTATCCGAGAGCTGGCCATGTGTATCATTGGTCGCCTGAGCAACCTGAACCCTGCCTTTGTGATGCCAACGCTGCGGAAAGTTCTCATCCAGATTCTGACAGAGCTGGAGTACAGTGGGATCGGGAGGAACAAGGAACAAAGTGCTCGGCTACTGGGACATCTTATTGCCAACGCGCCCAAACTAGTTAGACCTTACCAGGAACCTATACTGAAGGTGTGGGTGTGTGTGGGTGTGTGGGTGGAGGAGGGGAATGTGCATGTTGCATGCATGTGCACATGTGGGAAGGGGATGGGGATGGGGAGGAGGGAGGTGGCTGAGGGGCAAATGTGTGCATGTGTGTGTGTTACTGTGTGTATGCAAATGTTTCTTCCTCCGCTACTGTTCTGATACTGCCCAGGTCCTCATTCCCAAGCTGAAGGAACCAGACCCTAACCCGAACGTGGTCATCAACATCATGGCTGCCATCGGAGAACTTGCACAGGTGGCCCGGGGGGACATGCGCTACTGTGTGGATGATCTTTGTCCCCTCATTATGGACATGCTGCACGACTCGAGCTCACTGGCTAAGAGGGAGGTGGCATTGTGGACATTTGGACAACTGGTGGAGAATACTGGGTGAGGGTGTGAGGGTGGGTGGGGGGGTTGTGTGTGGGTGGGGAGGGGGGAAGTGGCATTTCTTCAAATGTTGCTACATAATTATGCTATATACTGCATCTGTTTATCTTTCTACATACTTGTGTGTATCTGTCTATCTATCTATCTATCTATCTATCTATCTATCTATCTGTCTATCTCTCTATCTATCTATCTATCTATCTATCTATCTATCTATCTATCTATCTATCTATCTATCTATCCGTCTATCTATCTGTCCTCCATCTGCAGCTATGTGGTCCAGCCGTACCACACCTACCCCAACCTGCTAGACACTCTCTTCTCCTTCCTCAAGACGGAGCAGATGCCAGGAATGAGGCGGGAGGTCATCCGTGTCCTCGGGCTCCTGGGTGCTCTGGACCCCTACAAACACAAGCAGCATAGACGCAGCGGCCAGCGTAGTCTCATGGGGACGCCCATCAGCAAACCCATGGACAAGACTTCCAAGTCACAAGGGACAGGTGCGTGGATGTGGGGAGGGGGGGAGAGGTGTGTGTGTGGAGACTGCTTTGATATGAAGCTAGGGACAGGTGTGTGGATGTGGGGAGGGAGAGGGTGTGAGTGCTTTGCTGGAGTGAGTATGAGACTATTCCACAGTTCTCGCATCACTCCCCCCTTCCTCTCCCCCCTCCCCCTCCCTCTCCCCCCTCCCTCTCCTCCCTCTCCTCCCCCTCCCTCTCCTCCCTCTCCTCCCTCTCCTCCCTCTCCTCCCTCTCCTCCCTCTCCTCCCTCTCCTCCCTCTCCTCCCTCTCCTCCTCCCAGGTGACACAGCCAGTGAGCTGCTAGTCTCCATGGGTAGCAGCACCAGTCTGGAGGACTTCTATCCCGCCATCGCCATCAACTCCCTCATGCGCATCCTGAAAGACCAGAGCCTCTCGCAACACCACACCATGGCCATCCAGGCACTGGGGTTCATCTTTAAGAGTCTTGGGATCAAGTCTGTCCCCTACCTTCCCCAGGTGAGAGGAGGGGAGCAGATGGAGGGTGGGGGGGAGGGAAGATGAGTGAATGGAGGGAGGGGAGGGAGGAGAGCACCGTGGCCAGGTGAGAGAGAAATTAGGAATGAGAAAGGGGAGGAAGGGGAGAGAAGGAAGGGAGAGTGAAGGGAGGGGAAGATGAAGAGAAGGTGAAAGTAAACTGGGCAGTTGGGGAGGGGGATAAAGGTTACACAGAAGTGTTCAGCTACACAACACATTACACCCATCCTCCTTCCTTTTCTCCTCTCACCCCTCCCCTCCCCCCTCTCCCCTCCTCTCCACCTCCCCTCTCCCTCTCCCCTTCCCCCCCCCCCCCCCCTCCAGGTGATGCCTCCTTTCCTGCATGTGATACGGACCTGCAACAAGGACATGAGAGAGTATCTCTTCAAGCAGCTCGGACAGCTCGTCTCCATCGTCAAACAACACGCTAGGAGCTACATGTCTGACATCTTTATTGTCATCAAGGTGTGTGCATGTGTGTGGTGTGTGGTGTGTGTGTGTGTGTGTGCATGTGTGTGGTGTGTGTGTGTGTGGTGTGTGCATGTGTGTGGTGTGTGGTGTGTGTGTGTGTGTGCATGTGTGTGGTGTGTGCATGTATGTGGTGTGTGTGTGTGTGTGTGCATGTGTGTGGTGTGTGTGTGTGTGTGTGCATGGTGTGTGTGCATGTGTGTGGTGTGTGTGGTGTGTGTGTGTGTGTGCATGTGTGTGATTAGTCTCGGAACCAGACCCTCGCACGAGGGTCTGGTTCCGAGACTAGTGTGTGGTGTGTGTGTGTGTGTGTGTGTGGCGTGTGCATGTGTGTGGTGTGTGTGTGTGCATGTGTGTGTGTGTGTGTGCATGGTGTGTGTGCATGTGTGTGGTGTGTGTGCATGTGTGGTTTGTGTGTGCATGTGTGTGGTGTATGTGTGTGTGTGCATGGTGTGTGCATGGTGTGTGTGTGTGTGTGTGTGTGTGTGTGTGTGTGTGTGTGTGTGTGTGTGTGTGTGTGGTGTGTGCATGGTGTGTGGTGTGAGTGTGTGTGCTATCGTGGTGAGATTTATCACATGAGACAGTTCCAGATGGAAATGTACATATACATTACTCCATTTCTCATCCCTGACCTTTGACCCCCCCACAGGAGTTCTGGAATCCATCGGACACAATCCAGAACACCATTATTCTGCTGGTGGAGAAGATTGTGGTTGCCATGGGTGACGAGCTGAAGGTGTTCATCCCGCCGCTGGTGCAACCTGTGCTGCGACTGTTCCTACAAGACCCTAGCGAACAGCAGATAGCCACACAGAAGGTATGTACATGTGCAGGTGTGTGTATATCACGTGACTGTCACATGAGCCACTACAAGAACAGCCTGAGAATCTAACTGTGGATACAATTTTATCCTTTGCTCAAGTGGCTCAGTGGTAAGAGCATCTGGCTGGCATGTAGAAGACCAAGGTTCAATCCCAATTAGCTTTCAAAGTGTGTTTTTTTCTCCTTCAACAAACAACTCTTCGATGAAAAAAAAACATTTCTGGACTCCGCCCCCTGTACAGATGCTGAATGCTCTGCAGCTGTGTGGAGCCAGCCTGGACGACTACCTTCACCTTCTGGTTCCTCCCATTGTGAAGGTCTTTGAGTCCACCACCAACCCCCCCACCCCCATTGATGTCAGGAAGTGAGGAAGGGGAGGGGAGGAGAGGAGGGGAGGAGAGGGGAGGAAGGAAGGGAGGAAGGGGAGGGAGGAGAGGGGAGGGGAGAGGAGGAAGAGGGAGGGAAAGAGGGAAAGAAAGGCTGTAGGGAGGATAAGGAGCGAAGGAGGAAGATAAGGGAGAGACGGAGGAAAAGGATAGAGAGAGATAGGAAGAAATGGAGGGATGGAGGGGAGGGGAAGAGGGAAAGAGACGAGTCCTTGAGTCCACAGGACCCCCATTGACGTCAGGAAGTAAGGAAGGGGAGGGGAGGGGTGGGAGGGGACTCAGGGAGAGGAGGGAGTAGAGGGAGGGGAGGAAGGAAAGGAGGGAAGGAGAAAAAGAGAGTAGAGTGGGAAAGGAGGGGAGGGGAAGAGGGAAAGAGAGGATGGAGGGAGGCAGGGAGCAAAGGAGAAAGATAAGGGAGGGACGGAGGGAACAGATAGAGGGCGGTAGGAAGAAGAAAGAAGAGAAGTAGGAAGGAGTGGAGGGAGGGGAGGGGGGTGGTCATTGGTGTCACACCACCCTCCAGGACTGCGCTGGAGACCATTGAGAAGTTGAGTCATACACTGGACTTTACGGACCATGCCTCTCAGATCATCCATGCTCTTGTGCATGTCCTAGACCAGAGTCCAGATCTGCGACCAGCTGCCATGGAAACACTGTGCCGCATGATGACACAGCTGGGGCAGAGATACAAGATATTCATACCAATGGTCAAGAAGGTATGTGAGGGGAGGAGGAGGGGGGGTGGGGGTTGAGGGGGGGATGGAAGAGGGGGGGGGAAGGAAGAGGGGGGGAAAGAAGAAGGAGGGAGAACGGAGAGAGGAAGAGAGGGAAAAGGGAGAGCGAAGCTGGAGGGGGGAGAAGGAGGAGGAGAAAGAGAAGGTGGGAGGGGTGGGAAAAGGGAGGGAGGAAGAGTGGAGAAGGAGAAAGGAGGCAAGGAGGGAGAAAGGAGGAATACTCTGCCATGACTATCAATGACTGTCATCCTCTGTTTCCAGGTGATGAACAAACATCGTTACTCCCACACGATGTATGAACTGCTCCTGTCCAGAGTCATACATGTGAGTCATATATACTCAATCACACACTTTCTATTTACAAGAATAAAAAAGTAATATTAAATTTGACTATTATGCAGAGGTAATTTGGACTGTATGAAAGCTGAAAGGCTCATGGGAGCTAACCTCAATATTGGCAGTTACTAGACTTGTGGGTGTGACAGCAAGGTAGCTAAATGTTAAACATTTCCAGGAACTTTCTAAAGTCTTGCATTCCATTGAAGCTGGTATGTGCAATCAATGAATTAGGAAGCCCCAGCTAATGAACTAAATGAGCTTTCAGAGAATTCAAGGAACTTCTGAAGTAGTGTAATTCCATTGGAGCCTGGTATTTGTTTGTCAGTTGGGAAGCCCTAGCCTACTAGATCACAAGAGATTGGAGCCTGGTATTTGTTTGTCAGTTGGGAAGCCCCTGCCTACTAGATCACAAGAGATTCTGTAATCTGATAATTATGGCCTCAAGACAGTATTGTAAGGAATTTGCAGTTAGCAGTTGCGTACCTGCCTGGCAGTGTAGTATCCAGCTGACACTACGGTCGCCACCGTCCAATATTTACACTGTCACTTTGGCCTTACTAAATTGATATCCTGTTTCACAGCAGGTGTTTTTCTTTTACGAAGGAAGAAAAAAATGTAAACTGCACATTTAGTGGGTGTGGTCACATCACGAGCTACCTCGTAGCCTGGCAACATCATCAGTAAGGTTGGGCGTGCTGGTCAAACATGGCTGATAAGTGGGGTCTGCCATTGAGAAAATACATCTAGTAGTATGTCATTTTTTATTTTAATTTTTGGCCTGCCACCTAGGTCATAATTTTGGTTTGTCTGTGAAACGTGAAACCAATTTGGTATGTGCCCAGTTTCTGCTATTGATTTTGAGATGTGGGGACTGAATTGATTGATACCTGCATTTCTATTTATACAATTAAAAGTAACATTATAATGGAGCCGTAATTTCTATTTATTAAAGTAATATTGGACTCCCCCTCTAGGATGAACCTCTGACACCCAACGATGATGTTGATCGTCAGCTGCGAGCTCGGAAACAGCAGTCAGCTGAGGATGACTCGGCCGAGATTGAGGCCGCCTCGTTCAAAAAGTTTCCTGTGGAGGTCAACAGCTTGGCACGGGTGAGGATGGGAGGGATGGGTGAGAGTGAGGGTGAGAGGGGATGTGGTTAAGGGTGAAGGTTTTAGAGTACACATCCAGCTGATATCGGCCATATTCTTCTCCATCCATCGTTGTAGGCGTGGTCTGCCACAGGGCGTGTGTCCAAGGAGGACTGGGTGGAGTGGCTGCGTCGGCTGGGGGTGGAGCTGTTGAAGGAATCTCCGTCCCCCTCCCTCCGCTCTTGCTGGGCCCTGGCACAGGCCTACAATCATCTTGCAAGGTAGTGATAAATTTCCTCCTCCTTTCCCTCTTTCCCTCCTCTGTCGTATCGCTGCGCAAGCTGCCAAACTTGTCGTGCAGGATATAGCAACTGATTATACACACCCAGCCTGCCTATTTATAACAGACAATAAGAATATTCTGGTAACACAATTAGCACCAAGAAAATAACAAACAGAGGACACTATGCTATATGGTAATATTGATACGACACCTGTGGTGAAAATTATGAGGAATGTCAGATCACTACATCCTCTCCTCCTCCTCTCCTCCTCCTCTCCTCTCTCCCTCTCTTCCCCTCTCCTCCTCCTCTCCCTCTCTCCCCCCTCCCTCTCTCTCTTCCTCTTTGTTAGTCCTTAGCAACCACCTTACATGTAATCCCTGAGTATCTAAGCTTTCATGCTGAGCTTTCCTCGCATATCGAAGTCATTAGTACATGAGAACAGGAGATTCCTGAAGACGTGCATAGATGGGCGAGGAAACAGCTAGCTTGACAGACAGAATTAAAAGCATTTGTGCAGTGAAACACGGACTAATGGACTCAGTGGATCCAACAATTCAACTCAGCATCTTTATGGATAATGTAATAGCACACACAATGTAGCATATTTAATGTGTTCAGTGGCCGATGACATAAGTTATGAAGCACGGTTGACACATCTGCTCATACATTGAGACGTGCAGGGACGACCGTGGTTCCCCAACATGGGTTCAACTAAATTCCAGTATGATACTGTGCTAGCCTCCTGGTAGCCATTTGGCCCTCCGTTGTGTATCCTGGCAATATCTTCCTCAGTCGCTGTGCGTCCCAGTATAGCTACAGTGGCGTAGCGGTCCATGTAGGCTTGTATCACCATCTCTGAGTAAGCGCAGCTTCCCCGCCCCATCACATTCTGATAAGTCCGGCCGTTATCCTGTAGACTAGCAGTCTGTGCCACAGAATCGTTATAGTAGGCCTCGCTGATCTGGTAGGGGCCTAGAGAAGCACCACTATCCCCCACTGCTGTCAGAGGGTCCACCTCTCCACCAGTTTCAACCCTTCTGATAGCATGTAAAAGTCGATTGCTGATAGAAACTGTGGTAAGATAAATAACAATAAATAGTCGATTGCTGATAGAAACTGTGGTAAGATAAATAACAATAAATAGTCGATTGCTGATAGAAACTGTGGTAAGATAATTAACAATAAATAGTCGATTGCTGATAGAAACTGTGGTAAGAATAATAACAATAAATAGTCGATTGCTGATAGAAACTGTGGTAAGATAAATAACAATAATAACAAACTATATGATATGTAAATGATCTTGAGCAGGGTTTCAGGAGGAGGGAGGGGGGAGGAACCCTGAGACCACCCAAGGGCCAGTTTCTCTCCCCCTAAAATAGTGACAGTATATTACCCAGCACATGTAGTTGTGGCAACTAAGTGGTACTAATTAAATATTACTCCAAAATGGCTCCAAAATGCTTCTCAGAACCTCAGATAATGTAGCAATGTCCCCAATCTCCCTTAGTGATCCATGCTTCACAAGTCATTGTTTCTCCCCCTAACTTAATGAATCCCCGTTTACTTAGTTTACCTGATGAAGAGGCTGGAGGGGCAATTGCTCTGGCAGGTTCTGGAGCAAGAAATGTAACCACCAACAGCAACAGCAAACGGTTGATCTTCATCGTAGGGAATAGCTGACTTGCATTACATCCCAGTACTGCCCTAGTGAAAGCATTTCCTTTTAAATACTACTGACACGAAACCATACAGTGTATTTCATCCCAGTAAAGCAACCTTGCTGTACGACTGGGGTATGTGACCATTGCTGCAACTTGATAGGTGTTCAAACATTGCCAGTAGCAACCTAACAGTGATGTATATATCCAGGTGTTCAAACATTGCCAGTAGCAACCTAACAGTGATGTATATATCCAGGTGTTCAAACATTGCCAGTAGCAACCTAACAGTGATGTATATATCCAGGTGTTCAAACATTGCCAGTAGCAACCTAACAGTGATGTATATATCCAGGTGTTCAAACATTGCCAGTAGCAACCTAACAGTGATGTATATATCCAGGTGTTCAAACATTGCCAGTAGCAACCTAACAGTGATGTATATATCCAGGTGTTCAAACATTGCCAGTAGCAACCTAACAGTGATGTATATATCCAGGTGTTCAAACATTGCCAGTAGCAACCTAACAGTGATGTATATATCCAGGTGTTCAAACATTGCCAGTAGCAACCTAACAGTGATGTATATATCCAGGTGTTCAAACATTGCCAGTAGCAACCTAACAGTGATGTATATATCCAGGTGTTCAAACATTGCCAGTAGCAACCTAACAGTGATGTATATATCCAGGTGTTCAAACACTGCCAGTAGCAACCTAACAGTGATGTATATATCCAGGTGTTCAAACATTGCCAGTAGCAACCTAACAGTGATGTATATATCCAATTACAGCTGATTGGCATTAATCTGTAGTCAAGCATGCTCATTCCTAAAGCCATTTAACTGGTGATAGATCATCCATCCATCATAAGCAGGTGCTAAATGTTTGTGTAATTACCTTTTGTTTTGTCCGTAATCATGGTGAGCCAATGCCCACATACGAGGGCCACTACCATAACTTCAATGATTTAACAAAACAGTACTTTACGAGGTATAACAGCAGTGTATTACCCTCACACAGAATTCAGTCGTGTCTACCTTTGACATCATGCTATAGCAACCTAACAGTGACCCTACATAAGGCTCGTTCCTAGTAAAGCAATTCACTGTTGACATATCACCCATTGATCCCTAATCAAGTGCTGAATGCTTTGTGTAACCTTACTCATGGTGAGCCAATGGGAGGGCCACTCCTCTGTGTGTGCTCACACACAATAACATCATGTCTAGCTGCTACAGGAGGACGATTTCATAACAAAACAGTACTTTACGAGGTATAACAGCAGTGTACTACCCTCACACAGAATTCAGTCGTGTCTACCTTTGACTATAGAGTGTACATCATACTCCACCACTGGTACCCCACCACTGGTACCCCACCACTGGTACCCCACCACTGGTACCCCACCACTGGTACCCCACCACTGGTACCCCACCACTGGTACCCCACCACTGGTACCCCACCACTGGTACCCCACCACTGGTACCCCACCACTGGTACCCCACCACTGGTACCCCACCACTGGTACCCCACCACTGGTACCCCACCACTGGTACCCCACCACTGGTACCCCACCACTGGTACCCCACCACTGGTACCCCACCACTGGTACCCCACCACTGGTACCCCACCACTGGTACCCCACCACTGGTACCCCACCACTGGTACCCCACCACTGGTACCCCACCACTGGTACCCCACCACTGGTACCCCACCACTGGTACCCCACCACTGGTACTCCACCACTGGTACCCCACCACTGGTACCCCACCACTGGTACCCCACCACTGGTACCCCACCACTGGTACCCCACCACTGGTACCCCACCACTGGTACCCCACCACTGGTACCCCACCACTGGTACTCCACCTCGTTTTTTTTTGCAACAGCTATGGGAGAAAATACCACGACCTATTTGTACTGCAATGAAATCTTTAACAAAACACAACTACTTTGCAAGATACAACGATAACAACAAACTACTACCAAGAGTCACCGCTCGGTTCATGTCAATTTATTCTTTTACTGGTGCTTCTTGACCTCCTCCCAGTAACCCAAGGTGCTGTCATGCTTGTAGCCATTCGGTCCTCCGTTGTGTATCCTGGCAATGTCTTCATCAGTCGCTGGATGACCGAGTCGAGCTTCAGTGGCATAGCGGTTCATGTAGCTCTGTATCACTCTGCGGGAATACTCCATACTGCCTGGCCCGCTAACGTTCTTGTAGCTCTTGCCACCATCACGGAGGGAAGGGCTCTTCTGTACAGCATCATTGTAATAGTCCTCCATGATCTGGTAGGGTCCTCGTGATCTGCCATTATCTCCAACTGCATTCAGTGGGTCTTTCTCGGCTCCAGTTTCCTTCTGTCTGATGGCCTCAAAGAGCTTGTCACTGATATGAACTGGGAAAAGACAGAACAGTATAATTTCACAAGAGAAAGATTATCAATCATAAAGTAAGTTAATTAGCAGGCTGGAGGAAGCAATGGACAGCCAGTCTGAGCGTATGTTAGTCAGTGCCTCTTTGCTGCTTCTTAAACCCTGAGGCTGAAATATTAAAGCCGACTAAGACTGGGAGGCTGTCGATCTTTCAAGTCTAAACCACACCCCAAGATGCTTCCAGTGACCTAAGAATTTAGTACTTGGAGACTTTGGGGGAAAATTTGCTTTAAGACAAACTCTCAATGAAAATTTTGAGGCTACAGATCATCCAACTATATGACTTGTACATGTGTACATTGATGGTTCATGTGGTTTACCTGCCATCACTAGCACCACAGTAACTGTCAAGAGTAACTGTCAAGATCTTCTGTACTCACCACAGTTGTCTGCTTGCCTCTGGCATTAAAGGGTTAATCCCAAACTGTTTTCCCACATGACCAACAAGCCCGCCTTCAGTTTCAGAGTGGGCACACAGGGTGGAAAGCTGTGGTTTGTAAAGTTATCAGTACATGGATTCATCTTGTTACAGAAATAAAGTTGCTCTCACCCTAAGATAATCTGATTAGGATTTAGTGAGCCTGATTCCAAGCCCCAACTCTAGGTTTTGCCATTCTGGGAATGTAACTTATTTGTTGGATGTTACCCCTAGCAACCCACTGCCACACCATCACCTCCACCCATTCCACTTTGTGTTATTCAAGTTCAAAGATTTGCTTGCTAAGCAACATCCAACAAAATAGATCAGCAACATGTTCTGCATGGTTTGGAACTCCCCTAATTACAAACTGACCTTTGAACTTTTCTCCAGCAGGGTATTGTACTCTCCTTCTTGTAGCTATTCGCCCCTTTGCAATAACTGTATGACAAGTTAGCTGGTTACAGAGTGGTGCATAGGGTGGTACGATTATCAGTAAACTTGTAACTTGATTTCTGACTCACTTTGGTGCAAAATTGTTGATCAAGTGTATAACACAAAAGTATAAGTAAGAAAGCAGAGATCATCCTGCTAGTTTCATGGTTTGAGCACACGCAATGATAGTCAAGCAGAGATCATCCTGCTAGTTTCATGGTTTGAGCACACGCAATGACAGTCAAGCAGAGATCATCCTGCTAGTTTCATGGTTTGAGCACACGCAATGATAGTCAAGCAGAGATCATCCTGCTAGTTTCATGGTTTGAGCACACGCAATGATAGTCAAGCAGAGATCATCCTGCTAGTTTCATGGTTTGAGCACACGCAATGATAGTCAAGCAGAGATCATCCTGCTCGTTTCATGGTTTGAGCACACGCAATACAGTATGAGAACAGCAATGTTCAGTACGCAGGTTTGTAACTAGCTAAATTACAAATAAGCTTGAACTTTTCTCCAGTATTTCAATGTACTGTGTTTTCTAAAGCCGTTTGGTCCTCCGTTGTGTATCCTGGCAATGTCTTCATCAGTCGCTGGATGACCGAGTCGTCTTTCAGTAGCGTAGCGGTCCATGTAAGCTTGTATCACCATCTTTGAGTAAGCGTTACTGCCTGGCCCCCTAACATTCTGAAAGCTCTTGCCATCATCCAGAAGATAAGGATTGTATTCTACGGCGTCATTGTAATAGTTCTTCCTGATCTGGTAAGGACCGAAGCTGGTACCGCCATCTCCAACTGCATACTGTGGATCACATTCTCCTCCAGTTTCCACCTGTCTGATGGCATTGAAGAGCATACGACTGATATGAACTGGGAAGAGAAGGAGCAGAACTGATAGCAAATATCTAACATACGTTTGTATGCTACTCAGGTGGCTATATGCTATACACATGTTTACCTCCAGCAGATTCTGACACAAGGAGTGTCAACACTATCAACAAGCCGCTGATCTTCATCTTGAGAAACTTGGAAAACTTGTTAAGACCTGAATACACATTACAACTGTCGGCAGAGAAATTCTCCTGTTTTTTATACCCAAAACGTTGAGGTGCTCCCAAATTCATTATCCTGCACTTCCCTAGAAAGTAGGATAAGGTTATCAGCACAAGAAGGGGCAACTTTGTTGTAAGCAATTGGAAACAATCTTGCTTCACTTTCACTTTCGTGAGATAACCTTTTTTGATGGGTAGAAAGTGTTGTTTGCAATGGAAACGTTCTCCAACACTGTGTTTATGACAGACAGCACCATAGAAACATGACCACAAAACATGCATACAAACTTACCTGCTGACCTCCCATCTCTCCTAGGGAGTTGTTCAATGCGGCGTTTGTGTCGTGTTGGATGGAGCTTCGTCCGGTGCACCAGGAGGACATGGTGTCCAACTTGAAGCAAGCTCTCTCCCAGCACAACATTCCTGAGATCACACAGACCATGCTCAACCTGGCCGAGTTCATGGAACACTGCGAGGAGGCCACCGTGAGTTGGGTGTCATGTGAAGTTGCGTGATGTCCTAATTTTAACTTCCCTTCTTCCCTTCCATTCTACCTTTCCCCTCTCCTCCCCACTCCTTCCCTCCCTTCTTCCCTTCCATTCTACCTTCCCCCCCCCTCCCCTCCCAAACCGTCAGGGTCGCCTCCCACTCAACAGTGAGCTGCTAGGGGAGTGTGCAATGCACTGTCGAGCGTACGCTAAGGGTCTCCACTACAAAGAGGAAGAGTTCCATCGTGGACCGAACACCAAGACACTGGAGTCACTCATCTCCATCAACAACAAACTTCAGCAGCCGGACGCAGCAGCTGGGGTGCTCGTGTTTGCTCAGAATCATCACCAGGGAGATTTTGTGAGTGGTGCACAGCTGCTTTGAAACTTCTTCCCTCCCTCCTTCCTTCCCTCCTCTTCTCTCTCCCTGCTTCCTGACAGACTGCTGGAGGGAGGGAGGGAGAAAGGGTTACCAGTTTTCAAGAACTTGCATTCTCTTGTACAATATATAGCACTACTTTTACTATATGGCCCCCTCCCCTCCTCCCTCTCCCCCTTCCCTCTCCTCCTCCCTCCCCTCCTACCTCCCCTCCTCCCTCCCCCTCCCCTCCTCCCCTCCTCCTCTCCCTCCTCCTCTCCCTCCTCCCCTCCCTCCCTTCCTCCCTTCCCTCCTCCCTTCCCTTCCCCTCCCTCCCTCTCCCCTCCTGCTCCCCTCCTCCTCCCCCTCCTCTCAGAAAGTGCAGGAGGAATGGTATGAGAGTCTTCACGACTGGGACGCTGCGTACAAACTCTACCAGAACAAGCAGTACCTCCGACCAGAGGACATTCACCTCACCCTCGCAGGATGAGGTGCCTCCACGCCATGGGGGAGTGGTAAGTGAGGGGGGAAGGGGAATGTAGTGAGGGAGGGAGGGAGGGAGGGACAGACAGACAGATGTGAGGGAGAATGGAAGTGAAGAAAGTTGGGGAGTGGGGAGGGAGGGGAGGCTGATGTATTTGAAAAACCTTTCCTTCTCCTTTCCCTCCCTTCCTCTCTCCCCTCCTCTCCTCCCCTCCTCCCCTTCCTCCCTCCCCTTCCTCTCCTCCCCTCCTCCCCCCTCCCCCCTCCCCCTCCCTCCCCCTCCCACCCATCTCCCTCCCTCCACATAGGACGAAGCTGTATGAGATTGCTTGTGAGAGTTGGGGGATGGGTGATGATGACACACGTCAGAGCATGTCCGTCATGGCGTCTGCGGCAGCGTGGGGGCTGGGCCAGTGGGACAGCATGGAGGAGTACGTCAGGAGTATTCCTAAGAACACGATGGAGGGCTCCTTCTATCAAGCTCTGCTGCACATCCACCACCGCCAGTTCACCAGCGCACAGTCTGTATGTGTGGGGGGGTGGGTGGGTGGGGGTGTGGGTGGGGGTGTGGGGGGGTGGGGGTGGGGGTGGGGAGGGTGGGGGTGGGGGTGGGGAGGGTAATGTGTATGTGTGCATGATACATTTATATGTTAAGTATTCAACTCTTTGTCATTCATAATTAGTTGAAACTTTGGAGGTTCCACTTCTGTGATTTGGGGCACCCTCCTTTTTGGAGTCCACCTTACCTGCCCAAAAGTTAACCCACACACCCACATCCCCTCACACCCTCACATTCCCACACCTTCATCCCCACACCCTCACACCCCACCCAGTGTATTGACAGTGCCCGCAATATTCTGGACACAGAGCTGACTGCGCTGGTGGGAGAGAGCTACAACCGTGCATACGGTGTCATGGTGTCTATTCAACTGCTGTCGGAGCTGGAGGAGACTGTCCAGTGCCTCACGATGTCCGAGAGAAAGCCACAGCTGCAGGAAATCTGGTGGAACCGACTGCTGGTGGGTGGGAAGGGAGGGAGGGAGGGAGGGAGGGGAGGGAGGGAGGGAGGGAGGGAGGGAGGGAGGGAGGGAGGGAGGGAGGGAGGGAGGGAGGGAGGGAGGGAAGGAGTGGGGGGGAGAGGATGTGAGGGAGAGTGGAAGGGTGGAAAAGGATAGGGTATGAGGGAGAGTGAGAGGGTGGAAAGGATAGGGTGTGAGGGAGAGTGAGAGGGTGGAAAGGAGAGGGTGTGAGGGAGTGAGGAAGGGTGGAAGGGTGGAAAGGAGAGGATGTGAGGGGAGTGAGGGAGTGAGGAAGGGTGGAACGGAGAGGGTGTGAGGGAGAGTGGAAGGGTGGAAAGGAGCGGGTGTGAGGAGAGTGAGAGGATGGAAAGGAGAGGATGTGAGGGAGTGAGGAAGGGTGGAAAGGAGAGGGTGTGAGGGAGAGTGGAAGGGTGGAAAGGAGAGGGTGTGAGGGAGAGTGAGAAGGTGGAAAGGAGAGGGTGCGAGAGAGTGAGGGAGAGTGGAAGGATGGAAAGGAGAGGGGTGTGAGGGAGTGAGGGAGGTGGTCATGTGACTCCCACACACACTGCAGGGTTGCCAGCGTAATGTGGAGGACTGGCAGAGGATACTACAAGTACGCTCCCTGGTGCTGAGTCAGCAGGTGAGAGAAGTTTTACTGAGTTTTACTGGTAGTATACAAAGTTTTACTGAGTTATGCAAGCCCTACCTTCTCTCCAGGATGAGGTGAAGTCGTGGGTCAAGTTTGCCTCCATCTGCCGCAAGTCTGGCAAGATGGCACTGTCTGAGCGCACACTCCTCTCCCTCCTCGCCAGTGACCCGGCCTGCCAACAGGGACAAGTAATATCAGAGAAATACCCCCAGGTACGAGCTCCCCACGGAGGATATGCCACCCCAGACCAATTAAGGTTGGGACCCCAGTGCACTTCTTCAGGGTATACTGGCTTAGCCTAGGGAAGCTTCTGAAGGTGGCCAAGCACTCGCAGGAGCACTGACTATGCCCCTCCACTGTGGTGTGGGCACCCGAAGTCCCACCTGTACCTCAGTGGAATTAGGCACAGCCAGCGGTCTTGTCCACCCCCCGTCTAACCCAGGCTCCTAATGTACTATTTTACTTGGGCCTGGGTTGGGTGCCATGGTAACTGGTGGGACTTGAACCTGTGATCTTTCCATTGATAGTCAATTGCTTTAACCACTTGGTCACACAGTTTGCACACATTATCCCCTCCCTCCCTCCCCCTCTCCCCCTCACACGCACACATCAGGTGACATTTGCATACATGAAGCATCTGTGGCTAGTCGGGCAGCGACAGCAGGCGTTTGACCTTCTCTCTCACTTTGTATTCTCCAAGAAGCTGCACGTGTCCATGTCCCACGAGGAGACAGACATGACCAAGCTGCTAGCTCGGTGAGACAGAGCACGTCTGTGTGTACCATGACATGACCAAGCTGCTAGCTCGGCGAGACAGAGCACGTCTGTGTGTACCATGACGTGACCAAGCTGCTAGCTCGGCGAGACAGAGCACGTCTGTGTGTACCATGACATGACCAAGCTGCGAGACAGAGCACGTCTGTGTGTACCATGACATGACCAAACTGCTAGCTCGGTGAGACAGAGCACGTCTGTGTATACCATGACATGACCAAGCTGCTAGCTCGGCGAGACAGAGCACGTCTGTGTGTACCATGACATGACCAAGCTGCTAGCTCGGTGAGGCAGAGCACGTCTGTGTGTACCATGACATGACCAAGCTGCGAGACAGAGCACGTCTGTGTGTATCATGACGTGACCAAGCTGCTAGCTCGGTGAGGCAGAGCACGTCTGTGTGTACCATGACGTGACCAAGCTGCTAGCTCGGTGAGACAGAGCACGTCTGTGTGTACCATGACGTGACCAAGCTGCGAGACAGAGCACGTCTGTGTGTATCATGACGTGACCAAGCTGCTAGCTCGGTAAGACAGAGCACGTCTGTGTGTACCATGACATGACCAAGCTGCTAGCTCGGTGAGGCAGAGCACGTCTGTGTGTACCATGACATGACCAAGCTGCTAGCTCAGTGAGACAGAGCACGTCTGTGTGTACCATGACATGACCAAGCTGCTAGCTCGGTGAGACAGAGCACGTCTGTGTGTACCATGACATGACCAAGCTGCTAGCTCGGTGAGGCAGAGCACGTCTGTGTGTACCATGACGTGACCAAGCTGCTAGCTCGGTGAGGCAGAGCACGTCTGTGTGTACCATGACATGACCAAGCTGCTAGCTCGGTGAGACAGAGCACGTCTGTGTGTACCATGACATGACCAAGCTGCTAGCTCGGTGAGACAGAGCACGTCTGTGTGTACCATGACATGACCAAGCTGCTAGCTCGGTGAGACAGAGCACGTCTGTGTGTACCATACTTGTATTGTCGGAAACTTCCTATCCCTCCCCCCCCCCCAACACTTCTCCTGTATCCCTCTTCCCTTCCTCCCTTCCCTCCCTTTCTCCCTTCCTCACACTCCCCCTCCTCCCCTCCCTCCCTCCCACTCCCCCTCCTCCCCTCCCCCCTCCCTTCCTCCCACTCCCCCATCCTCCCCTCCCTCCTCTTTTCTCCTTCCTCTTTCCTTTCTCTTCTCTCCTCCTCCTCTCCTCCCCTCTCTCCCTCCTTCCCGTTTCTCCTCTCTCTCTCTCTCTCTCTCTCTCTCAAATCCTTCCCCTTCTCCTCACCCTCCCCTTTCTCTTTCCCTCCCAGGTGCTACCTGAAGCTTGGTGACTGGCGCACACAGCTAGATGAGCGGGGTATCCCAAGCTCCTCTCTCTCCTCCATCCTCCAGTACTACAAGAAAGCCACTGAGTACAATGGAGGCTGGTACAAGGCCTGGCACGCCTGGGCCTTCATGAACTTTCAGGCTCTTCTGGAGCACAAGCAGCCACAGGCCACCAGTGGTAGGTCATACTCTGAATTTCATTAGACCCTCTTGGGGTCTGGGAATGAGACTGTGATAGATGTGTTAGCATCCACATACTGTCTTCATACACACCCTCACACATCTTCACACACACCCTCATGTCCTCACATCCTCACACCCTCACATCCTCACACCCTCACACACACACCCTTATCCCCTCACACACACCCTCACACAGGTGGTGTGGAGCCTGTCACTCCTGGCCGACCAGCCAGCCCTGGTGACGTGGGTCGTGGGTACGCCTGCTCCGCTGTTCAGGGATTCTTCCGATCCATTGCTCTCTCTGTGGACAGCTCTCTACAGGACACCCTCAGGTAGGGAGGGGGAAGGGAAGGAGGGAGGAGGGGGGAGGGAAGGAGAGGGGGGAGTGTGAGGAAGGGAGAAAGGGAGGGAAGGGAGGAAGGGAAGAGGGATACAGGGTTAGGGTTGCGGAGGGGGGAGCCTTCAAGGCTGGTCTTTGGTACGTGATCAATGATGTTGTAAATGGATGGTTGCTCCCGCATGCACCCCCACCCCCACGCATACAGGCTACTGACCCTCTGGTTTGACTATGGCCACCTCCAAGAAGTGCACAAGGCGCTGTTGGACGGAATAAGAACCATCGATATTGACACTTGGCTGCAGGTAGTACACTGAGAGCTTACTGCTACCTTCTCCTCCTCTTCCCTCCCCTCCTCTTCCCTCCCCTCCTCTCCCCTCCCCTCCTCTCCTCTTCCCTCCCCTCCTCTCCCCTCCCCTCCTCTCCCCTCCCCTCCTCTTCCCTCTCCTCCTCTCCCCTCCCCTCCCCTCCCTCCTGAATGTTAGACACCCCACTGCAACCCCAACTGCATGCCTAGGCAGATCCTCATCTACCTGAACCGCAAGATTGTCCACCATCATTGCTGAATATAATAACTATTTGCGCCCTCCCCTCTTTCGTCCCTTCCTCTCCTCTTCTCCCCTCCCTCCTCTCCCCACAGGTAATTCCACAGCTAATAGCACGAATCGACCATCCTCGTCATCTTGTAAGCAAACTCATCCACGACCTCCTCACCGACGTGGGAAAGCAACACCCCCAGGTGAGCAGTTGCTCTTGCATTGTGTGATGGTCATGTGACAGGTGTGTGCTGGTCATGTGGCGGGAGTTTGCTGGTCATGTGACGGGTGTTTGCTGGTCATGTGACGGGAGTGTGCTGGTCATGTGACAGGTGTGTGCTGGTCATGTGGCGGGAGTTTGCTGGTCATGTGACGGGTGTTTGCTGGTCATGTGACGGGAGTGTGCTGGTCATGTGACAGGTGTTTGCTGGTCATGTGGCGGGAGTGTGCTGGTCATGTGACGGGTGTTTGCTGGTCATGTGCTGGTCATGTGATGGGTTTGCTGGTCATGTGACGGGTGTTTGCTGGTCATGTGACGGGTGTTTGCTGGTCATGTGACGGGAGTGTGCTGGTCATGTGACAGGTATTTGCTGGTCATGTGGCGAGAGTGTGCTGGTCATGTGACGGGTGTTTGCTGGTCATGTGCTGGTCATGTGATGGGTGTTTGCTGGTCATGTGGCGGGAGTGTGCTGGTCATGTGACGGGTGTTTGCTGGTCATGTGGCGGGAGTGTGCTGGTCATGTGACGGGTGTCTTGCTGGTAAATGCTGAGAATGCAAGCCCACTTATGAACGCCTCCACTTCCCTCCTTCCTTTTTCCTCTTCTCCATCTTTCTACCTACTCCTTCCCTCCCTCCCTCTCCCTCTCCCTCCCTCCCTCCCTCCCTCCCTCCCTCCTTCTTAGGCTCTCATCTACCCACTGACAGTTGCCTCCAAGAGTCAGATCTCAGTTCGTAAGGAGTCGGCTGAGATGATCTTGCGTAACATGCAGGACCACAGCAGCGCCCTCGTCCAACAGGCCATCATGGTCTCTGAGGAACTCATTCGTGTTGCCATTCTCTGGCATGAGCAGTGGCATGAGGGGCTGGAAGATGCCTCCAGGTGGGAGGGGGGGTGGGGAGGGAGAGGGAAAGGGGAGGGGGGAGGTGGAAAGAGGAAAGGGGAGGGGGGGAAGTTGTGGGGGTGGGAAGGAGGAAGGTGTGGGAGGGAGGGTGGGACCTAGAGAGCAAGGTTTTGTATTCAGTCTATTAGAAATGGGGATACCATACCCTATGCAAAGTTCTCTTTCTCGCACACCTACACACGCACACCTACACACACACACCTACACACACACACCACCTACACACGCACGCCTACACACGCATGCCTACACACGCACGCCTACACACACACACCTACACACGCACACCTACACACCTACACACCTGCACACACATGCCTACACACGCACAGACTCTACTTTGGGGAGCACAATGTCGCTGGCATGTTCACTGTCCTGGAGCCTCTGCACCTCAAGATGGAGAAAGGACCAGAAACACTGAAAGAGATCTCCTTCAACCACGTACGCTCCTTCACCTCCCCTCCCCCTCCCCTCCCCCTCCCCCCCATTCTCTCTCCCCCTACCCTCCATTCCCTTGCCTGTGAACTGCAAGCAGTACCAAATACAATCACCAATACTAATATTATTTGGGGTGATTGAAGTTTTGGTATGAATGCTGTGAAATACTTTTTCCACCTCATCTGACCAACTTCCCTCCCTCCCTCCTCCCCTCATCCCCCCTTCCCTCCCTCCTCCCCTCACCCCCCTTCTCCCTTCATCTCCTTCCCCAGGCATACGGCCGAGACTTGGCGGAGGCGTACGACTGGTGCAAGAAGTTCCAGGCGACCAACAACGTGAAGGACCTCACTCAGGCCTGGGAGCTGTACTACCACGTCTTCAGGAGGATATCCAAACAACTGCCTCAGGTGAGGGGGGGATGAGAGGAAGAGGGAGGAAGGAGGGGAGGGGGTGGTGTTAGGAAGAGGAAGGAAGGAGGGGAGGGGGGGAAGGGGAAGAGAAGGATGAGGGGAGGAAGAAGGAGTAGGAGAAGAGGAAGGGTAAAAAGGGTAAAGGGAGCTTTAATTCTCATCTAAGTTGCTCACACACACATACACACACACACACACATACACACACACACCAGCTGACGACACTGGAGCTCCAGTACGTGTCTCCAAAGCTGTTGGCCTGTCAGGATCTTGAGCTAGCTGTGCCCGGGACGTATGAGCCCAACCAGCCCATCATCCACATCAAGAAGGTTTCTCCCTCTCTGAATGTCATCACCTCCAAACAGAGGCCAAGGAAACTGGTCATTCAAGGTGAGGGTGTGAGGGTGTGAGGGTGTGGGAATGTGAGGGTGTGAGGGTGTGAGGGTGTGGGAATGTGAGGGTGTGGGGTGTGGGGGTGAGTATGGGGGATATGCAACTGACTTTTTGGTAGTGTGCAAGTTACACAAAGCTTGCTTCTAGCAGATTGCGGATGTGATTTTAACACAGAAAAGCATCTAACAGATACGTCCTCTCCCTCACTCTCCTTTCTCCCTACCTCCCTCCCCTTCCAGGGAGCAATGGCAGGGAGTTTATGTTCCTCTTGAAGGGTCACGAAGACCTGCGGCAGGACGAGAGAGTGATGCAGCTCTTTGGTCTGGTCAACACTCTCCTCACCAACGACCCAGAAACGTTCAAAAGGCATCTCAGGTCAAGACACCTCTGCATAACTCAGGATACCTTAGTATACCATTGTACGTTTCTGCATCACTTCAGATACTGCTGTTATTTTTATAGTCCTAAAGCATATTGTATAGGATTCCCCTTTCATCTCCATCCCCTCTCCGTCCATCTCCTCTTCTTCCTCCCTCTCCCCCCCTCTCCCTTCTCCTGTTCATCCTTCTGCCCTCCCCCCCTCCGTCACCTCGACTCTCACAGCATTGAACGCTACTCTGTCATCCCCCTCTCCCCCAACTCGGGCCTCATCGGCTGGGTGCCCCACTGTGACACCATCCACTCCCTCATACGAGACTACCGAGAGAAGAAGAAGATCATGCTCAACATTGAGCACAGACTCATGCTGCAGGTATAGTGTGCTCCCATATGCAGCCCTCCTGTCCTTCTCCCTTCTCCCTCCTTTCTTCCTTTCATCCTCCCCTGCATTGCTTCCTCCCCTCCCTTTCATCCTCCCCTCCCTTTCATCCTCCCCTCCCTTTCATCCTCCTGCATTTCATCCTCCCCTGCATTTCATCCTCCCCTGCATTTCCTCACTCTCTTCGCTTCCCTCTCTTCCTCTCCCTCCCCCTCTTAATTTCCTGCCCTTCCTCCCCCTTCCTTCTCTCCCTCCTGCTTTCGTCTCCCTCCCTCCCATATATATAAACATCTCATTGTATGTGCAACATGTGTCATGTATGAGGGCCAGGTGATATTGATGGTTTTCATGGGCCGTGGCTTCACTTCCAGAGGGCAAGAGTCGGGTCTGTGTTTAGTGCAGCTGTGTGCAAAATACAGGCTAGTAAGCGCTACATCGAGTCCTTACCATTAGTACCGAAAGATAAAAGAAGCTGCTTCTCTCAAGGTGAAAGGTTCGCTGTACAGCTGCCTCTTGATCGCGCGTTTGCCCTCCGGAAGTAGGACGCTTAATTGGCATTTGGAAACCATCTATAGGGAGTGATTTCACATGTCTGATGATAACATGGCTCATAACCCCTCCCTCCCTCCCTCCCTCCCTCCCTCCCTCCCTCCCTCCCTCCCTCCCTCCCTCCCTCCCTCCCTCCCTCCCTCCCTCCCTCCCTCCCAGACTTCCTCAGACTATGATCACCTGATGTTGATGCAGAAGGTGGAAGTATTTGAGCAAGCCATTGACAGCACCAGTGGAGACGACCTCGCCAAAGTTCTCTGGCTCAAGAGCCCAAGCTCCGAGGTCAGTGGACGAAAATTTCCTTTCTTAATCGATCTAGCCTCATTTCCAGGCCTGGGAACGAGGCTATATTCGATCATGTCAGTTCAGTGTATGTATATGTACCACTACGCAAGAAAGGTTTGTCATGTGACTTAAGTGACCACTGATGTCATCCTGCAGGTATGGTTTGACCGTCGTACAAACTACACACGCTCTCTGGCCGTCATGTCTATGGTTGGTTATATCCTGGGGCTCGGAGACAGGTGAGCATCAATTGGAATATGTTTCCTGCACGGCCTTTTTGAACCTTATGTGAACATGCATGCATGTAATAATTATGGCCATTGCATGCATGATTTCGCTTCCCTTCGGCGCCGGTGTTTCACTGTAACATATGCGCATGCAGATAACAAGGAATACCTCTATAGAGCTACGCTTGCTTACCTTCAATTTGATCGATCGAGCTATATATATGACCCGAGACTGTACCCAGTTAGATTGCGTTGCGTACGTAATTACTGTAAATGCAAAACTCAATTTTAATTTACTCTTCTGAACAAACCGGATGCAAACATCTTAGCCACGCATAGTATGCGTAGTCTATCACAGTAATGATGGTAATCACGCCTGAAACAGCATCCCGACATGCACCCAGTGACCTTCTGGCCTCAAGATATTATTGACGTATCTTTTACTTAGCCTCGTTCCCAGGCCCTGCAGGTGTACTGCGCAGGGCCTGGGAACGAGGCTATCTTTTACTTAGGTACTTACACTCACACAAGTACTGGTACATGTGCTAGGTATGAGTGATTTTATTGAAGAAACAGATTTTCCACTCACTCCATTCAACTTACAACTTACATGTGTGGTTTGCTCTATACCATGCATGCATGTGGTTGTTTTGCTTAGAGATGGTTAAAGGGTAAGCAGTTGATTCGAGTGGATCGAACCTCTCTAATGCAGAGATATAGCCACAAGACTGAAGCTATAACAATTTCTGGAGCAAATTGTGTCCATATTAGCAGGATATGTCCTACTACAGGCTGGGCTGTCTTTTATATGATTGCTTGTACGAATTTGTGGCCTATAGTCCAAGATGTCTTACTGGTATTGATGCATTCTGATTGGTCAATTTCAGGCACCCCTCCAACCTTATGTTGGACCGTCTGACTGGGCGGATCCTGCACATTGACTTTGGAGACTGTTTTGAGGTTGCCATGACGAGGGAGAAGTTCCCTGAGAAGATCCCCTTCCGACTGACACGCATGCTCACCAATGCCATGGAGGTATAGGCACACACACACACACACATCACACATGCACATACTCACACATGCACACATCACACATGCACACATCACACATGCACACTCAAACACATCACACACGCAGGTGACGGGGATAGAGGGTAACTTCCGCCAGACTTGCAACAATGTGATGCGGGTGCTGAGGGAGAATAAAGACAGTGTCATGGCAGTTCTGGAGGCCTTTGTGTACGACCCTCTCCTTAACTGGAGGCTGATTGATGGTAAGAGGAAGGAGGGAGTGGGAAGGGAGGGAGGGGAGGGGGAGAGGAAGGAGAGGAAGGGAGAGGAGGGAGGGGGGAGAGAGGCCATCTGTACCCCCTCTGATTAACTGGTATCATGTTAACCAACTTATTGTCCCCCCTCTTTTACTTCGCCATTCCTCCTCCTTCCTCCCTCCTCCTCCCTCCTCCTCCCTCCTCCTCCCTCCTCCTCCTCCTCCTCCTCCTCCCTCCTCCCTCCTCCCTCTTCCTCCCTCCTCCTCCTCCTCCCTTCTCCCTCCTCAGAAACATCCTCTAAGGGGAAGGTGAAGAGTGAAGCACGACGAGCAAGCTGCAGACCACCCGAGAGCTCCATAAGTAAGCCATCGTTAGCCAGCTTGTAGACCTGTGATGTCAATGGCACTTTAAACCCGTGTCTTCGTGTGTCTCCTACGTCCCTACCAACATGCAGGTCTGTCCCTCTCTCAGAAGAGACAAGAAGGTGTGTGTAACTCTACTAGTCTATTGAACTAGACCATTGTCTCTTACCTTCCCTTAAAAGCACTCTATGTTTCTAAAACTGTTGCATGGAAGTTAATTTAGCCTTCTTCACAGTCATTAGCTTCATATCTGAGAACACACGGTCATACCACGGTACCCATTATGCCAGAGGCTGTTCTTCTCAACTAAGTATCAAGCACCACCATCTGTCCTGCTGTCTTGTCCTGTAGGTCAGACATCACAGAGCTACCAGCCTGAGGAGCTGAACAAGAAAGCTGTGGCCATTACAGTGCGTGTCAAACAAAAGCTGACAGGTGCGTTGCCTAAGGGAGTGCAGTTGGTGATTTTGGTTGCCTAGCAACATGACTATAAGGGGGTGGAGTTGGAATCCAAAGCTGCAAGACCAAATCCGGAACGGAAAGCCTGGGTTCGAGGCTAGGCAAACTACTGGCATTTCTAAGAGGAGCGTTGTACATTATGAAACACATGTATACTCCCCCTCACATACACACCCCTCCCCACACACACACACACACACACACACACACACACACACAGGCAATGACTTCCCACATGAGAAGACGCTGGATGTCGACAAACAAGTCCAGCTGTTGATTGAACAGGCCACCAGCCATGAGAACCTCTGTCAGTGCTACATTGGTTGGTGCCCATTCTGGTAGAACATGGGAACAGAATGAAAATCATAATCTCTTTTTTGAATAATTAATTTTTGACTGTTATGTACCCACAAGTATAATTGAATTTACCCCCACTGGCCCAACAACTTGAGAATATTGTCAGGAGTGTGCAGGGTGTCAGCATTGTTCCCAGGCCTTCCAACCATCCAGTCTTTCATCACATTAACAATTTAAAACAGAGGCGGCCTGGGAACAAAGGCACAGGGTGTAGTGACTCTACTATATACTAAACTGTCTTGGTTTTAGATTGGCTACAGTTTCAATTTCACTTTAAGTCTAAATGACTCAACTGCACTGTAACACTTGATCTACAAGATGCAGATGCATAAATAATTATAATTCTGCAGTCCAGAAATTTAAAATAACAGTGTACAAAGTGCCAGTAAATGTTAGAATCTGTGTCTGCAGCAATGTTAGCTGTTGAGCTCTTGTGTGATGAAATCAGCCACCTGCATCGGAGGTATATAGTAGAGCTCGGTAAAGGAAGAGAGAGATTGAGGATAAGATCAACAGAGGGAGAGAAGGGGGAGGGAAGGGAATGCAGGAGGAGAGAAAGGGGAGATCAGTATATTGAATGGTACCATTTTTAGCAGCTGTGATGTTCTCTCTTTGTTGTTCTCAAACTCTTCTGTGCATTCCAGTGTTAGTACAGGCGTGTTCTCTAGTTGAGGGGGGAGCCTGGGAGGGAGGGAGGAAAGAGAGGGGGTAAGAGGGCTCGAGAAGAGGTAAGAGGCACTTTCTTCTCTCATTTGACTCACTTGAAGCTCTTGTTGGTGAGCCATTCCTCGTGTCTCTGATGGAGATGTCGGAGGTACTCCAGTGTCACCGTGCTCTCCTCTGGGCGACCACGTTTTTGCAGCCTCTCATAGCACACCTGAGAGGAGGGGGAGAGGGAATGGATGAAACCATTAAGTATTTCTGCATGTCGAAGTCCTATATCCCATTTCCTTCCCACTCCTCCCCACTCTCCTTCTATCCTTCTCCCCACTCTCCTTCCCACTCCCTCCTATCCTTCCCTCTCCCTTCTATCCTTCTCCTCCCCACTCTCCTTCCCTCTCCCTTCTATCCTTCTCCCCACTCTCCTTCCCTCTCCTATCCTTCTCCTCTGCACTCTCCTTCCCACTCCCTTCTATCCTTCTCCTCTGCACTCTCCTTCCCTCTCCCTCCTATCCTTCTCCTTCCCTCTCCACACCCTCCCCCTGTCCCTCCCTCCTTCCTTCCTCCTACTTCCCGCTTCTTTTCTCGCTTCCCTACCATACTTTTCCTACACCCTTCCTCCCCCTTCCCTCTCTGCACTCTCCCTCCCCTCAATTCCTCTCTCTTCTCCCTGCCTACCTTAGGGTCAGTTTTCAGGTAGACAATTCCATCAAACTTGAGCGGTAGTGTGTCGAGGAGGAAGGAGTGCCAGTCACAGTAGATACTCCACTCTGTGTCACTGATTAGACCACTTTCATGACAGTTGTGGGCAAACACAAACCTAGGGAGGGAGGAGGATGCCATGGAGGGAAGGAGAGGGGAGGAAAGGGAGGGAGGAGGATGCCAGGGTGGGAGGAAGGAAAGGGAGGGAGGGAGGAGAATACACCATGGAGGAGGATGGGTAACTACCAACTATATATCGTAGTGTGCAGTGCCTGATAAATGCCAGAGAAAAAAAAAGGACAGCGAAATTCTGCCAGGATTTGAACCTCGGCCTTCTGCATGCCAGTCAGATGTTCTAACCAACTGAGCCACTGGAGCTCTGGCATTGGAGAAGAGGATAGATAGCATTTATCCATAGACACAGTTCAATTCTCAGGCTGGATCTCTCTTAGGCTTGGTATAGAGAACTGGGTATTGGCAGCAGCTGCCCTACATGTGCCATAACAACCAAGGAACTGCCATGGCTGCTTCAATGAAGCTTATGGCACACTGCAATTGAGAAGGGTGGGGAAAGCCTGGGAATGAAGACAGTGTGTGCTTGTGCTACATGAGTATCCCCTCATGCATTGCATCATCACACAGGAGACTCTCTCCCCCCACAGCTGTTGCACATGTAAAGTGCCCTTTATTGCATCATCTCACAGCTGCCCTTGCCACCCGCGGAGGTCTGGGTGAAACAAACAAACACAGAGCTGTTAGCCTTGTTCCCAGGCCCCTTCCCCCCCCCCCTCCCCTTCACCCAGCTTTCCATCGTTCTTCCATACTGCAAACAATGGAAAGGTGGGTGGGGCCTGGAACCAAGGCTACAGAGGCTACAGAGAAAGGTGGGTGGGGGCTGGAACCAAGGCTACAGAGCTGTTTCCACTCACTTGTCACTGTAGACTGATCTCTCAAAGAACACAACTGGGTTCTTCATTTGAAGGAGGTCGGAGGGAATGGGTCGGAGCTGGGACCTCAGTCGACTTAGACATGCATAGCTCTGTGAGGGTGTTGGAGATGGGGGGGAAGGGGAAGGGTATTGATCCAATAGGCATGCAGACATGCACCTAGCTAACACACAGAGAAACAGTAGAAATGGGCTACAGCAGTGCACAAAACTACAAGCTAGCCAGAACTTGCAGTGCACAAAACTTCCAATTCTGTGCACAATTACATTCTACATTTGCGGTTGTGGGATATAGGACATAAGATGGCTGCACATTTAGTACCTAAAACACTTTGCACAAAAACTTCCAACATCAGTTCAATAGCTAGTCATGTTGCTCAGTACGGTTTCTTAGCTATTTTGTATGTGTGCTGCAGTCTATCTCCCCTCCATGGTGACGAGGGTTAAGGTATGCCTTACCTGGAAGGTATAAGCCCACCTGGTGGGCTCCTTATAGAACAGGTCCAGCAAGTTTCCTCCGTGTTTCTGGGAGCATGTCATCTCCTGAAGAAAGAGATACCCACCTTGTAGCCATGGTAACGATAGGTTAGGCAGTGTAGTGACAATCAACAATTGCAACTTCTCACATTTGACCATTTCTAGGGCCCTTCTTCCCTCCCTCCTCCCCTCACCTTCTCCTTTCCCCCATCCTCTACTCCTCTTTCTCTTTCTTCCCACCCCTCATTCTCTCCCCCCTCCTCCTCACCTCCTCTTCCTGGGGAACATTTAGCCAGCGAGTGAGAGGCTCAGAGATCACTCGGTAGCTTGGACTACTCTCCTCCAGTAGACGAATGAACGTTGACTTCCCAGCAGCTGCAATAAATGGAAAAATTATGTGGCTGGATAAATCATAGATTATATAGCTCTATATAATCTATGGATAAACGGAACAATTAGCTAGTTGCAATAAATGGAAGAATTAAACGATTTCTATATTTAATCAGGAATGGAGTGACATTGCAAACAGAAAGTGTGTAAGCATTAGTACATGTCTTTTTAAGAGCATTCCAAAAGTACAATGGTGGAGTTAGCAGGCTCACAGCTTCAGCTTTCGAAATGTACGTAAGTTGATTCTTTTCATCTTTAGCTGCAAACATGCATTTCCTCCGTCACTCATCAATGTTTCCCGCTCTCTCTCCCTCACCGATGTTTCCCTCCACGGCTACCCTCCTCACCACACTGGCTACAGTGGAACACAGACGCTTTGCAGCAGGCTCCACCATCTCAGCACCGTCTCTCTCCGCGTCCACCATCTAATGCGCCACGTGGGTAGCTGCAGCAGTCTCATTCCCGATCCGCTCATGTCTAGATGCTATTCTATGTGGAATCATGAATACTATCTATGGTGGAATGTACTTCAACATCAGCCGACCGAGAGTTCTGTTGTGTGCCTAACTGATCCTCAGGCCATTCTTTTCATTATGCAGCTATCAATGTTATGCCCCTACCGAGCCATATAGAGGGACAGGGTGGGGATGTCAATTGTCCCTGTAGTCAAATTCCCTCAAAGAAGGCGGGAGATTACTGGAAATTCAGCTTCAGAGGTAATCAAACTCCCAACCACAGGGGCACCTTCTCAAACCCTCATATAATCCCCATCATTTGCCCCGTAGGGGGGAGTAGTGGGGCATAACATTGATAGGTGCATTACTCAAAGAACAAGAGGCTCAAATGCTACAACAGCACATCCACATCTCTTTTTATGTGCATAAGATCACCACCCTAACTAGCACTACTCCCTCTTTCCTTCTGTTGCAATGTGGAATATGTGAATGAGCAGTGTAAACAAGTGGGTGTGGTCAACTACAGTCACAGTGTCTGAAACATCAACAAGTGTTGGTCAGATTCAAGTGTCCACAGTGATTCCTCTGTGTGTGTGTGTGTGTGTGTGTGTGTGTGTGTGTGTGTGTGTGTGCGTGCGTGTGTGTGTGTGTGTGGATGGTGGTGGAAAATGGTAATCTGATATACGCACAATAGCTAGCACAGTGGCAGAAATTTAGTTACCTTTCTTTGGCTTCTTGCCTGAGCTGGTATAATTCTCTCTCCAAGTCTGAGCATGCACGCTCGATCTCAAAGTTTTTATGCACCAGTGTGTTCCAGCTTTGTGAAGGAGAGGGAGTGAGGAGAGAGAAAGAGGAGGGAGGGAGGGGAAAGAGAGGGGAAAGAGAGGAGGGAGGAAGAGGAAGGGAGAAACAATTTTGCTACAGGTCTTCACAAATGTGTTGTCTCACAACGTACTGGTTCCCCAGTCCTAGTAGCTGTGCTCCCGCAGTGGTCTGTGGGCAAGAGAGATCATCCAAACTTCAAGTGAACTGTACTCAGACAACAGACCAGCTCTTGGCTCACCTGTTCCGTCTTTCTCTGCCAGTTCACCTCCTGCACAGCATTTCTGAGCAAGTCCAACAGTAAACAAATAACTCTTGCCAATTAGTGTCCTAATTACCCAGGGGCTTCCTCACCTCAACGACTTGAGCTGTGACTGGCTCCGCTCCACCAGTTGTGTCAATAGCCTGAAGTGCAGCGAGCAAATTGTTATGATAAGTAGTTTGACAGAGGCAGTGGAGTTCCCAACTAAGGGAATCTACTTCCATTAGCCAGGCTTCTGTCATTGTTTGGTGAAAAAGTTGTACTAGAAAATGATGGAAAGCTGGGCTAAGACCTGCTAATGATAAGTACATTCCATATAATATAATGAAATTAATGATTGCTACTTTCTCTGCTTCATAAACATTCAGGGACTCCAGCCATTGTAGACCATAAATGGAGGAGATTGAATTGATGGACACACTGGTAAAATTAATGATGAAGTAGCACGTACGAGTTGTGGAGTCTCCACTCGTTACAGCTGTACTGAGAGAGTAACTCAAGATTGATAATCCTGGAGGAGAGGGAAGAGGAGAGGGAAGAGGAGGGAGGAGGGGGAGGAAGAGGAGGAGGAAGGAAGAGGAGGAGGAAGGAAGAGGAGGAAGAGGAGGAGGAAGGAAGAGGAGGGGGAGGAAGAGGAAGGAAGAGGAGGAAAAGGAGGAGGAAGGAAGAGGAGGGGGAGGAAGAGGAGGAGGAGGAGGAAGAGGAGGGGAAGGAAGAGGAGGGGGAGGAAGAGGAGGAGGAGGAAGGAAGAGGAGGGGGAGGAAGAGGAGGAGGAGAGGGAAGAGGAGGAGGAAGGAAGAGGAGGAGGAAGGAAGAGGAGGAAGAGGAGGAGGAAGGAAGAGGAGGGGGAGGAAGAGGAAGGAAGAGGAGGAAGAGGAGGAGGAAGGAAGAGGAGGGGGAGGAAGAGGAGGAGGAAGGAAGAGGAGGGGGAGGAAGAGGAGGAGGAGGAGGAAGAGGAGGGGAAGGAAGAGGAGGAGGAGGAAGGAAGAGGAGGAGGAAGGAAGAATAAATGAGACAAAAAGTGTGGAACACAAAATCATTGAACACGAAGACATCCACAAGACACTAGAAGTTGAGACCTGACACACCATCTTCCCATCACACCACCCATCTTCCCACCAAACCCCTCATCTTCCCACCAAACCCCCTCACCTTCCTGCCTGGTGTTCCAATTGTGCCATTGAGTTCTCCACACATTCTCGCCACGCCGTCACATCATTCTTCTGCGCAGCACTCGGCTGCGGGAGCTCATACCTGGAGGAGGAAGGAGAAGGGACAATGAACCCTCTCCAGAATGAATCACTGTATGATTCCTTGTACCGTTTCATGCTGAGTGTTTCCATGGGCTGTCTTGCAGCTAGCCGCTCAAACTCTGCCTTCAAGAGGGGAGTCTACAGGAGACCATAAGGTTAATCAACAACAGTCCAGTCCCATACAAGAGAACTAACCAGCTCCAAGGTACCTTAGGCTCTCTAACTATGAATAAGAACTATGATGTTCTTAGGACTGTCTCGTCATCCAGCTTTTGATCACTTGCAATATGCAGGAAAAGGGTTAGTACATTTTATCATGTGATATCAATGTCTATCAGGTAGAGGGTGGGAAGGAGGTCTGGAGACACTATAGCAGTGTCTATACATGATGTCCGCCTAAGGTGGAGCATGCAAGTACATGTGTGAAGTACTACTTGTTGATGAAGAGTGCAAAATGTGTTCTCTACATGTAGATAGACATTGATGTCTCGTTTGTTGAGGCTGCAAGCAATCAAAACCTGGAGCAGTGGGAAGGCTACTCTCCCTCAAGCAACTGATCTAGTTCTCTATTTTACAGGCACCTCAAACGTTGGTTTTGGCAGTGGGAGGAAGTCCAGGTAGTTTTTGGTGGGCCTGTAGCGCCGTGTTTCTTCCTCCACCAGCCGCATGGCCTGAGAGGATCAGAGGAGGCATTAATTAGAATAAAACCTGGCACCTCTTTGCGCGGTGAATCTTCCAAGCCCTTCTCACCGCTTCTCTCACTCCCGGCTCTTCGTAGCCCTGGTCGATGTAGGGCAATGCATCTAGCTGAATATCAGTTGACATCTCACGGACTCCAGCAAAGTGGTCTGGCGTCAACTCGTCCCTGGGCGCGCACGCAACTGTCTTAGGGGTGGGGCAGCTTGGCAGCGGAAATGGCGGTATGCGGAAAATATGCATAAACAGTCCCAATTGGGACTATGTTTAATTTAACTTATACTTGCAGCACCAAACAAATAAGCAATTTAATACAATAATAAAAATGGTTAGGTTTGTGCAGAGTCTTGGCTTACATCTCTCACACTGAACAAACTAGTAATATGGACACAACAGTCAATTCTGTTCGTCAAAAGCAACATTCTTAAGCTAGTCGGTAAAACTAAAACTAGTACAACTTTTGCGAGTGTGTGGACAACGATGGTACAACAATAGCACAATGTAATTGTCTCTAATTCCAGACTTTGAGGAAGCTATCCCAGGATCCCGTCGCAATTGCCAGACCATCGTCTGTCACTCCCAGACAGCTGACCCTATTGTCGTGGCCTGTTAGAACACCCACACGATCGCCCTTCAGCGTGTCCCACACATTGACATTGAAATCATCGTAGCCGGCTAGCAGCAGACGACCACTCTTGGAGAAGGCGACAGACGTGATGCCACACACAATCATGTCATGTGAATACATCATTAGCTCCTACAAAGGAGAAAGAGATGGCAAGTAAAGAGACATATCGACAGAACATGCCTGAAAGGATCGACAGCTTACTGTACGAATACACATGTATGGGTATGTAATGTGTGCCAGTAGTCAGTGGTCTTGCACTTGATTTTATTATGCACCCATGCACATGCACACAGCCTCGTTCCCAGGCTCATTAGGGGAAACACACAAGTTTACAAATGCACTTCATTTCTCAACATTCCTGGAATACTGGATAATACTGTGTCTCATTTGTGTGCTGTTATGGCATTTGACAAGGGCTACATGTACTTGTGTACGGCAGTTCTGCTGTTTTGTATGCCTTCCAGCAACTTGACTCTAATTGGGTTGTTCAAAACCCAAGAAGAAAGCATCTGTAAATCATTCAAACAAGGCATTACCACACACTGATGGCATGCACGCAGTGGAACATGACACCAAGTAGCTACTAGCTAATTCTAATCAACCCTCTCTCCTCCCATTACAAGTCACCCAACACAACATCAAGTTTCCTCTGCAGCAGAGGACTCACCTGGTCTGCTCTGATGTCAAACAGCCGACAGGTAGCATCATCTGAACCTGTGGCAAATGCCTGTCCATTGGGGAAAAACTAAGAGGGAAAAAAAAAGAAAAAGAAAAAGATATTCTAATTAATGCACATCAATTCTCCAATAGAAAGGAGTTACACAATGCTGTCAATTACACTCAAAGTAAGGAAAATTCCAATTAATGCACACCAACCCAACTCCCCATAGGTGGAGAATTCCACAACAAAAGTATACCAGCAATTGGGAGCCATATAAGGTCATTTCTTACCGACACTGCATTAATGTCACTTTCATGGCCAGTAAACGTCTGTCGGCACACCCCACTTCGGACGTCCCACAGCTACACAACGAGAGAAGAAGGAGAAAATTGTCAACTATTGTCCCACCTGGGGCCACTTTGCTCGTTCATAATTCTCACGAGAAATACGAGATTGCCTGAGCTTCTTAGGGGGAGTAGCAATGCAATTATAATGCTGTTCATATGAGGAGTTTGTATGGCTAACACAGATGGATGTAACGTGTATAAGGAGTTATTGTAGGGCTGAACTAACGATCTATTGTATGTAACTTGCTCATGTGGGTTTTCCATGAATGCTCACCTTGGCAGAGGCATCGCAAGCCCCTGAGACGAAGGTGTTTTGGTCAGGTCCAATCGAGAGGCTCATGACGTCTCCAGTGTGTCCATTGAATGTCAATGTGGGCTGTCCTGACTCAATGTCCCACAGTGCACTAAGAGGAGTGGGGGAAGGGAGAGGGGAGGGAGGAGGGGAGAAGGGGGGAAGGAGGGGAGAAAGGAGGGGAGAGGGGGGAGGGGAGGGGAGAGGAGAGAAGCGAGAGGAAAGACAGCAAACAAGGTTTCAATCAACAGCAGAAGTGTGTTACTTGGCGCACATCACACAAACATTCAGCAACTGACCACTTTTACCATTTATGTAGCAACTGCTACCACACAAGCAACCACTGCCCCACAAACAAACCAGGTCATACTCCATTGAACCACTGCACCATAGACACACAGACAAACACACACCAGGTCATGTCTCCAGAGGAGGTCAGAATACGGGTGTCGTCCAGAAATCGGCAAGAGGAGAGGTAGCCGGTGTGTCCCTGTAGCTCCTTGCTCACTCGTACGTTCCCCTCCCTTGTCTTCAGGCTATAGATGGAGCAGATGTTGTCTAGACCGCCACACGCTACAAAGTTTCCAGATGGGGCGTACGCACACGTCATAACCCAACTGGATCGGAGAGGGATGGCATGGATCTGTTTGTGCATGGGGGAGGGGGGGGGGGGGGGGGGGGTATATGTAAACAAGTGGAGGGAAGGGGGAGGCATACACAACAATTAGAAGGGTAGCTGATATCAGCACCTGCGACCACCAGAATATATCCCATAGCATATAGAAATACAATACTGGGATAGGCAGTGTACCATTTACATGCACACAAATATATAACATTCAGTATTGATGTTGGGATGGTATAAAAGCATTGTGGTGCCTTTATGACATAGTTTGGTGGCTTTCTGAGGGTTCCTACATGTGCTTGAAATGAGTAGTAGATGTGGTGTGCGTACCTTGTTAGTGGTGTACCCATCCCAGACGATTAGTTTACCATCCTGTGATGCACTCACAAGATTCCTGTGTGTGTGTGTGTGTGTGTGTGTGTGTGTGTGTGTGTGTGAGTTTGGTGGTAAATATGACTACACGTTTGTATGTACTCTATGACAACACCAAACACACTGGGCACTAGGTATCACTCGGTGTTTATGTATTCTAAGAAAGAATGTTGGTATGTGTGGTCTAACCACATGTTTGGTTGCAAACGATGAAAGACCAAAATGTTTATGCACCTTAGGAAGAAACGCTGAACCTAGGTCTCACTCGGTGTTTACGTACTCCAGGTGCCTCAGGAAAGATGCTAAATGCACAAATCTTGCGTAGAACCGGAAGCCACAAAGCAAACTCATATTTCAGGAGGAGTAAATTGTAGCTGCCACCCACATTGCAAACTACAATTCACTGACAATTATTGGCTCGCAGAAAACAACAATGTTTTGATTGGTCAATCAAATGTAAACTCAAAGGGTATTATGCTACAATAAGTCACCTGACAGTAAAATTTCATTGTGTTGCAAAGGTCATCGCCACAATGATCCGCAGGCCTTACACACACATCCTCTTCCTAACCTCTCCAGAGTCTATGTGATGCATGACATCCCTCACCCTCACACAAGCACAGTCCCTCCCTCCCTCTGTCACACACACACACACACACACACACACACACACACACACACACACACACACACACACACACACACACACACACACACACACACACACACACACACACACACACACACACACACACACACACACACACACACACACACACACACACACACACCTAGAGTCTGTGGCCCAGTGCATGGCGTAGATCTTAGCAAGATGGCCTCGCAGTGTCTTCCGGGTTCGCAGACTGACACGACCGATGGCTGGAATATCCTGCGCCACCTCTAATAGTGATGTGTCCGCCACTGCCATCCGTGCATCCTGCGAGAGAGAAAGGGACAAAAAAAGTTAGTTATCCTAGCAAAAAAAAACAAAAAAACAGTGTACTCCAAGTGACGGGGCACGAATATGCTACAAGAAATGCTTTATGCAAAAAGTGACAGTGGACACGTTGGGTTTTTGACTAAGCTGAAGTCAATTCTTACGGCTCACCTCACTGGGTAAACTCAATGTGAGGTGAGCCACAAGAAGCAATTTCAACTAGGCAGTCAGTTTCAGTTTGATCGAAAGCCCTGCGTGTCCATCATAACTTCGTCCATGTGTTCTTGTAGTTGGTCCTTACAATTACAGTGGCTTGTTTCAACAATGGATCTTGTGATCAAACTCTGGTAATCTTCTTCAGGCAATTACAGTGGCTCTAAGGATACCCCTGGTATTTACAATCGCCAGAGTATTACGCTATCACACAACCACGTCCTTTCTCTTCGGCTTGTGTCAGCACACTAATTGAACTGTGTGCAAGTGTGCATTAATTAGAGTAGTAAGGATTAGGTGCACAGTAAATGGTTGTGGGCAGTGGTGTGCTCTAATTGGAGTAGCTACTCTAACAATGCACCCTGCTGTCTACAACCTATCACAGGTTGCTGCCATCTGTCATTACCACAATATCATATTTCAACAAGAGTGAAACTAACCATTTCACAATTAGAAGCTCATTTATAAAGTTGCTTACGTCAAACATCTTCAGAAACACACAACAAAAACAAGAGACTAAAAATTGAGTTTTTATTGTAAAAAAAACGTAGCCTTGTTCCCAGACCTGCTCTGTTCATTACTTCTTGTTCAGTATAATTACCGTATTTCTTTGAATAGACGCCGCCCTCGAATAGTGGCCGCCCTCAAATAGTAGCCGCACAATCCAAAGCTCTTGAACAAAATAAACACCGCCCTCGAATAGTAGCTGCGGCTAGTAAACGCGGCACGCACACACGTGTGCGAATGATTTCTGACGACGATCACCACGCTAGCGCTAGGACTGTTTGTGTTGTACGAGTCGTTCCCACGGCTGACAGCAGGACTTTGAGGCTGCACGTACTACTGACAGCATCTAGCAACCGTCACTGTCTCACTCGTACATACCTTATCCAGCCGTCGTTGATGTCTCCGGGCTTTCCAAAGAAATAAACGCCGCCCTCGAATAGTAGCCGCACAAAACGAGCAGCGAAATGAATAGTAGCCGCGGCCTCTGATTGAAGAAATACAGTACATGGAAACGGAAGAGCTGTGAAACAAGAAACTTGTTTTGTGCGCACACGTGTGTGCTTGGGGCACCCCTCCCCTAGCCCTCCCCCCAAGTCCAGTGTGTGCTTGGGACACCCCTCCCCTAGCCCTCCCCCCAAGTCCAGTGTGTGCTTGGGGCACCCCTCCCCTAGCCCTCCCCCCAAGTCCAGTGTGTGCTTGGGACACCCCTCCCCTAGCCCTCCCCCCAAGTCCATTTTGTTCAATCTAATGTGATACGTGTTCTCTAACCGTCCTCGTTTTCCCCGCTCTTCCATTTCTGTGCACACAAACTAAAGAGTATAAAACAGGGGGAGGACTGGGAACTGGGCTCAGACACACTACTAGCAAGATAATGACCAGATAAGCTGAAAATGAATGTGTTTTCAGAGATAAATGTCTACACACACACAAGATTACACACAGATTGTGGAGCAGGGAAGGGAGGAAAGAGGGATTATAACAACTCCTGTAGACATGAATCAAGATGTTGCCTGAACAGCTAGCATCTGAGCAAATAATCAGCAAGCACTAGTAGCTGTTAGATGTTGCCTGAACAGCTAGCATCTGAGCAATAATCAGCAAGCACTTGTAGCTGTTAGATGTTGCCTGAACAACTAGCATCTGAGCAATAATCACAAGCACTTGTAGCTGTTAGATGTTGCCTGAACAACTAGCATCTGAGCAATAATCACAAGCACTTGTAGCTGTTATATGTTGCCTGAACAACTAGCATCTGAGCAATAATCACAAGCACTTGTAGCTGTTAGAAAGTATACATTCCATATTAGAGTGACATCACAAAGTGTATTATGTTGGCTTGACAGTGTGTGAAAATGGTTATAGTCTAATTTCAAGTACTGAAGATTAGTAACACAATATGAGAGTTTGATCCGCTCTCTTGTACAGACACTTGTCTAGGGTTATTGACAACCTAATCTGTACACACTCACACACTCACACACACACACACACACACGCACACACACACACACACACACACACACACACACACACACACACATACACACACACACTCACACACACACACACACACGCACACACACACACACACACACACACACACACACACGCACACACACATACACACACACACACACACACACACACACCACACATACACACACACACCTGCTAAGTTTGTTGGAAGATACAAGGAGAGACAGTTATTTAGACTTTGTTATTTAGACTTCGTTAATCGTATAACAAGTCACCCAACACCACATAGTCTCGGTGATAGGCAACAAACAAGCCTAGTGTCAAGTTCCTCCTGTAGCAGATACTCGCTATTTCTATTTTCTTGTGGACTAGTATGCTTTACAAATTTGTCTTTGTAAACAAAACGGCATTCGGACCGAACCCCAGACTAGGAAACAATCAACTAACCAACTATTTCTCGGAAACTGCAGTTGAAAAACTTGACAGTGTGACCGATCCAAAGCATGTCAGTGAAGGGGAACCGTCACAATGTAAGATGTAAGCGGAAACCATGCTGCGAATGTCAGTAAGTGATGTCAATCTTGTGAGACTGGTGACTTGATTTGGTGGGCAAGTTTCTAAAGCTGTACTTCTATTTATAGACAATTTCCTTATATGTCAACACCTAACAAAACAAAAGCAGCACAAACATGTGCATCCTTCTCACGACCACACGCTCACTGACGGATCACTCCTGGTAGACGGTGAACTCTTACCAACAACCTTAGCGTCATTCAAAGACCAACATCACAAATTGAGAGTTGAGCGGATGTTACTTTTATAAATTTACAGTGCACATTTCAAGACGGGAACATGCGTCTTATAAGTAGCAATTTCCGGCTACAATAACGCCAGTATAATACATTGATGTATTGCAGGTTGTATATGGACATGTTGAGTAATATATAATACAGTATACAGCATGTACACACATTAAACCTTCATTACACTCTGGGTGCACTTTCAACCCTTGAGACAGTAACATGGCATGTGGGCCCCTTCAGCTCATCCCTTCCCTCCACCCCCTCCAACATACACACCACCAAGGCCTTATTGCCCCCAGGTCAAGTGTGCTGATAGCTCTCATCCCACCCCCCTCGTTTCACGCCCCTCCCGCCAACTCTCTTTCACCGCTCACCCGAATCTTTTTTCTGAGGTTCTCTGCCTCTTGTCTGAGCTGTTCTAAGTCTGCCGCCATGTTTGCTCAAGTCGGGTCTTCACTGTGAACTTGAGTGAGAGGGTGGGATTTCAAAATGGAGGATAGTGCGCTCTTATACTATTTCCTGGAGCGCTTTCTTCACGCAAACCACGTTACAAATCACAAAGGCCCTCCTCAGGGGAAACAGACGGCTCTGGGCACAGATCCTTGCCAAAATGGTAGTATTTTCTGCAAAAATCGCTGCCCCCTCCAACCAGCTCCGTTAGCACAAACACACGGAATGCACAAGGATGCCTTATTAGGAAGTTTCGAACTCGGGCGGCCCGGTAAAAATTTTCGGGCAAGGCGTGGCGCCGTCTATCACGTGCTCACCATTTACTTCCGGTATTACGAGCATGCGCATGGGAGCTCTAATAACGAGTGGCGCAAATTTTGAACAAGTACAAGCTTACAGCAAGTATACAGTATAAATTGAGTAAGAGAGAACAGTGCACGAAGCGTGTCTTGCAATGTCTTCACCGTCAGACCCACCTACTGCACAGGACATACTCAACGAAAACGAGGTCTGTTAGTCCTGCAAGATTAGCTAATTCTGAGATAACTTGCCCTTGCTCTAAAAGTGACCATTATCATGATTATAGAGGAGAACTAATTAGTCTTGGGGGGTAAATCTTTGCAAAATAATTTGTCTGGGGGGTACATAGCCGACCTCATTACTGTCTTGGGGGTTTTATCAAAATGCTCCTCAATGGGGGTGTATCCTTATTATCTGGAATAGCCCAATGTCTTAACACTTTCTATGGACACATCAGAGCACAGCCGTGAGATAAGGCTAGCCTTGTTCCCAGGCCTCCACCACTTCCAGTATAAACTTTGCAATATTCATGCCAATCCACTCCCCAGGCATTCACTGTCTCCGGTATTTGATCAATTCCAATACACCAACTGCAGAAGCAACCAAATACTGAAAAGAAGCAGTGAAGTATAGCTGCTATGCTGTACAAGCATTGAGTACTGTTGAAATGAATATTACGAGTGGATGTATACCGGGGTAAGGGTTAAACATAGAAAGCATAGAAAAGTGGTTAAGTGCCTGTTAATAGCATAGGGCTATAAACAATAAAGTTCCACTGTGACTGTCTTATTAGCGTATGTAACAAGAGTAAAGAGCGCAGGAAAGTGACTACAATGATTAGTTCCTAAGAGTTGTGCGTTCACGCTTGCTCGCTCAGTCCTCTGCCTTGGCCTCTGCCCCCTGCTCCTCCTCCACTTCCTCAATCTTGGAACGCTTTGCCTCACGTTCTAGAAACTCCTCCCCTTCCTGCAAAGAAGAAAGATTCAGTATACTGGGTCACAAAGCCTGTTGTTGCAAACTTGCTTTACATGAGCAACCGCCCTTTTGTGTTTTGTGTTTAGATTTGGGATTCGAATGTGGATTGTTTGCAACAAGCTCAATATATGTCCTCCTCTTTATCACATTATATAGACAATGCTTTTGATAAACCATCGCACAGGAAATCTATGCATTCTGTAAATGAAATATCTCGTAGTTGGGGAAGGGAAGAAGGATGGGGGTAATGAGCTACTGCAGTCAGAAAGAGCAAAGTATGAGGGTAAGTTCCATATGAACCTTTGCAGTCTGAGCCATGGTCGAGCTTCGCTTCATGGGCGATTTCTTGTCTTTTTCTTCCCCACTCTCTGAGCGTTTGCGAGTCTGTGACCTTGTCCTCCCAAGTTCTTCACTACCAAGAATGTGGGTACTTGCCTGGAGAGGAGGGGAAAGAAGGGGGGAGGTGAGGGGAGAGGAGGGAGGGGAGGGGAAGGGAGGAGGGGAGGGAGGAGAGGGGAAGGGAGGGGAGAGGTGACGAGGAGGGGAAAGAAGGGGGGAGGTGAGGGGAGGGGAGGGAGGAGAGGGAAGGGAGGGGAGGGGAGAGAGAGAGGAGGAGGGAAGGAGACAGCAGGGAAGAAGAGAGAGGGAAAAGGCCTATCAAACTCTGGTACTTGTCCAGCTTCAAGTAAGAACAGAGAGAAGGAAATATCAAATACTGAGTTTGTTTAGTTCCAGTGTGACAGAGACAAAATTGCCAGCAGTCACCTCCTGGGCAGTCTGGGCAATGGTAGTGGTCCTTTTGACCTTGGTAGGGGTGGTGACGGGTGACTTCTGGGAGGCTGCCGTCTGTGAGCGCGTCTTCTCAAGATCCTCCCCCTCCAGTAGCTCCTGGCCCTCCTGCATGGGAGGTTGAGAGATAAAGAGAAAGAGGGGAGGGAGGAGGAGGGAGAAGGAGGAGGGAGAGGGAGGAAGGGAGGGAAGAGGGGAGGGAAAGGTGGAGAGAGTAAGGAAGGAAAGAGTGGAGAAGAAAGGGGGAGGAGGGAGGGAAAGGTGGAGAGAGTAAGGAAGGAAAGAGTGGAGAAGAAAGGGGGAGGAGGGAGGGAAAGGTGGAGAGAGTAAGGAAGGAAAGAGTGGAGAAGAAAGGGGGAGGAGGGAGGGAAGGGTGGAGAGAGTAAGGAAGGAAAGAGTGGAGAAGGGAAAGGTGGGTGAGGGGACTACCAGTGCAAAAACAGTTATGGGAGGGTGAGCTGTAGCATACAGCAACAGTTAATGCATTCATGTGCTTATAATTGAAACAAACCCTCAGGCGGGGCCAAGAATCACTCCCCGGCTCTCATGTACAGCCTGGGAGTGAGGGGGAGACAGCAATTACTAACATTACCATATATGCATTACTGGGTCAAAGGAATCCGTACCAACCAGATGATACGATGTTTACAAGACGCAAGTCTCCCCACAACTTGTACTCACAACCACCACCTAGCCATCACCTCCACTTCCCCAGTCTGAGCCACATGCAGTCCTGAACATGCCCAACAGCCTGGATGCAACCTGGATTCAGAACTGCCTCCACTTTCGGTTCCTAGCTAATCACCTAGGCAGAAGGGCAGCTGGACATTTGAAGGACGTCTGGTGACACTACAAAACCCAAAATTTTACCGTTTAACAGATCTCACAAATCATACAACTTCTTATACAGTGATTGAAGGGATATCTATTCACGATGGCCATGCAACGAGATGTCTCACTATCAACAAACAAGTGACGTAAGCCAGGGTGGGGACCGGGGTGAAGGCTAACATCCAGGTATAGCACCGCACATGAGGAGTGTTACCAAGCTTTCTCATGCTTACTACAGCTGTGCTGAAGGCCTGGGTACACAAGTGCAGGTCCACAATTGAAAACTTAAAGGTCAACAACAGTTTAAAGGTAAAAGGATACAGGCACTGGACTATCACACCGGCTGAGGACTGGACTAACAGATTGAGGAGTCATTATGTGCAGACAATGGACGACGACGTAACTTGATTGGTTATGTATAAACTACAATCAGAGTTGGTGATATTCTAAATCAGCTGGTTCCAACACACAACAGTCATTGTCAGGTGATTAGGACTGGTTGATTTCGGCTACCAAGAGGAGGCCTCTATTAATCTACTTAACCCACACACAGTTTGACACAAATATAAAAAACATGTATGCAACCCCCTCCCCACACAACCTCTCCACACACACACATACACACAGGAAGTATTAGATGTTACATATAGCTAGACCAAGCGTGCATAAGAACGGGCGGCTTGAGTAAGAGTGTGTAACTCCAATAGATCCGGTCAAAAATAGAACACCTGATCACGTGCTTAGCAACAATGGCTTACGTCTACACGGAATGCGTAGTTCCATGTTACTATTTTAGTACTAGTGGTAAATACCGAGCGGTTTAAACTTTTATGGAGTTACATGCTCTTACTCTAGCCGCCCGTTCTTATGCGCTCTTGCTAGATTGATAGCAATGCTATAGGTACACACGTACGAGCCAAACATACACACAACCTGTGCTGTGGCGGCCATGGTCGACTCTCGAGGTACTCGTGGCTTCTTGGGCGACTCTTTCTTAGGCGACTCCTTCTTGGGCGACTCTTTCTTGGGCGACTCCTTCTTGGGTGACTCCTCTTTTGGTGCTTCCTCCTTTGGTGCCTCCTCCTGTGGTGCCTCCTCCTCGGCTGCCTCCTTTACAAATGCTGTCTGTGCTCTTGTCTTCTCCAGACTCTCGTCTCCCAACAGTTCCTGACCCTCCTGTGTGGAGAGGAAGGGGAGAGATTGGGAGGGGAGAGGAAAGGGAGGAAAGGGAGAGGGGAAAGAGGGGGATGAAGAAGTGGAAGAGAGGGAGGGGAGGAGAGGAAAGAAGGAAGTAGGGGGTGCGTGAAAGAGAAAGACATTTAAAATATATGTCTCACTGATCTCCCTCAAACATCAACTACTACTGCTGCTATCAGCACGATATCTTCATGGTTGGTTGATTCCTGATTGCCCCACAAAACCACAGCAGATGGTAACAATAACACACTTGGTGGGGGAAAAGCTAACAGTCGGGTACTACAGGACACCTGTTAACCGCTACCAACACAAACATTACTTCCTGTATGGCTACACTGGTTCCTGGCAGACTTCAACACGAGAGATCAACCCTCCCCCCCTCCCTACACCCACACACATACACACACACACACACACTACACACACACACACACACTACACACACGCAAACACGTACACATACTGATTGCTATAGGCCTGGGTACGAGGCTACCTCCCCTCCCCAGACACACAGACAGACAGACACACACCCCCACCCCTCCCACCCAACACACACACACACACCTTAGCAGTAACAGCCATTGTTCCCTGTTTGACAAGATTGGGTTTTTCAGTAGTCGAATCGTCGTTGGTAATCTCGTCCAGTTTCTCCTTCTGAGCACGCGTCTTGACATCGTCATCAGTGACTGCCATACCCTTGCTCTGGAGAAATGCCTCCCCCTCCTGTGGTGTGTGTGTGTGTGAGTATGTGCGAGTGTGTGTGAGTGTGTGTGTGTGAGTGAGTGTGTGACCACAGGGAAGAAGGAAACAGAGCTAAGATAAAACCACAACTCTGTTCTGTGTGGACACATCCTCAACAACTAGCCATTGTGTTATTCCACAATTCTTCATTTTTCCTTCTATTATGCTCATCAACAACCCATTATCCTCAAAGCTCCACTCATTACACTTGCAACTGTAGGTTGGGTCTAGGAACATGACCACAAGCAGCTTGGCTAGCAACAAGACCACAGTTTGGCTTGCTCTGTAGTGATTTATGACGCAGAAAATAGGAAAGTGAAAAGGCCGGCAGTTGCCAGAAATCAAACCCAGGACACCTGGCTTGAGCTTGAGTATATACTCTGCCACTGAGCTACGACAACCGGACAACCACCAGCCCTCACAATCCTCTATATGTACTGCACAGGTGGTACAGAATGCCTCAGTCTCACACCTGGCAGCCACTCAGTATGTGCCAATTCCAAAGCTTTAATAACATGGGAACAACACAGACACTGTTCTAATGAACTGATGAACTTGAAAAGACACCATATACTCCACTTCAGCATGGGTTTCCATGTCAGGTACGCTTTGTGAGATTTTGTTATGCTCCTGTGATCAACATGTGTGCCTCCCTGTCTGATGTTTGATACACACACAGAGAGAAGGTGTCTTTATAAGGTGTCCCCAGTTAGCTGTCAACAGAATAATTTAATCAAACCGGCATCCAAAATCGGTGATGACAAACTAGTGGAATGCCATTAGTGAAAACCACAGAGCCGACCACACGCCATTGAGACAGGGCAACAGAATATATGGCCATAGGATCACCTGAAGCATTCAAAATTAGGAGTTAATTAGGCGATGCTTTAAACAGCATTCTTTGTTCATGAAAGGCTAGCTGGCATGCTTTGGCCATGAATGGTAATTTCTACATGCTTTTATGTGGGTGCCGAGTGGAGTCATAAAGTCTTGACCTGTTAACTAGCAGAGTAAAAAATACAAGCGAGCATTGTGGAGGGGGAAGTGGGGAGATGAACAGATTAGAAGCATTGTTCATGGACTAGGTCATAACCTGTCCAAATGCATCCAGTAAAATCCAGTTCCTTTTTTGAATAGACAATTTTTGGGAATCCATAGTTTCCATGGTAACAGGTTGAGGACTATGCCATTGCAGTGAGCATTTGAAGACCAGTTCTAGTAAGAAATGCCCCTGACTCACTGCTCCCTGTCTGGTCCCTCCAGAGACTCACTGTACGTGTTCAGCCTCGAACCTAGGCTTTCCGTTCTGGATTTTGTCTCGCAGCTTTGGAGACAAAATTCGGAGCGGAAAGCCTGGGTTCGAGGCTAGTATGACATTGTGTTCATATCACTCATGTCAACACACTACCCGATCCTCTGATTGACCTCAGGGATGACATAAGAACATGGAAACCAGATGCTCTGAAAAAGGGTTTAAAGACCGCAGTACAGGTCCCCTACCTTGGTAATGAAACGACACAACACCATAACACATTGTCAATACGACCAAAAGCAAGGAAGGTGATACATAGTAGTACTAGCTCAGCACATTCCCGCCTAGCAGGCCAAAATAGAACACCCAGACCTCTATTTTGTGACCTGATAGCGGCCATAAACTAGAGTGAAACAATAGAAGACAATTACAGCAGAGAAACAACAGCAGTAGACTTGTTCACGAACAACAGTGACACACTTCTCACAGCCACAATGAGCAGGACAGACCAAAGACATCCAATGTACGCCAACTCCTCAACAAAGGTGAGCCTGCTAACTAGTTTATTCCCAGCACTGTGTTTCACCATGCTCGCACGCTGTCACGAAAGACCAACTAAACGTTCAGATATATGCAGTGTGAGGCACTATGTGTGAGGCAGTTATATAACGGCTGCTTAAGGTACTGCACTATAAACCACAGTGTCCAGGAATGGTGGGCACTGAGAGCATATAGTGTACTGCGGACCCTATCCCATTGTCCAGCATTGTTCTCAAATTGCATACAGATTAGGTGTTGAATGAACACCTAATTAGCGTCCCTCTGCATGCCTGGGAACAGCCCTGAGCAAGGGACCTCACATTACACCCATGCTCTAAACACAGACAACCCCCCACTAACCTTGTCCAGGCCCTTGCTGCCTCTGATAGTTGATTGTTTCTCGTGTGCGAATACGGAGGGAAGGTTGTACACTGACTAGAATCAGTCAAATACAAGAGGCAATGAAGGACTGGGACAAGTAGACCAGGAGAACTAACACGTAAGATATTGTTTTTCTGGTTTGTGTTCAATATCATACTCTTTCATTAGCCTCATTCCCAGGCTCTGCTCTGCTTTCTGTCTAAACTATGCAGTTCAAGAACACACACACCTCACATCACTCAAATAGCACACAACACTCACTCCCTGGCCTCCCGTTTTTAGGATCGTGCACTCTTTCCCCTTCCTGCAGACAGTCTTGTTCCCAGGCCTCAGTACACCATGTGGACCCCTTCCTCAATCGGTGAGGTTAAGATCACAAACATCACTCAGAGATTATCATTTGGTTCAGACATTCTGAAACTGAAAGCAATCACTGTTTGTCAACCATGTGATCCCTAACCATCAAAATACGATTCGTTTCAGAGCCTAGACGAGACTACACAACATGTGGATAAGTAGTGCCCCATCTCCCAGTCATCCGAGCACAGTCGATGAGGATGATGATATAACATTGGTTTGGTAGCAGCTGAAACACGTCCTGCACAGTGGATGACTCTGTATAACAACTAGGCCTTTTTTCCAGAAAGATGTGGTTTATTGTCCCCTTCTCCTGGTCACATCAGTTTGAACGATGACTGTGGTAGCAAATTCTAACAGTGAACCGTCACACGCACTCCTTGTAGGTCAAAACACCATTCATTTCATTCAGAGCTAGTACATGCATGAACAACCAGTCTTACACACAGCAACCCACAACAGAAAATCATTACCACGATCTATCTTATTCACTGACTAGGAGGTATCAGCAATGACACATGGTTGACCTTTGCTGATTAAAATATCTAGGGTCATCGATAATTAGTCTTGGAAGTGCAGGATAAAGCCCTCTTCCATGACTGGATCAAGCTTTGAATCTTGATCTGAAAAGCTAGCTCTTTCTCTCTCAGTCGATGAGAGTATGCCTGTTTAGATGAACCTAGCTACCTCCTGTGGCCATTCGGTCAGTAAACATGCGCTACCTCCTGTGGCCATTCAGTCAGTAAACGTGTGCTACCTCCTGTGACCATTCAGTCAGCGAACGTGCGCTACCTCCTGTGGCCATTCAGTCAGCAAACGTGTCCTACCTCCTGTGGTCATTGAGAACATGGAACAAAAACTAGATGAGGTTCTCAGTTAGTTTTACAACATGTTGTTAACAGCCATTTAGGGAGGTAAAGAGAGCCAATGGACTGTTACAACAGCTTGAGGGACAGAGTGTATCCAGGTCATGAAGACATCCGGTGGCCATACTCCCACAGTTGGTCCCACCTGTTTGTCCCAAACATTCACCACCACACCAAGTGGTGAGGTTACAACTGAAACTACGATTGGCTAGCAACTCCTCCAAGTTCATAGACCACAACTGACATTTGAAACTTGGCAGAGAACGAATATTGAAGGGGGATTAACATTGGAACAAACAGAAAAGAGAAGAGAGAGGAGAAAAAAAGAAAAGAGGGAGGGGAGGGGGAAGGAGAAGGAGGAGAGGAGGAGAGGGGAGGAGGAAGAGGAGGAACAAAAGGATGGAGGTATCCACAGTTTTACACTCACTGACAGTAAATCAGTTATGATAGCTTATGGCAACACCAGCCATGACTGTTAAAGCTGCGGCCTCTTAGTGATTCTAACATTTACTGTGTCCATCTTTCCAGTAAACCCAAGAAACGTGGCAGCAAGATTCAAACCTAGCCCCAGGCTACACTATTAGCATTAGACAAGACCTCTCCTCCTAAGAGAAAAACTCTCCACCCACTCAATAACAAATTGTCTGTCCCTCCAAGGTCATGATTGCTATGTGGAGGTAAGGTAACTTGTTGGGCAACAGCTGGGGTTCATTCTGATCGCTTTAGTGTGAACTAGCACTGCCTTTTCTCACAGACCACACTCCTCTACTGATAATTGTGATCTAATATTGGCTAATAACTGTGATACTTTTGTAATTATACCCAATTATTGCCTGGGGGAGAGGTGATAATTGATTTTGAGGGGGGAGGTTCTTTCATACTATCAGCTGAATATTAATCAGTCCCAGAGACAGTCTCGAAGATGCATGACTCACCTGGGCAGTCACTGCCATGGTACCTTCCCGCTTCAGGCCCGGCTGGTCCGACATTTTCAAACTCGCTAGAGGAGGATTGGCGCCACAAATGAAGCCACTGGTACACACAGCACGTTTGGAGAACAGGCGGGATTACGCATGCGCAATAGGCCGGACCTCTCCTCACCTCGTGATTGCGAAAATCACTTCCTTTCTCGGTATATAAGACCGGACCAAAACCGTTTCTGCTTCAGCAGTTTTTGCTCCTGTCTGCCGTTGTGGTGAGTTGTATTGTTGTAACGTCTTGTTATTCTGCCGGTTTGTTGCATTTCTATCTCGTATTTCACGGTGCTCCCCCTGCGTTAATTTATTCTGCTCTTGAGCGATTTCTGTGTTGTCTGTTACCTCCAATTTCATCTTATGTAGCACTAAATACCAAAGCGACTTCTTCTCCCCCGCTCTCCTCTCTGTCCTCTCTCCCCTCTGTTTTTGCAGGTGAACGTGTCCCCGCAGTCGCTCTCTAGAAATGTCGGACAAGCCAGATCTCACGGAGGTTACAACCTTCGATAAGAACAAGTTAAAGCACACAACGACGCAAGAGAAGAACCCTCTCCCTACTAAAGAGAGTGAGTTGTGTGTCCCGAAATGTATGCATGTTTATAGCAAGCTGAATTTTTCTTGCAAGTCAGCTGGAGTCTGCTAACACGCGTGATCGTAGACCGCAACACCTGCGGCAGGAAGACGACGATAGTATGGGGTTTGCTGAAGCCAGTTTGAGCCCTTGTAGCTGTTGTTATTTATACTACTGAGGTGATGCTGTGTAGCAAGCCAGTGTAGTGCAACGTGTTTCCCATGTGCATTTGCAGACTTTGCTGTATGTACACCTGTTATGTAGCCTAACACTATTCTACCTGGAATTGGTAGCAGTATGCATTCTTGTGTTCCATATCCCATCCTAGTCTGACAGTACCCCCCTGCACCCCACCTCTCTCTCTCTTCCATCACTAGCAATTGAACAAGAGAAGAAAGACTCTTAGCAGCATTTATGAAAGGCTTTGGACTGTGTGTGCTATCGTTACTTCCTTCACTGTATAGCTGTGATCATGTAGTCATGAACTTAAGCCCGAGTGTTGTATTTTTTGGCAACCTGTTATCTTGATTCAAAAGCTTCACTGTAACTGTATACTGTGATCTGTAAGGTAGCAACTGTGTTACTGAAAAACTTGATTTAGTATGTGCAAGGCAATGTTAGGCCTGATTGTGGGAGGTAAAATATTTGGGGTATGGTATGAGCAGATTCCTCAACATATGTCTGGCCTTGTATCCAGGCTGTTAATTAAGTCTTAGAGTGACACCCAATTGTTTTGCTCATAATTTAACTTAGTCTCATGGGCTATGAGAGTGTGGTCTGTGAGACTAACTACCAAACCCATATCCTGACTTTCCATCCAAAATTTTGTCCAGCAATTCAAAATATCACAAAAGCTGGGAGACAAAATCCTAGTAGTTTGGTCCATGTGTAGCCTCATTCTCAGGCTGTTTAATAGCCAAAATGGCCTGGAATGAGACTAGTCTGTGTGTGCTGAAGCAGTCACCACCTCGTTCCCAGGCCTTCCAAGCTCTCTCCTCCAGCAACGGTGGGTACACAAGTTAGAACTGGAGATAGTGTGTGCACTTAGCTTATGATTCGATATGAAATTCGTATCTAAACCTGTTTGCATTAGCATACATGTCTATTGGAATGCTAGGTCAAGTTAGCCACCCACGTGCACATAAATTGACTCATTCCCGGTGCGGGAGCCAGCCAAAAAGTCCGGCGTGCCTGGCCTGGGAACGAGGCTCCACGTCAAGGAGGGCCCGCCCTCGTAGCCTCGTTCCCAGGCCATCCCGCCTCCAGTTTTTGATTGCAGTATAAAAACGAGGCGGGAATGGCCTGGGAACGAGGCTACCGCCCTCGGGTCACGTCGATAACAATGCGAGGGGCGTGACGTCTGAGCACGAGACTACATGAATTTGTCGTCTCGCAGGCTCACGCGGATGATGAATTTGCGAAGAGTAGTCTAGCTGTCTACAGCATCTACCGCTCAGGAGTTACATGAGAAGTGAGTGTTTAAATTATACTGTAGCAAAAAAGTGCCGAGTGTTTGGCAGTCTACATGAGTCCATAAACCTTAACACCGGATGTATGTTACTTAGGCCATACCAAATTGATTTTATGTTTCACGGATTGCTTAGGTCAGAAACATGACCCGGTAGGCAGGTAAAAAAATAAAAATAAAAATGACCAAACTTCTCATAAATTTAATTAGATACCACTCAGCTATACAAACTGCTCGCCATCCTCCATTTTTGCCACGTGGTGAGTACTTAGCCTCGTTCCCAGGCCTTCGCGCGTTCGTCGCTAGCAGTATGATAATTCGTAATGATAGCGATGAACACGCGAAGGCCTGGGAACAAGGCTAGTGAGTATTGGATTATGCGTAACATATTAATTGCATTTTTACATTTTTTTTCAATTTTCAGAAAAAAAGACCCGGCCGGATCTGTGAAACATAAGATCAATTTGGTATGGCCTTATCTGTGAAGTTGTGCTTTAAAGCACTCCCGCTGCACCTACCCGTAGCTTACCTCTAACTGTAGCTAGGTGTTTAATGGCGCTTCAGATATCAGCATGGCTTCATTACCCTGCGTGGATGTGCAAGAGACATTAGACCAGCCACACCCCCTTATTGGCACAACACCCTCATTTACCTCGTCAGGAGAAGGTCTAGCCTTCCATTCCCCCTTTGACACATACAATACCTTCATTGCCACAGACGCAATTATTTATTGCCTTCCTCTTTAATTTCAGCCAGCCAGAGTGAGATCAAAGATACTCAATTAATCATGATTGTACCGTATAGCGGGATACTTTCGAGGGAGAAAACTTTTGTGAATTTTGAGGTTTTGTGGCTATTTGCAAAAGTTTTCATCGCAAAATTTGGGGGGTGTGGCATCTTTTAGCAGCACAAGCAAGCAATCCACAAAAGATTTCTCCGCAAAAATCTTATTTTCCACCAATTCATGAAATTTTTCTTCCATGAAAGTTTCCTGGTATACGGTATCCTTGGTGAGAGTATTAGCAACTGAGTCATGTCTCATTTGCTTGTTGTAAACTGTTAATTCACACACTGTGGCATTGTACTGTAGTCACCATGCTGTCACACCATGCACACAACACATACACACACACACGAAATGCACACAACACACACAGTATCCACTCTTTCCTCTCACAACTACATTACAGCATGGCTACAGAGCGTACTACATTGCTAGGCAAACCAACCGGCCGCAGCTACTCAACTATTCCAGAAGGAACCATAAACCTCCGGTCCACCAACTCCATCCTCAACAGTGACATACCAGACGTCTCGTACAATGAGACATCCGTCTACTCACAAGGGACAGATATACTGACTGGGGCGTCCAATACTGTGGATATCCGTGACCTGTTGGTGACTCTTGAGCGAGCCTCCTCAATTGTGAGGGCACACGTTGAGCAGCAAGATGGTGGGGGGAACACTGGCAGGAGAAAGTGAGTGAGGGAGTGTGTGTGTGTTGTGCGATTACTACTAACACTACATTGGTGCACAAACATGGCTTGTCCAGTTACTCTTCACCTCCCCCTCCCTTCCCCCCCCCACCTCTCTCCATTCCACAGGGCAAAGCCTCTGATTCCTCGCTGGATCACAAGTTATCTGATAGTCATCACGTTCATTTGGCAGGTGGGTAATTTTAGTTGTGCATCATGGAATTTGCTTAGTACTACAACCAATGTTCTTTTGGGATTCCTTCTTCCCTCCCTCTCTCCCTCCCTTATTCCCTCCCTCCCTCCCTCCCTCCCTCCCTTCTTCCCTCCCTCCCTCCCTTATTCCCTCCCTCCCTCACTCACTCCCTCCAGGCCCTCAATGTTGGTTTCCTGGAGGTCATATATTTAACTGTTGACACAAAAAATGAAACTAAAGCTGAAGTTGACCTTTCAGTGAGTGAGTGAGTGTGTGTGAGTGTGTGTGTGTGTGTGTGTGTGTGTGTGTGTGTGTGTGTGTGTGAGTGAGTGTGTGTGTGTGTGTGTGTGTGTGTGTGTGTGTGTGTGTGTGTGTGTGTGTGTGTGTGTGTGTGTGTGTGTGTGTGTGTGTGTGTGTGTGTGTGTGTTGACTGTGTGGCCAAGTGGTTAAAGCACTTGACTGTCAATCGAAAGATCACAGGTTCAAGTCCCTCCAGTTACCACAGGAGAAAAAAAAACAAACATCTTTCTTTCTCCACTTGGCACCCAACCCAGGCCCAAGTAAAATAGTAAATTGGGAACCTGGCTTAGGCTGGGGAAGGACAAGACCACTGGCTGTGCCTAATTCCACTGGGGTACAGGTGGGACTTCGGGTGCCCACACCACAGTGGAGGGGCATAGTCAGTGCTCCTGCGAGTGCTTGGCCTGGCTTCAGGAGTTTGTCTAGCGCTAGGCCCAGAGATCCCTGAAGTAGCGCACAGGGGTCCCAGCCTTAATTGGTCTGGGGGGGGGGGGGGGGGGCATATCCCCATTAGGGGAGCTCCTTACGTTTTGTGTGACACTGAACTACAGTGCACAGGTGGTCTACCCCATCCCTACCCTTCCATACTCACATATCTCCCCTCCCCCTCCCACCCTCCCCTACAGAGCAACATAGTGATGACAGTGTTTCAGGCAGCACACATCATACTGGTCTTCTTTGTCACATGTGAGTCATGTGACCACACAGGAAGCTGTACCACATGACCTTTGACCTGAAGATGTCACCTCACATTGTACCATGATATAAAGTATAACCAGAAATATAATGACCAGCCAGATCTCTTTAGCATATTGGTAGAAGCTGATTAGAAGGAAATTTTGCTAAACTTGATTGATATCATTATGAGTCGTCGTCAAAAGACCTGACCCCAGTTTTGCTTGACAAATTGACTTATTTATTTGTATGATCATTTCAGTGTTACGTATTGTGTAGTGTTGTGTGGACAAGGTACGTGCCCATCAACTCTCCCCTTCTAAGTTCCCTTCACACTGAACTCTGTCTCATCCCTTCCAGTCAAACTGGCTAAACAGGTGATGCACAAGACAGCCTCAGGCTCCCTCCTCGCGCAGTCCTATCTCTCCACTGTACTACTGTTTGCTGGTCTGTACACTCTGGAATACAGATTCAGTGTGAGTGCATAATGGTAGTTGTTAGTAGTTCAACTTGGTAGCGTAAAGCGTAAACTCATGTACATCTCATGCACACACACACTACACAGCCTGGTGCGTGGAAGTTTGTGGAGACCAATCCCTCCTCAACACTCCGACCAATTCTTCTCTTCCTCCGAATGCTCTACTTCTCAACATCCACAGCCACACTGTGTGGGACCTCCCTCATTGAGCCTGTGGACTGGTACACTGGACTCACCGTTTCACTGCAGGTAGCTCTGTGTTGCTAGTAACTTGGGGAGGGTGGGGGGAGTTACTCACCGTCTCACTGCAGGTAGCTCTGTGTTGCTAGTAACTTGGGGAGGGTGGGGGGAGTTACTCACCGTCTCACTGCAGGTAGCTCTGTGTTGCTAGTAACTTGAGTAGATGAACAACTATTCAGTGTGTTGCCTAAACTGGTTAGTAATAAATTTGTTCATCTATACCATATCAGTGAATATATCAGCTAGATGAGACTAACCTTGATCTCTTGCATGCTGAGCTTTTTGTGAATCCATCTCTAACCCCCCCCCCCCCCCCACACACACACACACACACACACACACACACTGATACAGATGCTGACTAGTTTTGTCTACTTTGCCTCCCTCCTCTCTTTAGTCATGATACCAAGAAAGAGGTCACGATTTGACCCTCCACCAGGACCCCTCAGAAGTGAGTTATGTTTGACTCTGTGCTGGAATCTATATAGAGTCGATTATAGACCATGCTGAAATGCTGATGAAGAATATGTAAGTATGCCATGCAGTTACTTTATACACAAGCCCAGACCTTATAAACCATTAGTGTTTTGTCACTTATAGTACTAACACTAGTGCTGCAAGTGACACACAAATAAATATCCGTGGGCTACTGTTGTGTTGCAGGTAACATTATCAGAGAATATAATTATAGAGCCTACGAGACAGAATGTTTAATGTACTCCATTCCTTTCCCTCCTCAGGTTGCACAAGGAGCTTGAGAAGATGTCTCTTTCGAGAGAACGACTGATGTGTTTACAAGAACAGACATGTACAATAAACCGACATTGTGAATGTGACTGTGTGTGGATGCTATGACATTGAGTCATGCGTGAAACTATGTAATGCACTTCTATATAAAAGTAACAGTAACCCTTTTACTGGCTGTGAGTCGTTGCCGTGTACTCTGTGAGATCCCAAAGTGAACTCCAAGTCTAAGTGCGGAACCAGCAGGTGTGCCAATTTGACAGAGAGAAAACATGAAGTTAAAAAATGTCTTTGCTTTTTGGTTTACATATGCCTTCACTGGGGGCAGTGGCATAGCCACATCCGGCCTGTGCCCACGTAAAATTCACTGGTGCCCGGTGTAAAAATAATGTGGAAAGCTAAGGTCAAAGATCAGGTATTACCATGATATTGTGTGATCACAAGCTCCATGTGGACGTGAAGCGAGCATACAGGTAAGACGGAATGAATAGTATTTGTGGCCGAAAAAGGCCTCAGAAGCGATTTTAGAGTGTATAATTTCATGGTGGGAGCGTGCCCCAGATTTCCTAGCAGATGCGTGTTACACACACACTGGGTGTGCCCATAGCATCGAACACAGACTTTCCGTTCCGGATTTTGTCTTGCAGCTTTGGAGAAAAAATCCGGAATGGAAAGCCTGGGTTCGAGGCTAGTGTGCCCATGCTGTGCCCACGTAACTTGCTCATCCTGGCTACGCTACTGATTGGGGGTGTACCTAGGGGTTAAAATAATATTGGGTGGACACAGGATATTAATGAGGTGAGAAATGCAGATATGGATGGGGCTTTGCATGGAAGTTTATATTTACAAGTTAGATACAAGGGGCAAACCTTTGGAGGGGTATGGGAGGGGGGTACTAAAAAAGGTGCTGCATTGACTGCTCCCTTCGCTGTCTTGCTATATAGTGTACACAGAGGCCTTGGACAAATTGACTTGAACTTTGGGTGGGCCTACCAACAAATAGACCAGTTGCATGTAGGTAAAACTATGTACAGAATGTTAGTAGTTGTAGTGCTACGTCACATTTGGGGTCCAGTCCCAGTGCCATTTTGGGGCACTTAAAGCATGGCCATAACGCCATATATGGGATTTTCCCCATTTCTTTGATTGCATCTAACTTCTGTGTTCTACCATGTAACCTATTAGCTATAGTGCATATTGTACGGAAATAGAGTCTTCAGTGCTACTGAATAGTCTTGTCCCAAGACCAACTTTTTCACATGTGCCCTGCAGCATCGTCGAAAAAACCTTCACTGGGAAAACTGGGGCCTAAATAAGTATCGGCATGTTGTCGCATCAGGGAAAGTAAATTATGTTTATACAGTTTATAGGTCATCACAGATAGCCAGTTTGCAAATTCTTGTGCACCAAGACTTATGCTTCTAGTAAGTGATAATGTAATCAATTACTGACCATTGTATGTTCAGTTTTCCTAGTGAAAGTGTCCAGACCCTATTTTTCGTTGAGGCCACAGAGCGTGTGCAAAAGATTTGGTCTGGGAATGAGACTTGGATGGGCCTGGCCCAGCTTGGCTACACCACTGAGTGGAATGCCTTATGATCAACTGGGGAAGCTTCCAATGTGTATGTACAAAGCCTAGGCCTACTTTCACAAAACTCTTGAGAAAGTTATGGTCATATTAAAATTCCACTTCCTTCATAGCACCATCTCAAAACAAGAGCTGTTGGGCTCATTATCAGTTTATATCACAGCCTCAACTTGTTTTAATTGTGGACTTTGACTTACTTTAGTGTTTTCAAGCTCTGGTTCACTCTCAGAGCATCAGCCAGAGCAGTGGCTCCAGAATCTCTAACATTATTCCCTTCAAGACTGTGGAAGAGAACTCTCCAGTTAGTGCAAGCAATGAAAAGTGAATCTGACTTACCATATACTTAAGTTGGTACTAACAGTCAATGGAGTTGGGGGGAGTATGCATAGCAGAAATAATTGTTACTACCACAGCATAAGTGTCGGAACAGGGTGGGCCAGAGGAGTTTACAACTCACTTCAATTCTTCCAGTGACTTGTTATGTTGCAGTGCTTTGGCCAGAGCTATGGCTCCAGTGGCAGTCAGACTATTGTCTCTGAGGCTGAAATGGATTATGATTAGCCTCGTTCCCAGACCCGCGCCCAGCTTCCCGTCGCTTGCAGTACGCTTAACCGTACTGCAAGCGACGGGAAGCTGGGCGCGGGCCTGGGAACGAGGCTAGATAATGATCAGACATGAATACACTTGAGTTAGATTCATAAATGTCCCAGTTTGCAAATTCTTGTGCTACTAGTAAGTGATAATGCAATTAACACCTACAATTACTGACCATTGTACATCAACTGGCCCCAGTTTTCAGTGGTGGATTTAGGGGGGGTAAGGGGGGTGCAAATGCACCCCCCTTTGGCGGCTAGTAATGTATTTTGCGTACATAACTGCACGAGTCCATCAAATGATTATGCAGCAGTGGCATGCAGCAACAACAACCAGGCACAGTTACACACTCACGTACAGTAGCGGTCAAAATAAAGTTAACGTTCGGCCAACGTGCAACGAACGTGCAACGAACGTGCAACGGTGATAGCCGTAGAACGAAACGCTAAAAGAACGGAAACCGGAAGCGGAAATAAACGATGCCCGCTAACGACAAAATTTACCGTTTTACGGTACTCGAACGATTTCCCCGTGCGTTTTTCACAACTAGCTGCAGCGATTTCGATCGAGAATGTCTTTCAAGACTGCTCTAAAAGCGAGCACCAAGAGCGCGAAGGCAACTGGTAAGCTTTGGGGCTAAGAATTTTGCTGTATCGTGTGTATGTTGAACGTCTCGCTGGTTTGCTGGTAAACATGCACGAACGCTTCACTGGTTTCTTTACACTTTACTGCGCCTTCGAACGATGAAACAAGATGCGCTGCTTCTGATAGCTGGTGAGTACTATTCTCGCTCTTTTCGCTATGAATTTTGACGTTCCACTGGCAAAACAAACGATTGAGAATTCGCACCCACGTGCTTTGTGTCCGAAGGCGGAAACAATTAGGAAACGTGAGATAAACGGGCACGAAACGAAAACGCTATCACCGTTGCACGTTCGTTGCACGTTAGCCAAACGTTAACTTTATTTTGACCGCTACTGTATCAGTTCCTTACTGATCTCCAGACGTTTGACTAGAGTTGCTTCGAGATATTCAGTTCGGCCCGAGGGGTCCGCCACGGTGCGCCTCGGCATACGAGATTTTGAAATCCACTGGATTTCACGTGGATTTCGGATTTCAGAGTGGATTTCTGGATTTCAGTTTGGAATTCTGCCGACAGGTTTCTTCTTGCATGTTCTTGGATATTTTAGTTATAGTTCCCAGCTTAGCAAAAAATTTTAGTTAGTTGTAGTTTTAGTTAACTTAAATTTAAAAAGGCCATACTAAAATGTATTTAGTTGAAGTTATAGTTGACTAAAACAACACTGTCGGACAGTGTACGAGATTTCTTTCGTGACGGACCCCTCGGTTTGGCCTTCCAGCTATATTTTGTATGAATGCGTTCACGTGACCGAAAGTGGGCGTGGCAACCCCCAAAATTTCCGCCACGCAAAGTGCGCTGGTGACTGAACCCCCCTTTCTAAATTTCTAGATCCGCCACTGGTTTTCCTAGTGAAAGTGTCCAGACCAGTTGAGGCCACAGAGCGTGTGCAAAAGAATTTGGTCTGGGAATGAGACTTGGATGGGCCTGGCCCAGTTTGGCTACACCACTGAGTGGAATGCCTTATGATCAACTGGGGAAGCTTCCAATGTGTATGTACAAAGCCTAGGCCTACTTTCACAAAACTCTTGAGAAAGTTATGGTCATATTAAAATTCCACTTCCTTCATAGCACCATCTCAGAACAAGAGCTGTTGGGCTCATTATCAGTTTATATCACAGCCTCAACTTGTTTTAATTGTGGACTTTGACTTACTTTAGTGTTTTCAAGCTCTGGTTCACTCTCAGAGCATCAGCCAGAGCAGTGGCTCCAGAATCTCTAACATTATTCCCTTCAAGACTGTGGAAGAGAACTCTCCAGTTAGTGCAAGCAATGAAAAGTGAATCTGACTTACCATATACTTAAGTTGGTACTAACAGTCAATGGAGTTGGGGGGAGTATGCATAGCAGAAATAATTGTTACTACCACAGCATAAGTGTCGGAACAGGGTGGGCCAGAGGGGCCATGCCCCCCCCCCCCCCCCCCCCTTCCCCCAAATTTTGTGGCTCAGTAATATATCTTCATGTGGATGTGAAGGAAAAAATGAAAACCGTGCCAGCTAAGAACTATATAAGTAAGACCAAGGTGTAACATTCTAGCAGGCTATTTGGCCCCCAAATGGCCTTCGAGTGGAGCAATTTCAGAGCATTTAAAGTTTTCCGGGGGGCAATGTCCCAGACGTCCAATACACACTGTGTGCTTATACACATACCCACAAACAGAAATGTCTTTGCATCGCCACTGCACAGCCAATGGCGTTCAATTGCTAAGTACATATTGTTCAACCCTCATTTCCAGTTACCAAGACACTCAGTACACAACTCACTTCAGTTCTTTCAGTGACTTGTTACGTTCCAGTGCTCTGGCCAGAGCTATGGCTCCAGTGGCAGTCAGACCATTGGCTCTGAGGCTGCAGTGGATTATGATCAGACATGAATACACATACACTTGAAAACAAATTCCATGTTTCTGTTACTATGGCAATGACAACTCCTTACCATCCGGAGAGCCAGCGATGGTGATAGGGGCAAATGGAACACTTTATAAGGCCATGACCCAAAACAAATCCAGCTAAATTTCTACACAACACGTGTGAGTGGCCAATTGAGATCTATGGTATGAATTGTTCTTGCCATAGCAACAAATAATGGGTTTCTTCCCCAAGTCCAGGGTTTGGAAATGAGTTTCCCTTATTAAAACACTGTCCTCTCATAGTCTAACTCAACCAAAATGCACAAGCACATATTTACAGTACATGTACTGTGTGCATTATTCCGTTGATATATAAGGTACATTTGTCTTTTGATGTCCAGTATTAGACCTTAACTGGTAAGTCACAACAGAGGCAAACAAGTGCATGGTGAAACATGACCAACAGAGTAAAAGGAAATCCTTGAGATGTACATTTATATCATTATTAAACGAGCATATTAACTGCATCCCAAGATGTTCATAAGAGGTTAGTGCTGCAGGCTTGAACAACACTTTAGAGTTCGGTGCTATACGTAGATCAAGAGCGCATAATGACGTCATTTTTATTTGGGAGGGAGGAGGAAGAGCGTGTAACTTCCTATTCTGGCCGTGGTGAAAGCGGAATCTTTCACGTGTACTATAAATAGCACATCCGGTCGAGTTGTAGCTAGTGTGCAGGTGAAGCGTAGTCTCGGAACCAGACCCTCGAAAAATCGAAAAGGAGGGTCTGGTATTTCGGATGGGGTGGAAGTGTACACTGCGCCCGGTATGCAGGCGCACTTCCGATTGGCTTTTGATTAACATTCTGATGTGCGTTTATTGGAATGCTAACCGCACGAGAGCCGTCTTCGCTTTTTGCTTCGTTTTAGAAAGCTGTAAACACCAAGCGGGAAAGATTAGAACACTTTTGCGAGTATCTGGTTCAGCCGAAAGCTCTACTGGCTACGGAAGGTTCAGCAATTAATAAAATTCCTAACATTCCGCAGTGTACACTTCCACCCCATCCGAAATACCGGACCCTCCTTTTCGATTTTTCGAGGGTCTGGTTCCGAGACTAGGTGAAGCGTGAGTAAAAGTAGCTGCCAAACAATCGAGTTAGAGCCTTATCTGTTGGATAAGGATCGCACGTTACCCAAGGAGATGCTCAAGAGTTTGACTGAAAGGCTACGCGGCCCTCTTCGACTGTCAGGCGTGGATAGCATCGTAACACAAAGTTCCTCGCGTCAGGAAGGGCTGACAACCGTTCCTGCGTAGGTAGAACTTGCCAGGTAAGCTTCGAGCGTTCTCATCTTGTTGACTACGGGGGTAGCACTGCGTTGTGAGGTCGTAGATCGTGGAACTGTGAACTTGTGCGAAAGCGTGTTCTATTTTTAGTACACGCGGGAGATTCTGCCTGTTTCGAAATTTTGCCGGTTACACGCTCTTCCTCCTCCCTCCCAAATAAAAATGACGTCATTATGCGCTCTTGGTAGATGAAATGTTTGTTAGTAGGTTTTAGGAAAACAAAGTTCACTGCTACTTAGCTACAAGACCCGAAGTAGAAGGCTTTAGAGATCAGGATTTTGTGCTGCAAATTTACCTGAAGTAGAAAGCCTTAGAGTTTAGTTTTGTGGCTTCTTAAAAAAGCTTTACCCTCAAGGGAGGAAACAGACATCAGTTTATCAATCGTGAATAGCAAGGTACGCCTTCATCTGCTTTATACTCGCGCATTACGCACGTAATATTAGCCTGAAGCACGGTAGCGCGCTTAATACATGTAGCAATGATTTTATATGTAGGTATATTGAACACGTGATGTCACATAAGTGGGAAAATCGCTTTGGAAGTCGCTGTGAGGGGTGACGGTGGTGTAGCTGGTGAAGGGAGAATTGTTGGTGTACCAAAGTTTCGATATTGATTAGTTAAAATTATATTACATGGATCCTTTGATTCACGTCTTGGGGTATAACTAACTAATGTGGTAGATAAGCAAACAACACTGCACAAGAATCTTTTATGGTTTATGCCTACCATTGTACCACATGGCCATAGCTGTTTTTCCTTCTGGAATCCTTTCGTTAGCTTGTCAAAGCTCAATGTGGCTGTACTTCAAGTGATCAAGGGCATGAAGACCTGAGAAGTTCCATGTGATCGATTGCCGACATTTTTATCTAGGACGTCTCATGAATCAGGCAAACTTAGAATATTTTAGAACCCCAACCTCACCACTACCACCTCACCACTACTACCATCACACATACCAAGATAGACTGGTAGTAAGCACATTTGAAATGGTCACACTGTATTATGAATGAATTAATCATACACTGTTGCTTTGGATCTTTTTCCAAGATTGCTGCTACTGTAATGCTGGAGTGAAATAGCATGAATTGGAGAACCTGCTAAAAAATTATGGTATTTTGTGTGGCCGAACTTTGGTCGGATGCTGGATCTGTTCCTACGGCCCTGCAAGAGTTTGTTATAATATACACCAACAATAATGGTCATGTGGAGCCTAGAAGTCACTTACTCCAATTTTTTAAAGTTCTTGATCACTCTTGGATTAGCCAGCGCAATGGCTTCCTCATCTCTGATTCCAGTCCACTGGTAATCAGTCCAATCAAGACTAAATAAGGAATATATATCAAGAAGATATAACCTGTTACCTAGGCAACATATAAGAATGTTGCTCATATCTCTCTTCTACAGAGATGTTGCCTAGGTAACAGGTTATATACTAGTTATATCCCTCCCTGGGGTGTGGTCTTGCACATTTGTGTCGGGCTACGCCTGACACAAATGTGTCAAACGACCACCCCCCAGGGAGGGATATATCTATTACAAAAATAAAACACAGATATGTATTACAGTCTTCCATTCATATAGACACCCACCATCCAATTCTCACATTCGTGCATGTAGCTGTAAAATGAGGCAGCTTAAACCTACAGCACTGATAGATTTGTAAAGAGCATCAATCAGTTACAACTCACTTCAGTTCTTCCAGTGACTTGTTATGTTGCAGTGCTCTGGCCAGAGTTATGGCTCCAGTGGAAGTCAGACCATTGTCTCTGAGGCTGAAATGGAGTATAATCACGTAGTGTTTCTGTTGCTATCCCAATAATAACCCCTCACCACCAGAGGTGCTAATGACATTTCATGTAAGCACATGCAACTAAAATCTCCTAACATAAAAGATTCCCATAATGTTATTTTCTGAATCAGATTTGATTCACTGTTGTGCGGGAATTTTGGTCCTGGAAATTTTGGTCCGCCGGACCTAAATTTTCACTGGAAAATATGCTCTGGCCGGCCCCCTGCTGGAAAAACTACACAAGAAACATGCATGTTTCATGCATGTCACAGCAAATTTCATGCGTGCTTCACCATGCATGTTTCATGCATGTCCCACATACAATGTGCATGCATGTTTCATGTTCCATGGAACATGTGAGAAATTGGGACATTTTTCATGCATGTGACATGTATGAACCATGCATGCTACATGAATGCCATTACCATGAATGTACCATGCATGAGCCATGCATGCATGGTCTGGCCGTAGTCTCGTCCCCAGACCTCATCCGGCACTGGGGTTGGTTTTGGGTCTGGGACCGAGACTAGGTCTGGCTGTTGAAAAAGCATTCTGCTTGTTCAAGTTTCTTGTATACAAGCCTGCATGTGAGTAGCATAAGTTGAAAATTATACTAGGTAGCCAGCAAATCCACCGTGCTACGCATACACAATAGCTACTAGGTAGCCAGTAAATTCACTAGCTGTGCTACAACAGTAGCCGGCTAGCTAAGCTAGCTAGTGAATCCGCCTATACATGCTACATAAGCACTAGTTAGCCAGCAAATCCACAGCGGTACACAAAACCAGCTAGCTAGCAAAATCATAGTGCTGTGTATACACACTGTACTAGCTACCCAGTAGCCTAGCTAAATTTGACTTCAGAACTAGAAAAAAACTCTACTGTCTATAGCTAAGTAGCCTAAGATTAGCTTCCTTTTCAGTGAAGGTGTAGCATTAAACTACAGTGTCTATAGTTACATGCAGCTACCTACAACTGCAAAGCTTGGACTCACCATATCTCTGGCTGTATATATAATTTAACCCTCAGGTATGTCAATAGCTATAGCTTGACTTGGGGCCAGCAGCAAATTAAGCTAAGTTGGACTAACTCAACAGTTATAGCCACAGAGCTACTCTTCCATGTAAACCTCATAGCCTCGTTCCCAGGCCCCACCCAGCTTTTCGTCGCTTGCAGTACGGAAAAGCGTTCGCGCGCTGGGAGAGCCTGGGAACGAGGCTACAAACCTCACAGAAATTTGAAAAGAATTGAGCAGCTGTACGTTGCAGCTGCTTAGAATTTTTGGAGCCAAAATTATTGTTTACAGTATCAGGGGTATCATGCATGGAAGGGAGAACCATGCATGCTTCATGCATGGAAGGGGGAGGCTCTGCATGTATCATGCATGGAAGGGAGAACCATGCAAGCTCCATGCATGGAATGGTAGACTGTGCATGTACCATGCATGGATCATGCATGACACATGCATCCATGCATGGAATACGTTGAAACATGCATGTTTCATGTACAGAATTTCCAGCAGGGGGGCCGCCTCTTGAAAAATCGGTCCGGGTTGAAGACACTATTTTTGGCCTTCTTTCTTGAACAGGAGAATATAACACGACAGCAAATCAACAAAGGGAAACCCTAGGCAACTCGCAACGCACCTGGAGAAGTCCCAAACAAAACTAGGCTGTTGCAGAGGCAAGCTGAGCCAGCCACGCTATCGTTCTAATTAAAGCACACCACCCACTACTTAGCAACTCTAGCAACTTAGTTTGCTTACCAAACTATTTCTTCGGGCTTTGTGATACTACACTTCGACACAAACTTGTGTCATTAAAGTGCATGCTCACACCGAAGTATTGGCACTCGGACCATATTATTCTGCACGTGCGGACCAAAAAATAATGGTCTGGTGTCATGCGAAAATGGGGACCCCCTTAAAATGGAGACCCCGGGTCCCCATTTTCCCAGGAAACTGGGGATCTGGGTCCCCAACCAGGAAAGCACCCATATTACTGGGAGGATATGGACCCGGGGTCCCCATTTTCCTGGGAATATGGGGATCCCTTTATGAAAATAGGGACCCCCTTTATGGCTGACTTTTTTCCCAGGAGGATGAGGACCGTCTGTATGGCAGACCATAATCACAGGAATATGGGGATCCCCTGTATGGCTGACCATTTCTCCAAGAGTATGGGGACCCTCTGTATGGTAGATCTTCAATAAACTTACTGACCTGAGCATCCCTCTACTGTAGTTTGGTATAGAACAGCTTATAATAGTTAGAGAGAAGTACCGACGAAAACACTAGCTACCTATGAATATCGGTTGAATACACCTACAGTCTACAAGACTGACTAAGAGTCCCTTTCTGTAGTTTGGAGGAAGAGTCATAGTGAGAGAGAAGTACTGACGAAAGTACTATAGCCACATAACTACACCCTACAAGAGAGCTAAGAGTTCTACTTGATGATCACCAACACAAAAGTGATCACTATCCCTTGCACAGAAGTATTTTGTTTGTAGCTTTCAGAGAGCTATATATGTAGCTAAATACTCCATGCCCAAAAGACTGTGAAGAGAAAACTCCAGAATTAGTGCAAGTAGTGAAAACAGTAATGGGACAGTGATGTATGTCACAACTGAGGGTCAGTGGAGTAGGAGGAACTAAGCATGGGAGAATAATGATTACCTACCATAGCTAATGGTATAATGGGAGTTCATAATTAAACTTTTTGATAGCAAGACATTCAGAGTACAACTCACTTCAGCCCTTTCAGTGACTTGTTTTTACGCAATGCTCTGCCTAGAGCCTTGGCTCCTGTGTCAGTCAGACCATTATCTCTGAGGCTACAGTGGGGTATAATCAGACCTGAAAACACCTAAGTTAGTTCAATATTACACAAATTACAATTTCTGTTGCTAATAACTTCTCACTACCTGAAGAGCCAATGATATTGGAGTGGGCTTCAACTGGAAATCATGTGACCATGCAAAACTTATACTACATACATTAGGTTCCCATACAAAGCATTGCAATATGTTGACTAGATCAATTGCTATTGCCTTAGCAACAGGACATGAAATATATACCACATTTGGACTAAAAAAAATTCCCAAGTATGTCGTATGTTCTTTTTTTAGGTCTGGATAGTAATGGGGTATGTAACTTACTTCAGTGTTTTCAAGTTCTGGTTCACTCTCAGAGCATCAGCCAGTGCAGAGGCTCCTGAATCTCCAATTTTATTCTCTTCAAGACTGTGAAGGAGAGTACATGTACTCCAGAATTAGTGAAACTTGTGAGTGGGATAGTAAGACACTCAGTACACAACTCACTTCAGTTCTTCCAGTGACTTGTTATGTTGCAATGCCCCGGCCAGAACTGTGGCTCCAAAACCTGCAATATTATTTCCCCTAAGACTGTGGAAGAAAGTACTTCATAATTAGTGCAAGTGGTGAAATAGGACAGTGAGTCCGACTAACAGTATAGGTAAGAAAACGTATGCATAGGAGAAATAGTTTAGATCAGTATGGAGCCAGGGTAGCTACTTACCTCAGTATTTTTAAGCTCTGGTTCATTCTCAGAGCATCAGCCAGCTCAGAAGCTCCCTCAGATCCGATATAATTTTGTTCAAGACTACAGAAGAGAGCACTCCAGAAGTAGTGCAAGTAGTGAAAATACTGAGTCTGACTTAACACAGGCTAATGTAACCACTAGGAGTCAGTGGAGGAGGGAGTATGTGAATGCATGAGAAAAAAAAATTATCTGTGTGATTTTCATGTATACATATACCATGTTAGTGTGCAATAACCGCGATATGCACGCTAACGAGTGTAATAAAATGTTTATTATCCATTACCACAACAGCGTCGTGTCTCTTCTCACACAATTAACCAAGTAACTCGCTGTTCGAACGCACCGGTTCTAATTAAAGCACATCATGGTTGCTAGGATACCGCATAGTTCCGGCCCGTGCAATAACACCACCCGTGCAATATCGTGTGATATTGCACGGCACGGGAATAGGAAAATACTGTTGTAGAAATATTGACTGGATAATAAAAGTACTTATTGTTCAACCTTTGCATTTCCTGATAGAAAGACACTCAATTTACTACTCACTTCAATTCTTCCAGTGACTTGTTATGCTGCAGTGCTCTGGCCAGAACTGTGGCTCCAAAACCTGCAATATTATTTCCTCTAAGACTGTGGAAGAAAGTACTTCATAATATTAGTGCAAGTGGTGAAATGGGACAGTGAGTCCGACTAACAGTATAGGTAAGAAAACATATGCACAGGAGAAATAGATTAGATCAGTATCGAGCCAGGGTAGCTACTTAGTACTTACCTCAGTATTTTTAAGCTCTGGTTCATTCTCAGAGCATCAGCCAGCTCAGAAGCTCCCTCAGATCCGATATAATTTTGTTCAAGACTACAGAAGAGAGCACTCCAGAAGTAGTGCAAGTAGTGAAAATACTGAGTCTGACTTAACACAGGCTAATGTAACCACTAGGAGTCAGTGGAAGAGGGAGTATGTGAATGCATGAGGAAATATACCTTATTACACGAGTTAGCGTGCAATATCGGAAGTTATTGCACGAGTGGGCGTGGTATTTTCACGAGCCAAAATGCACGCTAACGAGTGTAATAAAATGCTTATTATCCATTACCACAACAGCGTCGTGTCTCTTCTCACACAAAGTACCAAGTAACTCGCTGTTCGAAAGCATTGGTTCTAATTAAAGCACATCGTGGTTGCTAGGATACTGCATAGTTCCGGCCGTGCAATAACACCCGTGCAATATCATGGGAATAGGAAAATACTGTTACAGAAATATCAACTGGATATTAAAAAAAAATTATTATCTGTGTGGTTTTCATGTATGCAAGTACTTATTGTTTAACCTTTGCATTTCCTGATAGAGTCACTTTACTACTCACTTCAATTCTTCCAGTGACTTGTTATGCTGCAGTGCTCTGGCCAGAACTGTGGCTCCAAAACCTGCAATATTATTTCCTCTAAGACTGCAAGTGGTGAAATAGGACAGTGAGTCCGACTAACAGTATAGGTAAGAAAACGTATGCACAGGAGAAATAGATTAGATCAGTATCGAGCCAGGGTAGCTACTTAGTACTTACCTCAGTATTTTTAAGCTCTGGTTCATTCTCAGAGCATCAGCCAGCTCAGAAGCTCCCTCAGATCCGATATAATTTTGTTCAAGACTACAGAAGAGAGCACTCCAGAAGTAGTGCAAGTAGTGAAAATACTGAGTCTGACTTAACACAGGCTAATGTAACCACTAGGAGTCAGTGGAAGAGGGAGTATGTGAATGCATGAGGAAATATACCTTATTACACGAGTTAGCGTGCAATATCACGAGTTATTGCACGAGTGGGCGTGGTATTTTCACGAGCCAAAATGCACGCTAACGAGTGTAATAAAATGCTTATTATCCATTACCACAACAGCGTCGTGTCTCTTCTCACACAAAGTACCGAGTAACTCGCTGTTCGAAAGCATCGGTTCTAATTAAAGCACATCGTGGTTGCTAGGATACTGCGTAGTTCCGGCCGTGCAATATCGTGTGATATTGCATGGCACAGGAATAGGAAAATACTGTTGTAGAAATATCAACTGGATATTAAAAAAAAATTATCTGTGTGGTTTTCATGTATGCAAGTACTTATTGTTTAACCTTTGCATTTCCTGATAGAGTCACTTTACTACTCACTTCAATTCTTCCAGTGACTTGTTATGCTGCAGTGCTCTGGCCAGAACTGTGGCTCCAAAACCTGCAATATTATTTCCTCTAAGACTGTGGAAGAAAGTACTTCATAATATTAGTGCAAGTGGTGAAATGGGACAGTGAGTCCGACTAACAGTATAGGTAAGAAAACGTATGCACAGGAGAAATAGATTAGATCAGTATCGAGCCAGGGTAGCTACTTAGTACTTACCTCAGTATTTTTAAGCTCTGGTTCATTCTCAGAGCATCAGCCAGCTCAGAAGCTCCCTCAGATCCGATATAATTTTGTTCAAGACTACAGAAGAGAGCACTCCAGAAGTAGTGCAAGTAGTGAAAATACTGAGTCTGACTTAACACAGGCTAATGTAACCACTAGAAGTCAGTGGAAGAGGGAGTATGTGAATGCATGAGAAAAAAAAATTATCTGTGTGGTTTTCATGTATACAAGTACTTATACTATAGCTAAATGAAATACTGCAATCTGATTGGTCATTGCAGGTAGTATAAATCACTTATACCACCTGTAAATTGAACTTCTACCACCTGTGATATCCATAGATAGTATAGAGATAGTAACTGCAATTGCAGTTTAATACCATGAAGCGCTACAAATATAGCCACCAGCTCTCATACAGTTTCCGTATGCAAAGCGCTAAGCTCGTTAGTGGTTGTATGACAATGACTGCACTCTGAAGACATAGCTTCGGATAGAAAGCATTTGGCTCGACAGCGGTGGTCTCGAACTTAACCGGTTCACAAGGAGTTTGCCTACAGTTTCAATGGGAGCCATAGGTAGCTACTATTCAAGAAAGCGCTAGTACTCGCTCAACACAACACTCACCAGAAAGTTCACAATGTCATGGGGAAGAAAGTACCTCATAATTAGTGCAAGTGGTGAAATAGGGCAGTGAGTCCGACTAACAGTATAGGTAAGAAAACGTATGCACAGGAGAAAGAGATTAGATCAGTATGGAATCAGGATAGTCACCTACTTCAGTGTTTTCAAGCTCTGGTTCACTCTCAGAGCATCAGCCAGTGCAGAGGCTCCAGACTCTCCAATTGTATTCTCTCCAAGACTGTGGAAGAGAGTACATGAACTCCATAATTAGTGAAACTAATGAGTGGGATAGTAAGACACTCAGTACACAACTCACTTCAGTTCTTCCAGTGACTTGTTATGTTGCAATGCCCCGGCCAGAGCTATGGCTCCAGTGTCAGTCAGACCATTGGCTCTGAGGCTGCAGTGGGGTATAAACACACTTGTGTGCTGATACTTGACATCAAGAAATTCACAAGTGTGTAATATTTACCATGTGAACAGCAAGGTTATGTAATTGGTTGGTTTATTTGTGTGTCAGTACGGCCAGTTTGATAAAAGTGCAATTTAACATCTACACATGAAATAAGCAATGAAGTCAGTACTTTATTTTAAACTTAATAGAGGCAAAGAGCAGCCCAATTCTTAGATTTGGCTACATTTTTGTTCAACTTCAACATCATAGCCAGAGATACACAATGCATACACAAGTCTAGTTAATGATTCTCAGGACTTCACCCAAAAGTCAGAGGTCACTACTCAGCAAAAAGTAAAGAGATGTTGGTTGGATAGAGAAAGAAAAGGCAATACATGCACAGTTATGGCACAGGTGGCCCAATTCCATCCACAGTAAAGGCAGGAGAGAAGACAAAGATATGTAAGCCTTGGTACATGGAGAAGACTTAAGCTTGGCACAGGAAGCCCTCACATTCAGGGAAGGTTTTTTGAAATGATATTGAGAAATGATGTGCTTACTCCTACCCTCAGATGAGTACCTATACAAACGTGGGCAGAAACTGCCATACTCCACCCCCCACTGTCCCCACCACCACCATCACACACACATGCGGGAAATAACTATTTCCATGGTCATGTGGAGCCTAAAAGTTCCTTACTTCAATGTTTTGATGTTCTTGATCATTCTCACATCAGCCAGTGCAGAGGCTCCCTCATCTCCAATTCTAGTCCACTGGTAATTAGCCCAATCGAGACTAGATAAGATAAATGCATAGCCTGGAATATATGGTCACCTGACTCCGAGGGCAGAGCCCAAGGACAAGGGTGGTTACTGTAAACAATAAATCCCAGACTAACATGCATTGTGTTATATTCTCCAACCTGATTGGTCCTTGTTGTTATTAGTAAACATACAAGATGGTCACACTGTAAACAAGATAGCATATAGAAACTTAGAACTCCCTGTGGTATACAAATCTACCACCTCCTGTCAGTATATAGAAAATAATACCCATCGGTTACTGTTACTATGTACAGGGATGAAGTGGAGATTATAAGGAAACTGAAACAGACACAAATTATTACAGTATTCCTTCTATAAAAACATCCAGCATCCAACCATCACTTTTCTCTATGTAGCCATACTTTGTCCTTGTACAACTTACCCTGGTAAAGAGAAAGAGCCTGAATGTACAGTATCTACAGTCCTCTTAGAGCATCAATCAGTTTCCAACTCACTTCAGTTCTTCCAGTGACTTGTTATCTTCCAGTGCTCTGGCAAGAGCTATGACTCCAGTGGCAGTCAGATCACTGGATCTGATGCTGCAGTGGGGTATAATCAGAAATGAACACACAACTGCATTAAACATTTATGCTTTGACAATGATCACCACCAGAGACACTAATGATACCAATATAATAATGTATATGGGCTTCAGTTGGAAATTGCAAAAATTCATGTGGCCAAAACTCAAATCTTGTACATCAGATTCTCCCACACAAAGATCTCAGTCTGGTGGCTAGTCAATTAGCATTGTTGTTGCCATAGCAACCAAACATGGGTCTACGACTACATTTGGAATAACACATGAGCTTATACTTTGCTTTTTACTGATCTGTGTGGGATAATAAATTACTTCAGTGTTTTCAAGCTCTGGTTCAATCTCAGAGAATCAGCTAGTGCAGCGGCTCCAGAACAGATAATATATATCTACAGAATGGGATTGGAAACAGCCCACGTGATTCCATACTACCATATAGTAATGACTGCATGCACTTTGTGTTGCGCTTGAGGCAAAGAAGACAAGAGACAGGCAGTGTTTATCAGCGATGTTTTAATGTTAGATTTGCTTTTTGCTGTATTTTTAGATACTTTTATTGACAATTACCCATTCTAAAACCTGTAGCAATAGTAAAATAGCGCCGATTTAGGTGGGGTGGGGCTCAGACAGCATAATAAAAGCACTGAAATACCTTTGTGCAACTGTAGCACTATAAATATGAGAAAAGCATTGTGTGCATAGAATTATAGCTCTTTGGTCAAATAATTAGACTATGACCGATTCGCGATAGTGCTAAAGTATAAAGTCTTCTTCCTTCAAATGTGCCTTGTGGACTACTGTTGTTTGTGGGACTACTTAGCCTATTTTACAGCCATTCCCGCTACATTTTGTGTGAAACGCACGTGTGTCCCAATCACAATGTTTCCAATCCCGTTCCGTAGGGGTTATTCCGTCGCGTATTTCGATCACATCGCTGCCTTCTCATTACATACTCATGCATCTACGAAGCACATATGAACCCTGCCCTTAACGGAAGTTCAGCGATACGGCGCTTCAAACACAGCAATCCGGTCGAAATACACGATGGAATAACCTTCGATTTCTACACGGGACTGCCACATATATTCTATTCTCTTCAAGACTGTGAAGAGGAGTACATGTACTCCAGAATTAGTGCAACTTGTGAATGGGATAGTAAGACACTCAGTTTACAACTCACTTCAAATGTAGGTTAGTAACACAATTGAGACTAAGCACGTAGACCGTGATGGTGCGGTTACTGTGGTTGTTTTTGACCATGTGCTAATTAAAATTTGTACTAATTTTGTGCATTCTACCACCAAAAAAGTGTTGAATCACTGAACATGCCATTTGTAGTATAAATAGCCATTGTAGCACCGGCAAGCCAGTTGTGACAGTGTGTAGTGAGTAAGCGGTAGTGTACAGCTGGAGCAGTGGCTAGTGAGGATCATAGTTGCTTCACCATTGTCAGGCGAGTCTGAGTAAGGAGCATACTGCTACGGAGGTACGTGACATGACACACTGTCATGAGGCTAGCACAAAAGTTTTGTGAGTACGCAGCCTGGTCTCGTACATCGTCCTACCTTCATAAGTCATCATGCATGGTAGTTATGCACCTATTTAACTGTGTCAGACGCAATCATCACTATAACAGAAAAGGCTGTAGTAGAAGCATCTCTGCTACCTGCTGCTTTCGGTGAGCAGACTAGCTTAGACACCTTAGGGAGTCTAAGTTGCAGTTAGACACCTGGAAAGCCATACAGTAGGTTGTGTACACAAATTAAGCACCTTGAAAGCCATACAGTAGGTTGTGTACACAAATTAAGCATTTCCTGCCGAGATAGAGTTAGATCCAAATCAAACCATGTCAAGCCATGCACCATACATATATGCAAAGCACATAATTAACTCACTTCAGTTTCTGCAGTGAATGGTTAGTTTTCAAGGCCATGGCTATCGCATTGACTGCTTTATCTGATATTCCAGCCAAACTATCAAACAAACATAACAAGGATGCAATTAGTGCTGACAAACAAACTTCTCATTTGATAGTGACAATGGGCAGTGGAAACATTCTGGGAACAAGGTCACTTCCACTACACAATCAAACTTAATGAGTCTGACTTGTCAATGTTAAGCATTATGTGAAATTAGAAACTTTGGCTATGAGATGTGTATGAGGAAACTCTGCAACTAACAATCCCAGAACAATATCCAGTTTTATTCTCAATGCACCATACAAAGCACATAAATACCAACTGATGTCAACTCACTTCAGTGTTTGTAGTGAATGGTTAGCCTTCAAGGCCACAGCTATTATACTGACCGCTTCATTTGATATTCCAGTCAAACTGAAATGATTATAAAAATAAACTACACAGTACTGGAGGGGAGAACATAGCATAGTTCTTGTACACTTGGATATCACTGCAGAAGTACTCACAAATACTACCCTCCACTACTAGTGGCCATAATGTACAGCATCAGGAGTGGCCTTTAACTGTGGCTAGTCTTAGTCTCAGCATGCATTGTGGGGCAAGCCCGAACAAGTCTCAAGAATACAATTATCTGTGACTACTGCTATTTTCACCTACAAGTTTACCATAACCTATAGTACAAAGTGTTATTATTAATCTCAGCAAGGGTCAGACAACGAAGGTAGGATAACACTGAGAGCTTACCAGAGATGTGTAATTCCACTATAATCATTAGTCCAAGAGTCTGCAGCAAGGAATCTCGAGAACTCTCTCACAGCTTGTTTTCCCAAGAAGCACTTGTCTAATACCACTGTATGGGAATCTCTCATGTATGGAAGACAGTGAAGAATACTGCGAATGTCACATGTGGTAACAACTGTCCTGCCAACTTTAGCTGTTAGGGAAGAAAGGACTTCCCATTCATCTGTCACAAATCCACTTCCAAATATCATCTTTAAAATATTCCTTTTGTACCAGAGGTATGCAAATGCATCTTTATCCTTCAATGCATTGTCTAGCTTCTTGCAGTCAAAATTGAAGCGATTTTCCAAGTAAAACAAAAAGTACTCAAGATATGGCACAGCAGAGTTGTGATCTGGTAGTTTGTAATCACTCTTTTCAGCATTATGAACAAGTGGTTTGGAAATTGTTGCAAGCAAGGCTCCTGAGTCCTCAATGGCTTTCCTGCTATTTTTTTGTAAAATATTCTCGAAGCGAGACTGCAGTGAATCAGTAGCCACGTCTGTGCTGAGCTTTCCCTCATGCCATTCATTGACCAACACTACCAGTGATGTATACAGTTGGGTCCATGTCATAGGAAGATCATCATATGAAATATGAGCAAAAATGTACAAAGCTCCAATAAGGTAACTAGGTGAGGAAACAAGCGATTGCATTTCTGGGTTTTCAGCAAGGTAGCTTAAGAAATTGAATGCTCTCTCACTGGCAAAGTGCTGAATGACTTGGTTTCCAACTTGCTCATTGGACAGTCCAAGAATCTCAAACTGGGAGAAGTTCTCACAACAGGGTTTAACAAAGTCTGAACAGGTGGTAGAAATGACTACTGTAGAATTTAAGAAACCAGAGAGAATATGAGGAAATATTTCCCCTTTTTGCAGAGGTGAATGAAGTAGGTACTTATGGCAAAATCCATCAAGTATAAGCAGAATTCCATTTCCTTTCTCTTCTTCAATCCAGCGACAAATCTTTTCACTGGAAACAGTGCTGCCTTTGAACTGTTTGTCAATCAAGTCCTGCAAAGAACAACCTTGGTGAAGATCCCAGATGTTAACATACAGCACCAGGGAAAACTGTCTCAGTGCATAATGTTTCGCCCAGTAACTGCATACTCTAGAAATCAGTTCTGATTTACCGCACCCTGGGGGCCCTTTGAACATGAAAACACGACTTTCTCTTAGTGTTATCTTGTTCAACATGGACTTCATAGATAGCTCCTGGATCTCTGAGGGAAACTGGTCCATCATTTCATAGCAGGAAGTATAGTCTAGTTCAGACAAGAGAGGAGCATTTTGAATAATTCCAAACCTTCGATCAAATTTTGGTAGTTCAGGAGCACCAAACCACAGTTTTCTTTTGGGAAGCAATTCTTTCAGAAATTTCTGTCGCAAAAAATTCTGGGCTTTTTGGACTTCGATACCTGAGATAAGAAACACACAATGCGTCATTACTAATTGAAATACAAATGTTCACACAAATGTCCGAACTGACCTTGAAAATGTAGCAGTAGCAGTAGTTCTTTAGCATCATCAACATGTCCATGTGTCAACAAGCACTCCACAAGCCTCTCATAAGTAGCAGAACTTACATCAATACTCTTCCAATTGAGCAGCGCCACATACTTCTGCTCCTCTTCATCTCTTGGATAACTTTCTGCTAGATCCTCCAGATCCCACTGATTGATCCCAAGATATGGAGCCAAGTCTTTCCAGCTACCCATCTTTTTTGCAAATACTTTCAGGAAATCATTTGAACATGTCTCTTGAAGTTTGCCTGCAGGAGTGCTTGTGATGAGAGTATTCAAATGAATGAACTCTTCTTTACTCATTTGTTCCATTTCATCTTCAGGAATAAAGTGCTCGAGTCCAAAGTTCTTGGTCCTTGTCCTATTGTCTTCTCTAATGCCAGGTGTTTCAGCCAGTGGAAGTTCCTTGAACAGTTCCTGGATGTTGTCTGCAACTGTGTCATAGTCAACCTCTAACCTTTGGACACCTACTCCAGCTAAGATTGCCAGGTCTTCCTCACAGAGTTCTCCAAATATTCCACTGATAGACTTAGGAATGAGGAAAGTGAACTGGTGTGTGGTGAATCCTCCTTCCCAGTAGGCATAAATGATGAAGTCACAATCAATTCCTGTGGCCTTCTCCACTGCTTCTCTCACTGCCTGCATATCACCCAGTGTCCATTCAATTCTACTACTACCACCACGAGTCACTCGCAGCTTCTGAAATCCTTTGAATCCCAAAATCTCTTCTTCAGACAGAGGGTCTGGGAGAGTGGAGAGTTTAGTGTGAGGAGGAAACCTATCTGTGTAAGATTGGAAAACAGGTGTCACTTTAATGTCAAAAGCATCAACAGCCTTCCATAGAACACCCCAATTTAGGAAGTTTAAAACCTGGGGTTGCAAAGCTGTGAACATCTGGGGTATGGACTCTGTGTCTTTTAGGAGAGTGGGATCAATATACTGACTTTCTGGGTATAAAATATGGCTGAAACTTTGCAGAAAGTCCTTCAGCTTGCTAACTTCAACTGACTCTGCAAGTGACGTCCCTACTTCAGAAAGGAGCTGCTGAAATTTTGAGTTACAGTGAGTTGCTTTCAGAGAGTCATGAGTTAAGGGAACTCGTTTCATTCCAGAAGAAGTGTATGTGGATATATCAGTCATGCTCTTGGTCTCTGGTTGTAAAGATTGCAGGTCTATAACCACATCATCAACTTCAATTGCTATGATGCCATTACAAGTTAGGTCCCTTTGACTGTATTCATCCAGATTACTGAAGGCACCGATCTCAGTTTCTGGGATCAGAAAAGTGACATACCGTGGTGTCTGGTTAGCATAGACAATCATACTCTCATCGATTTGTGAATTCCTACTAATGGTTTTTCGCACCTTTGAAACGTTCTCCTCAGTTGGAGCATTAACATTCCAATCACACTTAACTTTCATCCTCTTACTTCCAGTGCATGCGTCTATCTCTTCATCTGTAAGTGGGTCACGTCTTTGTTTGTGAACCTTTTTGCGAAGAAGTGCATCTTCATAGAGCGTTAATAAAATTTTTGACTGATTGTCTCCAACCTTATTAACAATTTGTCTCAGCAGAAGGGTGTGCCCGAAGTTGATGTATTGCGGAATGAGTGCCATAATGGTCTCCTGAGGAGTTGTACAGTGTTCATACAAGCAAACGTCAATACGCTGGTGGAACTTCAAGTAGATCTTTAGATCCCCCACATAAGCTGACTCATTAAGCAGTCTACCTATTTCAGTAATCACAACATCAAATTTAGTAGGTGGGTCCCATTCCTCGTCACTGATGAGTAGTGTTTCACTACGAATGGCTATAGTATGTGCAAAGAACAGAAAGTTAAATGCAGCTGCAATTTCATTCCAACCAGAAGCTGTATCAAAATTATCTCATACTTAAACAGGAGTTCCTATATACCTCTAGCTTATGAAAACCAGTTAGTTCAAATCCTTTCCCTGCTTATACATGTACATGTAGCAAAGTAATTACTTTGGAGAAACATTTAGCTCTCTACATTAGAAAGACTCACCAGAGTGATCAACCTCACTCAAGTGGTTCTCTAACTCTGCTAGTTTCCCTCTCCACTTGCAGTCAGAGTTGCTGTATTTGCACAAAACGTGAATTTTCTTGAAGCAATTTTCCAGTCTCTCATTTGGAAATACTTCAAAGTTACATTCCCTACACATTGGACAGGGTTTATTGTCAGTTTTGACTCGTTCAATACACAAGTAGCAGAAGCTTTTGCTGCAACATTCAGATTTATAAGGATCACGAAGTATTAGAAAGCAGATTGGGCATTCTGTTTCATATGGAAGTGGTTTCACAAGCTCGCAGTGGTAGCCCCCAAGCATTTCTCTCTGTTGACCAGGTTGTGATTCCTGTAGAGTTCAGCAGGTAAGATGATTCTAACACCACACAGTAAAGCTGGCAGAGCAACTCAAAAAGTACACCCCAAGTGGAAAGAAAAAATATATAGTAATGAATGAAAAGGGACGAAAGTGTGCATGGGTGTATGTCCAATGTTTTAGCCATTCTTTCCAAGCCTAAGAGGACTTACTGAAGTTTGACACCACAGCTAGATACAGTTGTCATTGAAGTATCTTCAGTTGAAGCAAGAGCGCATAAGAACGGGCGGCTAGAGTAAGAGCGTGTAACTCCAAGCCAGTAGTCCGGGCAAAATTATTGAACTGTTACTAAAAATAGAACACCTGGTCACGTGCAAGAGCAAAGCCACGGGCGCGTGCGCGCGCCACGCTCACCACTTCCACTTCCACTTCCAAGCTTGGATACCACTTGCAAACAAAATCTTTAACATCTTTAAGCGCACAAAACCTTTTTGCTGACTTCGCTAAATGCGATAAAAGCGCCGACCGAGCGGACTCCGCTGTAGCCATGTCGAGCCGGTTGGTCGCTATGCGCTACACCAAGCCTGGGACGCATGCGCAGTACGTTTACTATTTTTAGTAACAGTTCAATAATTCCGCCCGGTTTCAAATTTACGGAGGTACACACTCTTACTCTAGCCGCCCGTTCTCATGTGCTCTTGGTTGAAGTGCTAAGGCTGAGAGGTAATCCACAGAGACTATACATGGCCAAACATTTGCCATCACAAAATTGGACCTGTGGTGACACAGGATTTACAGTGGCCAATTAGCTATCTTAGCATGAAGGTACCCACGTTTGCTATAAAGATGAGAATACGCGATTTTTTTAAAACCACTGAGTTATGATTAAAGATGTTGACACTTTAGTGAACACACAAACCTCATCCTGACTTACAGCTCTGGAGCCTTGTATAAAAGCTAAGGTAGGTACATTGTTAGCAAGCTAGATCTATTAGCTACAACTTTCTGGTAGCAGACTGCCAATACACCACAACCACACTGAGCTACAAGTCGCTTTGACACTTCAGTGAAGTGCAGACTTAGCTACTGGCTTAATTGCTGCACTACAGCACATCCCATGCCTCCACAGTGTTTTTGATGGCAATGGCACTTCTTGACAACACCGACTGACGTCTCTCAATAGGCTTACACAACTCAGATACAGATACATTATTTATGGCAGGAACAAACTGATTTGTCCACCTGCATTCAAGCTATCAGCATTCACGTCACCATTTTCTTTCCAATTGGGGTGTGGTTAGCCTCAAAGACAAAAAAAATGCAAACTAAAGTTGCTGAGAAAAGCACTTACAACATAAACCAGCAAACACCATAATACTTGTCCTTTTTGTCTATGTAAAAGTACTACAACTTTTGTTGAAGGGCCAGTGATGTCATAAATAACTCAGCAGTCTTGGTTTGGAGTACATTTCTACAAGTTTCAATTCAACTACAATTAACACATTCAATATTTTGGCGTGGTGTAAAATATAGTGTGGGACTACATATCCCTCCAAAGGAAACTTACAGATGTGCTTTCTTCATAGACACACTTTTTCTCCACCATTACTCTTAGAATACAATGTCTTTTGAAAAAGTCTGTGTCAATTGTCGCTGTTTTGAGAAGTGTTGACATCAGGCCCTTGGGAACAAGCCATGTGACTGACAGACAGCCCCTGCAAACGCGATGAAGCAAGGCTGTTGGTGGGGAATCGGGCATAAGGTAACGACAAGAGAACCCTTCCCACACTTCAGAGAGGTATTGCAAGGAGTGGTCAACAGAAATATTTGTTTTCCATTGCACTGAACAATTGTAGCAAGGATCGTACTTTGCTCTTTTTGCTGGAGGAAGGTCATCAACATCAAGGTTGTCGACATCAAGGTCAGCTTCAATGTAATCTTTAAGTTTGATCATTAAGGAGAAAGCCTTCAGATCTTTCTTGTAAGTTTGTACCCAATCTTCCATTTCAGCGTCATGTGCACCAAACTTTCTGCCAATTTTTATGAGTGGGGAGTAGTTGAAATAATCCCACAAACCATGGCGAGTAATTGCTTTGAAGATTTCTGTCAAGCTGGCTGGGGATGGGGGGATGCAATCACCAGGTGGGAATTGGTTCATGACAAACAATCTAAACTTTTCAGTATCAATTTCATTCTTGATCAGCTTGTCACATACGTCTGTCTGGAAATTTGCGAACTTGGCTTTGATGGCTTGTTGGTTCTCACGTGCAAACTCAGCAGCTTTACTCAGTTCTTGACAAGCTGAAGTAGCTGCACATACAAAGAAAAAAGAAAAACACAATGCAGTCATGACTTCCCACTAGAGCTGTAACATTGGTGCCTAAATCAACACTGATCCAAGTATCCGATTAATTGGTTCAAATATGTCAGTTCAACCCTATGTAGTGCATACCAGTGACAACCAGGTACTTAAGGCGAGAACAATTAGTTGATTAGTCAGTTGCAGTTAAGGTTGTTGACTACAATGTTTCTTACTACAGTGCATGGGTGGATGAAAGATGCTACCTAAGTGTATAACCATCATTATCCTAGGGTACATGGAGATACCCTGGTTTGTAGTCGATTTCATAAACTGATTTTTGAGAGAGTTCACCGGAAAACAACAATCTGCTTGTTATTCATTTGAGTGCCTGCTGTTGAGTTTGTAGCTATGGCTGACGTATAGCGCAGAGTTTGTTAGAGAAGCTCCGGTATCTGCCACCTGCTGGTACGAGTAAGAGAATAAAGAAAAATTTTCCTACAAATGGAAGATTGGGACTTGGATGATAGTAATTTCCAACTGCTTACTAGGATGCAAATTCTGGTAGATAGTTTCCACTGTACCATGAAAATGCCTAAAACGCACATCCCTTTTGCCGAAAATATCGAGTGGATGGCTGCATGCTGTTTCGCTGCATAATGTGTCAAAACCACACAAAATCAGATGGATTGTAGTGAGAGAGTACTTACTACTGTCCTTTTTTCCCGAGTTTGATAGTAAACAGGAATAACAACTTGCAAGCTTTATGGCATCTTTGGTCCCCAAAATGTCCCTATATAGGACATTTCTCACTTGCAAGTTGTGTTCAGTGATCCACTCAGTCAGTAGTCTCACGTGGCCAGACCCAACCCAAAAGGGTCTGCTTCACTGCCTAACATGGATTTGTTTTGAACACCTTACAGATAATTGGGAGTGTGATACAAGTTGGTAAGTGGCTACAGATTAGTGCAGCTCTGAAGAACTTTGCACCTTGTACTCTGCTAGTGTGAAATCTATGATCAGAAACAGTAGCATATGCTTAGTTAACTGTCTACATGCATGCTGACAAATCTGTGTTAGGCAGTGGACCAGACCCTTTCTTCTAGGTTGGGTCTGGCTATGCAGACTACTCTGTCAGAGGCAGCAGAGCCAACTGCATGGTCGCTAAATAACCACCTAATTGGTGTGTTTGATGTCATTGTGGTCAATTAGTGTTACCATGGTACAAGTCAGCTGTATAATGGGCTTCTGTGGATGTACCCTGACTGTAGTTTTATGTATTCCCTCTGGGCTTTGCCCTCGGGAATACATGAAGATGCACTCAGGGTACAAACCTATACAACCTAGAAGTCAACGTTACACAACTATTGTCAACTAGTTGATACTACCAGCATGCACTAATTTGTAGCAGCCCCACATCCTCACGTGTCACAAAAGAAGTCTGTTAGAATTTCAACAAATACAGAAGATGCTATGATAAAACAATTAGTTTACTAATCATAATAATGATTGTAGATTATGAATATCCACTAGTCATTCAGGTCCTCCTGCTAATGCATATTATAGACATACATAAACTTAGTGACAAGCTACAAGAAAGCATACACATCTATAGATGATGGTAAGTCGCTATGGAGAAAGACAAGTTTAGCAGGGTCAAGAGCTACACTAAACAGCCATTCAGAGGGTAGCAACTGTACCTAGATATCTTCTGGTCAAGTTTGAGCAGTTGGCGCACCATTCACAATCATAGTAGTATTTTTTGATTAGACTTTTTTAGTGGCCAACTTCAGAAGAGGTGATTTAATCATGTGTCTCAACAGTAGGTGAACAACTTGAACAACTGGTATCTTCAAACCTTGTCCCAAACAATTGCATTTGTATTTTGTAGACCAGCTGAGATAAATGAACTGCTAGCGATGACTTAGAGGTGTTGTAGCATTTCTTCCTTTAGAATGTCAACTGTTTTGAATCATGGATCCAAGAATTATGTAATGTCTAACACTTCAATTACTTTCCTGTCCTGATACCCGATGCAAGGTTTCATACAGAGGGCGGCACTGGGATCCCCCTCTTCCCACAGAAATTTGAAAATTGTGATGCCATAATTGTCTCAACAGCTACAATAGGGTATACAAGTTATAGTTAGAGCATGCCTACCAGGGCTTTATCCGAAATACACGAAGTAATATTCAATTGTCAGCAAGTAATATTCAATTGTCAGCAAGTAATACACCAATGTGATGAAAAATATACACATCGCCAATACAGGGAGTGCACATCACTTGTGTCACATAGGTCATTATGCTTTGTCCCTGAGAGAATGAGAAATAAATCCACAGAAAATCAGGGATCCAGATCATGAGTGCCTACTGTCACTTACAGTAAATAACTCTGAATTTTCAACATTTATCTATCTGAGCAGTCATTGTAGCCTGACATGGGACAAGCACTGCTGCTCAGCCAAATGCATCACCCACACCTGCAACTGGTGAACGGACTTTGCAATAAATTCAGCAACAGTCTGCATCAGCCCCCTTCACATCCTCAGAGGTAGTGGCAAATTTTTCTTTGCAGGTTGCTAGGTCATAAAGTCAGTTAACAATGGCTGTGTCTTCAATTCTGCCTGATTGAATAGTTTGTTGTACATATGTCTGTGCTAAATACCAGAGTATCACAAAGGATGCCCATGAGTGGAGCACTTTACAAGTCTGCCAAAGGTGGAGTGGGCACTCTTTCAAGTGTTTCCGCATTTAACCATGAAAGAGTGCCCATGTCATGTTTATAGTGACTCAGTGCCCTTGAAGCTGTAAGTGGACAAACAGTAACATACAACGAAGCTGCCAGTGGCTTTGAAGTCAAGTCCTGACAGCACACAATACTCTAAACAGCACCATGTTACTGTGAGCACGACTGTGTTAGGTACGTTTGTCTATGCAAAGCAACCTTGTAATAACCTTTGATAAAGTATAACACAAGGTTTCTTACTTCCGGTGTGCATAGTGCTCAAGGCTGTGCTTCTCAAACTCTACGAGTACACTTCATTAGCCTTGCGAAGCTCACTCCAGAGTGGGCACTCTTTGGCGAGACTATGGCAGTTGAGGTTTGTAGTGCTGTCCATGTGCACAACGGCTTTGAAACAGTTTTACAAGGCTTTCCTGCTTTTTTCTTTCTTTGTGAATCCGAAACATCTCTAGACTGTCAAAGCTTGCTAGATGGAGTAACTTTAGCATCAAGGGCTTGATGTTACTGTGGTGACAGTAGACACTCGTGAATATTGATTTTTCACTCTCTCAGCAAAAACATCCACATCTTTGCTTGTTCTCTCCAAAGTTCTCCGCATTCAGTCATTTCTTAGCACTGCAGACCATGTGATGATGTCATCTATTATTAAAAACAGATGTCTTATATGGCCTTCCATCACCCCCACCCCTTCCTTACTTCACTAAGAAGACTCATCCCAAAGTCGAAATATTAAGTTTATTTAAGCCACTCAGCTGTCTACTGTTAAAGTGTCTACCGCGAACGCGGACCGCCCGCAGCAACGATGGACACGCCAGCTACTTCGCGGAAGCGCCCTGCTTCTTCACCCCTCAACGCTGAAGCTCACCAGCCTCCCGCTAGCATCAGGAGCATCTCTCTGCCTCGCATTCTACACTTGACCCCCACCCCCCTTACTTCACTAAATAGGATTATTGGTCCTTTCCCTCTTTTTCTGGAAGACACACTGTTGCAGTCATTGGTTGGAAAAGGGTTAAACAAATTACAATTAAGTGCACTGTGCAGTGATTTGGAATTCCAGTGTAATAAAGCAATAACAAGTAGCTTGTTAAGACACATGCAGTAGGCAACAAAACAGCATGCAACTAACACAGCAATGTAAAACAGCAAAATTCAAATGCAGCTACTTGATACATATGGGTGTGATGCATTTATGCAAAATATCCCACAGCAAGCCTTGATGCATGAACACCATGAGCAAAATAGTGACAGAGAAAGCATGATGGTGGCAGAGAAAGCATGATGGTGGTCGAAGTGCAGCACCACACCCAACTGCAGACAGCTAGCAGGGTTACCGTCCTTGTCCATTCAATGTGCTGTGGGCACTGCTTGCAGTAAGCACTTACTGACACTCAATGATAGAGTTCATTGGAGTTTGCGGGTCAAACTTAGGGTATTCACCATATATACCACACAGTGTAACTGAGTTACTAAGACGTTCACATCATTTCATCCTAACACTCTCTTGTTCTACAACGCAATGCATTTTTTATTTGTTTTCAATTGTAACAGATAAGGCATGACTGTGACTCAACAATCCAGACAGCTAGTTACCATGTTACCTGAATGTTGGTGATGGAGAGAGGGGGTCATTTCCTGAACAGCAGCCGGTTCCAGGGAGGGTGAAGGATGGAAGGAGTGGTCTGAGATGGTGAGCAAATATCTAGTTAAACTTAGACAACAACAGCTCGTAATAATAGAGCCTACTTGGCCTTGGATTAGTTGGTGGCTTGGGTCATCATCAAAGAACAAAAAACGGGGGATGCCTGGGAATGAGGCTAGCCGCAGCATCTGATCGAAGAAGTACAGTAATTGTGCCTGTGTTTGAACAGCCCAAGGAATCGAGTACAAAATGACAATTTTGTGTAGTAACAGGAACTAAATTAAAACAGACTATGCAATGTTCATAAAAAGTGATTAAAGTTTTTCCTCTAGCTGAAACACAAAGTTGGATAAAATATAGGATCTTTGTATATAGAGATAGTAAACATTCTCTAAAAGTGGAAGTCTGTTTCTCCCCCAGCTGAAACACAAAATTAGCATCAAAATAATGTGAACAATTTTACCATCTGTATAGAGGTGGCATACATTCTCTAGCAGTGCATGTCAGACAGCTAGCCTCGTTCCCAGGCCTCTCCCGTTTCTACCTTCCGTTTGCGTTCACAATAATACACGGGAGCGGAAGACCAGCGGAAGACCAGCAAAAACGGGGAAGGCCTGGGAGTATTCATCACGTGAATGACGTCAGGTGGACACAAGGTGGACGTAGGGGGAAAAGGGTACTCCCCTGAAGACCAGTGTTTTTTGAATATATCTCCCAAAAAACAGTAACTCACTTTGCCATAACTGCCCCGCCCATTTGAGCCATAAATGCCCCACCCATTCAGGCCATAAATGTCCCATCCATTTAAGCCATAAATGCCCCATCCCCATATCCCATCATGTTTTAACTTCACACTTTATATATTAGTCTCGTCCCAGACCTCCCTTCAACCCTCCAAGAGGAAAGGGGGGTCTGGTGAATATAGCACAACATTTTTGTACCTCCACGGAATTTCGGAATTTCGGCACCACAATCTGATTGGCTGATGTGGCAATTATCTCAAGTGTACTGGACTTCCTTACCACAAACCACTTAGCTTTAATCATCACACCTTTACAGACCTACTTAGCACACCTCCAATTTGCTGACTGCACAGCAAGCAACTTCAAAGGCTTAGCTTTTAGCAGAATCCGTAGCAACAGCTAGCCCATGGTGTGAGGCTGTACTATATTCGCCAGCCCTCCTTTCCTCTTTGGAGGAGGGTCTGGGTACGAGACTATTTATATATGTGTGGAAATTTTCACATCATGAACATCGGTGTGCCAGCAGTGTTGGTGCTTCCCCACTCAACACACCACTTCTGAACATGCAGGTACAGATAAAGTCTGTCGGCCTTGCCAAATGGGGAACCCGCAGCATCCTTCAATGGATCCACCCGAAGATGCACGTGTTCTAACAACCATAACACCTTAGGCATGCCCTAGACCTAAACAGCATAACATTAAGCACCAGGCTAGACTTCTCACTGTGCATGTAGGAATATCTCTCCAATAATAATTCCTTGTCCCAGCCCCATTCCCATTTTCCAAAGTTAACCATAGGATACCCCCTTAGTTAGAGATAATTGAGCCGGAGGCTGAGGTGGTGAATAGTGAGAGTATCCGCTCAGGCAATGTGCTTGTACAGTCAACCCACCCAGGCCTGCAACCCCGTCCGCAGGGGATCTCCACTTAGCTACCACAGTGTATTTAATTGCGAGAGGAAGGACAGCTGTAGTCAAAAGACCCTGTCTTTATCCATCTCCACATATATACACGTGTATAAAGTGTAAAGTCCTTATCCTAACACAGTCCCTGATCCAGCCCATAGAGAAACCTACAGCATGCACATAGAGAGGTTCCAATACTTGAGCTTACTGTTGCAACTTAGTCACAAGTGAGCCTTCCAAAACTCAAAAACATCTTTACAACTAGTAATGTCTTATAATGTAACGCAACTGTGAGTGAGCCTCACACTCGTAATGTTAATATGAGTGAGCCTCTGACCCATACCGTATCTGTGAGTGAGCCTCACAGTGGTAAGTCAAGTGTGAGAGAGTCTCACACTCGTAATGTTAATATGAGTTAGCCTCTGACCCATACCGTATCTGTGAGTGAGCCTCACAGTGGTAACTCAAGTGTGAGAGAGCCTCACACTCGTAATGTCAATATGAGTTAGCCTCTGACCCGTAGCGTAACTGTGAGTGAGCCTCACAGTGGTAAGTCAAGTGTGAGAGAGCCTCACACTCGTAATGTTAATTTGAGTGAGCCTCAGGCCTCACAGTAGTAAGTCAAGTGTGAGAGAGCCTCACAGATAACACCGAACAACCCCAGCCCAACCCTAGCCATGGTTCAGCCTTACGGAACTGACTATACCTCTCGGCATACCGTTACTATAGCAAAGCACATGCCATAACTAGCGTAAAGATGCCGTTACTAGGAAAAGCACGCTGTTACTAAGAGAAGCACACTCCCATTTAAAGCCTGCCGACCGCGCTCACACACAAAACTATTAATACACTCACCGCAAGTAAGTTGCCACAGCACAGACCTGAATGTCCAGCGAAAGAATCTTGGGTATAGAAATGCCTACCGCTGAACATGCCTACTGCCGAACATGCCTCCCAGATGCCCCACCAAGACGAGACGACGAGTCTACAATGCGGGTCTCATTACTTTCACACCGTTTCATGTCCCCTGTCACATGACCCAGGTGCAGGGTGAAAGCCGCATTACGTCGCACTTACGCCACATTGCCACAAGTGGCATCACATAAGGTGTTTGTCACTTTTTAAAGCAGAAAAAAAAAAGAAGGAATAAAACCCATTTCCTGACCCTAGCCCTAACCCTAACCTGTACACTGAGCCCTAACCATTAGACCACAAGCAATTTTGAACGATCATGCACACTTTTCTGTCTAATGTGTACAGCTCAACCGTCAAGTGCCATACTACACTACGCATGCGCAATGCATGCTCCACCCACACATCACGTGAGGGGGCATGAAACGACGTGAAAGTATTGAGAATCCTACAATAATCAGTGCGTTGGTTCGCTAGTTAATGTTATGATAACTAACTCCACCCATTGAGCCCCACCCCCAATTTGCTTAGTAATTAGAATATTCATAACTCTGTGAATGTCAACCAAAAAGAGCTGGGCTCCTCACTGAAAGGAAGCCTTAGGCGGGGAGTGGTCCCGCCCTTTCTGTAGTAGGCCACGGGTCGGGAGTTCAAAGGGACCGAAACCCGTGGTCATGTGATGACCGGAAAGGGTACCTCCCTGAAGACCAGTGTTTTTTGAACATATCTCCCAGAAAAACAGTAACTCACTTTGCCATAACTGCCCCACCCATTTGAGCCATAAATGCCCCACCCATTCAAGCCATAAATGCCCCATCCCCATATCCCATCATGTTTTAACTTCACACTTTGTGTTGAAATTTTCACATCATGAACATTGATGTGCCAGCGGTGTTGGTGCTCCCCCACTCGACACACAAATTCTCAACCGCACCCACTCATTAGCGAGCTTACAATGGTCAGGGATCTCTGACCAGCAAATGCTTCTCTCAACTGAAGATTATCTACAGTGCCAGAAATGGAGCCCCTACAAAGGCAGAGTGGTTTTTACACCCGTTTCTGCTAACAAGGAAAGAAAATGGCGCCCACCTCCCCCTATCCCATCTTTTTTTGCTAGCGCAAAACCTATCTTCAAAACAGATTGTGCCAACTGATATCATGCAGCCCAAGTTGCATGATGAGTACACTCATCATCAGTTGTTAAAGGGTTAAGGCATGGGCAGCTCATTAACATTGCCTTAAATGCAAAATTTGAATAACTCAAAAAGTAGTATTACAATGGGCACCAAACTCACTGGAACTAATGAAAATATGAAGCCACGCCCACTATTGGAACCAGTGATGACAAGCCAATTTCAGGCAAAAACTATTTTCCAATACTTTCCTGCTTATGTGATAAAGCACATCCTCTTTACTCAGAAACCTGGATGAGAAAATACGTTTTTGGAGAAAACAGCAACTTTCGAATTAATGCACACCATCACAATGACGTTTTTTGGGTGCCTCTAATCACTGGAATGGAATATGGAATGGAACGGTGAATGTACATAGTTACAGCTAACTCGTGTAACTGGCGCTGTTCTTCAAGGTTGAGCTAGTTACTATGTGTCTAGGGCTCTTATCTCACCACAGAGGCTGTATGAGCAAGTCTAGTGCATGTTGCCAGCATTCTTCCTTGTCTGGTATCATGATGTCATGGCCCAGAACTCGGGGTCCCCGGAGACCAGCTACACTACCATGCATTGGAGCCACGCTTACTACTGTTAAGGAAGGCTGCTACTAAGGTTGTGAGACCTAGGAGTGACCGAGGATCGAGGTGCACAGACGAAGACCGAAGCAAAGAGACTGAGGATCGAGCACTAATCTCTTCCATCAAGCACATTCAAGTTTGTCTACGAAGACTATACTATAGTCTTGTGAAGCCGGACCCTTGTTTTTCGTTCAAGAGTCTGGCTTTGCAAGACTACAATAGCAAAGCATCTGATGATGAGCCAGCAACAGTACCATGCTAGGATATAGAAGCATGACAGGTAGGGTCGGACTCCAAAAATGGATGATATCCGGCACCCCTCTAAGCGAGCTGTACATGTAGCTAGCTCAGCGCTAGCACTCTGCCAATTTTATTCCTTGTAAAATTTCATGGCTTTGTTCAGGTACCTCAAGCGAGAGATGGCAATGTTCCTTGATAAACGGACCTGAGGCGCCACCACCAAATTTAAATCCTGCCAATATTTTTATACGGTTGGTTTGGGGCCAAACCGCCAAATTTAAAGAGCACGAATATTTCCAGTTATACAGTATCACCAGTCCATATATAATAGTATTGTTTCTAGGCCTGCTTCCAAGACCTAGACTTCGATACCTTTAGCTGGTCCCCAAGCTTGTACAACTAAACCTTCACGATAAAGGTATCATGAGCAACCAGCTGAATTACCGATGTTTTTGCCAAGAGAGTGAGAAATAAATCCACGGAAAAAAATCCGGGATCCAGCTGGGATTCGAACCCAAGACATTCTGAATACGTATAACTGGAAAAAACTGGAGGTTGATTTAACCCAAGATGGGTTACCTCAGTTGCAGGACCTTGGCCTAAACTGCCTCCCACTTTTACCACAGTGTAGGGTTACAGCCTTTGCTACTCAAAGTTCCAATAAGGCATGAATAGTGTGTAGAAGTAAATAATCACTGCCCAAACATTAGCCCATTGTGCATGAATATTTTTCAGAGTTCATCCAATAGCACATGAATATAGCCTGAGTTCCACCCCCTTTTGGCACAAATATGCAATTACAACATGAATTTCATTTGCAACCTAGTTCATTGTTTGCTAGTAACCTTCACTGGACAAGGGATGTAACCCTAAACCATGACAAAAGGAGGTGGGCAACCACCTGGAACTAGATGAATCCAGACTGCAACTGAGATGACATTTCTTGGGTTAAATCAACCTCCAATTTTTTACAGTGATATATATATACGTACTAGTCAGACGCTCTTACCATTAAGCCACTTGGACCCGTGGCAGAGGAGCGGAAGACAAGCTACATAAGCAGCATTGGCTAGAGGCCTCAGCCGAATTCCAACTGATTCTCACTCTCTCAGAGCGTCTGACTAGTATTCAGAAGGTCTTGGGTTCGAATCCCAGCTGGATCCTGGATTTTTTTTTCCGTGGATTTATTTCTCACTCTCTCAGTAAAAAAACATCAGTATTCATGAGCGCCTACTGTCGTTTACAAGTATTTTGCCATATATTTAATTGTACACTATTTGTGTGCAAGGCCTGAATTCTGTCGTGTTGTATGCCTTCCTGCGACTTCATGGCGATGCGACACCACTAAAACACACAAAGAAAGCATCTATGAAGCATTTACGCTGGCTACTTATGGGTTTTGGCAAGTTACAATTCATGTTACGAAGTTATAGCTTGCATTTGTAGTGTGAAGATGCTTCTGCGTTGACAACACAGTTCAAGTGATAAGTGCTGGGGTCAGAAGGCCTGGGCAAAGGGCTAGGAGAGCAGCCCTCATCCCTTTAGCGATATAATATAAAAGCCAATATATGAACATCATAGTTCATAACCACACGATATTGACCGTCATTTGACATACCCTTGCACAATTTTACGTACAGTGGATACCAGGCCCTTGTCCAATTTTTTGCGGGACTGACAAACTGACAGACGGACAAACCCGATTGCTTAACCCCTTTGCACATGTGCGCACAGGGGTTAATGACAGTTATGTATGATGTTATGAGGAGGGGGGGGGGGGGGGGGGGGGGTCACAACTTAATGTCACAATGGTTTGTAGATGCCTTCTTATCAGGCATGGGAGGAGGTGCTAGGAATGAGAACATGCCTATACTCTGCTGTAATGTAGTATGTTACACAATGTGACATAAATTACTTGCACTATCAGGATAGACATCACAAGTAAACTTACTTAGCTCAGAATTGTCAACTTGAGCAAGACGTTTGTCTGAGGGAAAAGAAGGGTCATCTTTGACATTGTGCTTGTCAGATGCATCAGTCTTGGTCTCCGCTTGTGATGCATCAGTCTTGGTCTCCGCTTGTGATGCATCAGTCTTGGTCTCCGCTTGTGATGCATCAGTCTTGGTCACTGCCTGGGATGTATCAATCCTGGTTTCTGCCTGAAAAGATTGCAGGTCTACGACAACCTCATTCAATTCAATTCTAAGGATGCCATGGTCAGCTAGGTCCCTCCGATTATCTTCATCCAGATCACTGAAGGCACTGACCACAGTTTCTGGGATGAGGAACGTAAACATGACACTGTTACATCGTTTCTGGCTTGCAAAAGGAATTGCACTCTCATCAATTCCTGTGTTCCTAGTAATGGATTGTCGAACCCTTTCAACATCCTCCATAGTGCTGGTGTCAACACTAGCACCACTGTACATAACTTTCATTCTCTTTGTTCCAGGGAATGATTCTATCTCTTCATCTGAAAGTGGGTCACTCATCCGTTTGAGAGGTTTTTTACGAGGAAACTTATCTTCGTACTGTTTCAGTAGAGTTTTTGATTGCTCATCTCCAAATTGGTTTACAATTTGCCTCAGGAGGTGGGTGTGCATGAAGTTGATGTATCGTGGATGAAGAACTTCAATGATTGCTCCAGGAGTGATGCAGTCCTCATAAAGCCTCCTGTCAATGTAACATGTTTGAGTGCGAGGGTGGCAGAGAAATTTTAGAAATCGCTTTAACTGTTCCAAGTTAGCTGAGTGATCAAGAAGTTTAGTTACTATGGTGAGCATGCCTGCAAATTCCACAGGTGGAGCCCATTCCTCATCATCAATCATCATTACTTCCTCGGGTTCTGCAGTTTCAGCTGTTGTTTCTTCCACAAGTCTTTCCGAAGGTTTTGATAATTGTGCTTGGTGCTGATCACAGGAGGTCTCTGCAGATGTTATTCTTTTAATCACTAAAATGCAAGAGAAAGTGATTGACAATTAATTTGAGAACTTTAGTGTGACTTTGGATGTGCATACCTGGATGTTTCTTTGCTATGGCTTCTGCTAAAGCATTATTTCCCCCTCCAGCTGGATCACCCACAGACTCCACTAGCATCCGCCAGGTGGGGCAACCATATCGCTGATAGTCATAACCTTTCTGCAGCCACTTGACAACAACTGCTTGAAGACAATCGTGAGGATTTCCAGGGTGGGCAGCTGCAATTGTACTCTGGTCAGAAGGTAGTAGTCCCAGTGTCAGGCACATACCTGACCACCTCCCAGCTAAGCCAATCACATCACGGTATACATCACGAGTATCCTTCTCAGCTGGGTACATAACAAAATATGGCAATGTATGTTTTCACTTAACAATAGGGAGACAAGCAGAGCTTTTTACTAATAACTTAGTTTGTCTTCAGAGACCATGTCTAATTTTTCATAGGCTGTTGGATCGGTTTTGCATTAGGCTACATGGTAGTAGTATAATTGCACATGGAATTTCATAATGACATTTACACCTGCAATTAATTAGCTAGTTGCTTCAGGCCAGGGTGATCTATAGGTTATAGATACAACCAGGGTCATCCCATTCACCGATATCATGATCAAGATGTCCTCCAAATATTGTGGAGATTACCGTATAGCCGGAAAATTTGATGGGGAATTAAATTTGGCGGTTTGGTGGTTGAGGTTGAAACTGCCAAATTAAAATCTGCTAATAATTTATTATTTTGCATGCAACGCATAATGATGTAATGCATGCAGTAGAGCTCAGGGCCCTATCCGGCACCCCTCTAAGCGAGCTGTACATGTAGCTAGCTCGGTGCTAGCACTCTGCCAATTTTATTCCTTGTAAAATTTCATGGCTTTGTTCAGGTACCTCAAGCGAGAGACGGCAATGTTCCTTGATAAACAGCCCTGAGGCGCCACCACCAAATTCAAATCCGCCAATATTTTTATACGGTTGGTTTGGGGCCAAACTGCCAAATTTAAAGACCATGAATATTTCCAGTTATACAGTATCACCAGTCCATATATAATAGTATTGTTTCTAGGCCTGCTTCCAAGACCTAGACTTCAATACCTTTAACTGGTCCCCAAGCTTGTACAACTAAACCTTCACGATAAAAGTATCATGAGCAACCAGCTGAATTACCATCATGCAAGTCAATGCAGTAATCACATAAAATACATTTTGGTACTGTGAAGTAGTAGATCTATAGCTGACTTGATATTTTTGTTCACACTAGTTGTCCACCCATCATTATGTAGTTGATAGAGTCTGATCTAGCGCAATGCATGCACTCGTCTGGTGACACACATTTGTATGGGGCCATATTCACAATATACATGCAGGAACACAAATAGGGCATGCAAGCAACATCGATGCCAAATGGAAAGGAAGGTTCTCTGATACCAACTTTTGCAGACGTTCCAACTGAATGCTCCAAGTGTCATCGGGCAAAACACTGACACCGTCAAGTATGGGCTCTCTTATTGCAAACCAGTATTGCACTATAGCCACCAAATGAATTGTTTTTTACTACCACACTGTGGTGACTGTAGTTTCGACCATACAGCATCATTACGTACGAAATGTACAATACTGAACATGCACAGTATATAGACACAACTACGAATCACACTGTGAATGTGTGACATCATAGTATATTACACATAGATGAAAGTGTATGAGTGGAATTGCATGCAGCTAGGAAAAACAGCTGTAGTGAGTAGTTATTCTGGCTTCTGCATGGCCGTAGCAAGTGGTCCGGCTGGTCTGGTTTTGGCCGGACCAGTTTTCACAGTCGTTTTTGAAACTGCACATGCGCAGAGTGCCACAGACTAGTGAATAATGAATACCACCCTGTAGAAAATTTTGGGCCGCATGCTTTTCCAAGTCATGCACGCGCGTACGTAACATTTATTTTCACAGTTCTGCAGCTGCACTGGACTGTAACTCGAGCTTTACCTCACTATGGCCACGGCAACAAGCAGTATCAATGATTCCACGGTACAAGACGATATCCCCAAAAAGCCACATCAGCAGGTGAACTATAAGTTCCGAACGCACATTTGGGCAAAAGAAAGCAGTGTCCCGTGCTTTCCAACCTGCTTGGTTAGCTAGTGGCAATTGCTACATTACATGCAAGGGGAATGGGGGGGGGGGGGGCTAAAGGATGTGACATCATTTAATTGATTAGGGGTGTGGCTTAACCACACCCATAGCCGGACCAGTTCCCAGGTGCTTGTTACGGCCGTGTTCTGCTTTGTCAGATGGGTGTGCCCATGTGAGATGGGGGTATAGTGCTGGTATACATACGAAGCTAGCATCAACTACCGTAGACTCTGGTTAATAGGCGCATGCGCTTATAAGTGTAAGTCGTAAGCAAATATGCGCCTAATAGAGGATATGCACTAAATAAGGGATGCAATGAAAGCCATGCCCTACAGGCAGTTTGATGACTGTAATATGCAGTAGATTGTTAGACACGTTCACCTGGCGAGTATCGGCATAAAATCAGAACACTCCATCCTCCTCAAGAAGACCGTGATTTGCAGCCATTGTGTATTCAAGGAGATGCGGGGCTTCACGCATTTCACGCGGAAAATTTTTACAATTGTCAGAGTACAGTAGTAGTCTCATAGGCCACGAATGATGTGGCTTACAAGCTTTGTGTTTGCCAGAAACAAGAAGAGCCTGTTTATCTCTTCATTTGTTGACTTCAGGATGACCATTGAGTGTGCTGAGTATTATTGAGGCCATGGTTTTCACTAGATCCCTTGCCGCCATTGTGTACTCTATTTAATGATGCCGTGGACCAGGAAGGAAGCATGCGCCTAATAAATAATATGTGCCTAATAGCAAGGTGCACCTAACAACCAGAGTTTACGGTATTCAGTATACTAGGAGTCTGGAGAAAGGTATCAAAGTAAACTTACATAGCTCGGAATCATCAACTTGAGCAAGAAGCTCATCTGGGGGAAGAAATGACAACCTGGTAATACATGATTGTCACATTGCAGTTTTAGTGCTTTGCAGTCCTCACCGCTGATTGGTCCCGGATTGGTCTCCACGTCACCTGCTAGCACTAGCAACAGAGACAGTGCCAGAAACAGAGATAAAAGGGGCGTGGCCCACACCCTTCCACGTCGACCACACGCGCGGCACCGGACTAGCTTGCCCAGACAGGACAACACACCATTTCCTGACTCACACACGCCAGTAGACACCTTCCCCGCCAGCGAGAGCAACAGCAGGACGCACAACAGAGGCACCTCTGAGATCACCCGCTCCAGATGTAGATGTAGCGGGACGCGCGGGCGAGACCCGCAGCGCGCCTGGTACCACCGTAGCTTTCTGTTCTCCCAGTGACCTATTCTAGCGCGCCACTCATCTGGACCATTGGGAGGCATCTTTTCAAATAATTTAAGCACTGTGAGACGGAAATCTTTCCTAGGCTCTCCCCCCGCACCACAGCTATGTTCATTACGTCAAAGTGTAGCCCCGCTTACGTAAGAAGTATATTGTCCATGAGCCCCACCCACTGGGCATGTCAGAAGAAACTTAATTTTTACAAGTGAAGCAAGAGAGATGATGATCAGTGTTACAACATGAGTTATGTGATGTAAGTTTTTGTGATATTCTCCACTTTCTTGTCTTGTGATGCCATCTTCATCAACACTTGTCCTCTGCATTCAAAGTTTGTCTTTTTCCATGAGGTAGGTGCCTTCTTGTCTGCTTTGAGTTCTGTTCCTCACTGAACCTCACAACTGGAATTCCACTATGTTGCTTCCCTCTGCAGGGCAAGGAGAGGCTGTGTCTCTGATGGCAGTTGTTGTTTGAGTTTGAGTTCGCACACTCTGGACCCACTCGTGTTCTGGTACCAATGTCACTGCTGCTCCGTGTGTTTACTGTACCATTTGGTCTTTGTTTTAAGATACCTTGTTTTGTAGCGTACAAAGTTTCACTCTTGGTGTGCAGCTTTCTCTGAGTAGATTCTGTGCCACTTTGTGCATTTGACTTTGACACTGACTGTGCAGGTTGACTGAGTGATCTGGAGTGCGTTGGAGTTCTTCTCTTCTCTGTGTCACTGCTGCTGGTGGATGTTGAGTTAAAATGCTGAGGGATTGGACTATCAGTAGCCTCTGTTCCTAATCTTGAACTAGTCTGTGCTCTGAGTTTTTGGCTTCCTGCGTGTTTACCACATGCAGAGAGAGGTATTCTTGAGGACGCACTCTTAGGGTCACTGCTCAGGGTAGAGCTAGTTGGTTCGGTCGAACCAGAAGGAGTTTCAAACATTTGTGATAGCTCTCGTACGCCTCTGCCAGTGAGTCGTTGGTGGACAGGTGTGATTCGAGTCTTTGTGTCAGAGAGGTGATTCCGCTGCACCTCGACCCTGGTGGTGTGAGGAAAAGAGTTTCTCCATACATCTGACGTGACATTGAACTGCACACTTTCTGAACGTCTTTGTGCACCCATGACAGTCTCTATGTTTGTCTCTGTTGTGTGGCACTGCACAACTTCTACTTTTGGAGATGAGGGATTTGTACTTGCGTCACTCTCTTCACTGGTGGAACTCACACTTCCTGCGGCAAGATGGTTAAACACAATGAAACTAAAGCTGAACTTGACCTTTAAATGAGTTATAGCTGTGTGTGTGTGTGTGTGTGTGTGTGTGTAACAGTGAACTACAGTGCAATGGTCAGTGACACACACTTCTACCCCACCCCTACCCTCCTAAACCCATACCCTTTCCTGCATACTTCCTTCCCTACTCACACTCCCACTACTCACATATCTCTCCTCACCCTCCCCTACTCACATATATCTCCCTTCACCCCCTCACTCACCCACTACTCACATATCTCCCCTCACCCTCCCACCCTCCCCTACAGAGCAGCATAGTGACAGTGTTTCAGGCAGCACACATCATATTGGTCTTCTTTGTCACATGTGAGTCATGCGACCACACAGGAAGCTGTACCATGTGACCTTTGAGATGAAGCTGTCACCTCAAATTGTACCACATAAAGTACAACCAGAAATAAAACCACCAGCCAGATCACTTTAGCATATTGGTAGAAGCTGATTAGAAGGAAATCTTGCTAAACTTTTGTTTGTCCAACGATATCGTTATGTGTCGTCAAAAGACCTGATTCCTGTTTTGCTTACCAATTCAAATTGGCTTGTTTATTTGCATGTGTAGTGTTGTGTGTACAAGGTGCTCATCAGACTCCTCCCCTTCTTCATTCCCTTCACCTCGAACTCTGTCTCACCCCTCCCAGTCAAACTGGCTAAACAGGTGATGCACAAGACAGCCTCGGGTTCCCTCCTCGCACAGTCCTATCTCTCCACTGTACTACTGTTTGCTGGACTGTACACTCTGGAGTACAGATTCAGTGTAAGTGTATAATAGTACTCATTAGTAGTTGGTAGCATAAAGCCATGTATATACATCACATGCACACACACACTACACAGCCTGTGTGGCAGTTTGTGGAGCCTGACCCTTCTTCAACTCTCCGACCAGTTCTTCTCTTCCTCCAAATGCTCTACTTCTCAACGTCCACGGCTACACTGTGTGGAACCTCCCTCATTGAACCTATCGAGTGGTACGCTGAACTCACCGTCTCACTACAGGTAGCCATTACTTATCATCTCACCCCAGGCAGCTGTGTTGCTAGTAACTGGTGGAGTTTACTCACTGTTTCATCCATGTTGCTAGGTAATTGGGTAGATGGAAAACTATACATTGCCTAACTGGTACCCTTCAACTAGCCTCATTCCCAGGCCTTAGCGCATTCGTCGCTTGCAGTACGAAATGATTTGCTTCTGAGTGAATTATTTCATACTGCAAGTGACGAATGCACAAAGGCCTGGGAATGAGGCTATCCTTCAACTACTGAAATGTATTTTTTAGACTACCGACACCTTCTTTGATCTGTATTTCAACCTTTGCTGGCAGTAAACACTGGAAACTTCAGTCGCTCTTCCGGACTGAAAGCTGCCTACAGTGCCAGTATTTTACATGCCCATTTGTCCAGAAAGGAGAAAATGGCCCACCCGGTGCCATGCAACCAAGACTTTCTTCCACCTGCAAAACTAAGTAAATGAATTACGCAACTGATAACATGCATGTGGAAGGAGCAGCAGATTCTGTTACTTGTTATCATACATCTATCCCAGTATCAGTGAATATATCAGCTACATAACGACTGATCTCTTACATGCTGAGCTCTCATGAATACCATATCTCTGTCCCCAACACACACACACACACACACACACACACACACACGCTTCAACACATGCAAGCACACACATACACACATACATAGGCACACACCAGATACACACACACACTCACATGCAGCATGCACACATACTGTCTGTATGCCAACCCCCATAATTAAAATTAGCCGATAAAATAGTCTACCTCTTACACACACTGCCTAACAATTAAAACCATCACAACTTGTGCCTATCATTTAACACCCAACTAATTTAAGCCAGCTGTACACAAAAAGGATCAGTCATAACCGCCAGTAAGAAAAAGAAAGCCCTGATGAACAGCAAAGAAAACGATACTCACTTAGGAACTAGTTCAGCTCTGTATAGTATATCACTCACAAACAAGCACCTCCAAAGAAGAACTAGAGAAAAATCAAATTATCTTGTTTTCACTGACTCAAAGTGCAATGGACACGTTCCCTGCCACCCTCCTTAACAGGAAGACTTTCCAAACAAACACACACACACACACACACACACACACACACACACACTGACACAGATGCTGACTAGTATAGTATATCACTCACAAACAAGCACACACACACACACACACACACACACACACACTGATACAGATGCTGACTAGTTTTGTCTACTTTGCCTCCATCCTCTCTTTAGTGATGATACCAAGAAAGAGGTCACGATTTGACCCCCCACCAGGACCCCTCAGAAGTGAGTCACACATGCACTTTGTTTGATTCCCCTTCCTCCCGGGGAGATAGGAGAAACTCTGTGTATTCTAAGCCAACCAAGATTGTCTTTCTTGCTTGAGTCCTTGTCAATTTTTATTGGATGAGCATCAGCGTCTACTTTATCATGATACCCATATCTCTGCTTTGTAAGTTTCCTTTGAGCAAGTCTACAATGTGTTATTTTGTGCACATGATCTTGTCCCACCTCGTCTATCTCAGTCACCACACATGCACATATGTGCACACACACACACACACACACGCACGCACACACACACACACACACACACGCACATGCACACACACACAAGGTTCACGTCTCATATTATCATCCGATAAATAACTATATAGCATGTCAGTAGAGGCACACTGTATTCCACTCCTTCCCCCTCCCTCTCATGCAGGCTGCACAAGAAACTTGAGAAGATGTCTTTTTAGAGAAAATGACTGATGTGTTTACAAGACCAGACATGTACAATAAACCTACATTGTGAATGTGTGTGGATGTTATATAGTACTTACTATATACATGCCATGAGCATTATCAGTCATAGTAATTCTTGCATTGTTTCCAAGTAATTCTCTTGTCCTCCGTGAGATCCCCCACATACCTCCAAGTCTAAGATTCAGAATATAAATATTCAATCAGTTCTGCTGTTTATGTATTAATTAAGTACTATACCCTCTGATCACATTTCCAAATGGTCTTCACTATGGTAGCTACTTTCCCGCCATGTTCGTGCTTAAATAGCAAGGAAATCGTCTGGTGACACTTGCCGTCATGCATGCTCCAGAAGACCCCTATCTAATGATCAGCTGTTAGGTGATTAACACTTACAAACATTCCTGTAAGTGCAGAATCATGTAACAGGTCTGATTTTGAAGAGAGGAAAAACATCTATTCTTGACAGGAAAATTTAATTTGCAGATCAATATGCTTTAACCTCAATTTACTCAGTATGGTCCTGGGAACTTGGGTATATAATATAAATGCAGATTTAGGTATGCACTGTTCAACCCTGGCATTTTCTGATAGCAACTCACTTCAGTTCTTCCAGTGACTTGTTCTGTTGCAGTGCTCTGGCCAGAGCTATGGCTCCAGTGGCAGTCAGACCACTGGCTCTGAGGCTGCAGTGGGATATGTGAACACACCTGAGTTACTTCCAGGCTACAGAGGGCATTCGGCTATAGTTCGGCATAACACTAACTTCACTACAGTACACACTCAAGTGACAATAGGCGGCTGCTCAGTGGAGTACATGAACAAACTTCTATGTCAGTTTACTAGCGTAGTTGAACACAGAATGCTGTATACCAGCGTTTTATCTATTTGTATGACATTGCTGCAGGGCCACACGAAGAGTAAATTTGTTTTCCAGTTCACCATAGTTTGTTTGCGAAGTTACTGGGCACCTGTTTTTCGAGTATTTAGTAGCCTTTCAGCCACTGCCGCTTTGTTCTATTCTGAGAAATGAGCAAAAACGCTTTGTGTGGCCCTGCAGTGAGTTGCTCTAGCTCTGTTTAAGCCATAAATAGCACCTAGCTTCTCCTACTGTCGTAGTAAGCTGACTTAGAGGTTTGTACTCGTACTCCACCGAGCAGTTGCCTACTGTCACTCGACTGTCATTGTGTACCGTAGCAAAGTTAGTGTTATGCCGAACTATAGCCGAATGCCCTCTGTAGCAACTGGATTGTTGTAAAAATCCAGTAGCTTTTATAACAGGCAAGTTTGTGACATACTAATTTTATTCATGAACATGTACCCGTAACCTTAAACAAACTCCAGTTTCTGCTGCTAAAACCACCAGAGGAGCCAACAATACCAATATGGGACATAGAGAGTCTACCGACTTCAAATGGAAACAAACTCAAACTGATCACTTAACAGGAGGAATCAATATGTACTTCATTTTCATGTAACCATGTAACTAAAACCTTGTATACATCAGATTCTCCCACAAATCATCTCAGTATGGTGGCTAGTCCAATAGCCTTGTTGTTTCAACAGTAACAGAACAGGCATGGGCTAATCACTACACATGGCTTAGGAATAAAGAACTCCCACAGTCTCATACTGCTGTACCGACAACACCATACCACCATAGTATGGCTTCAATTACAAGTGTCTGTACTGTGAGGAAAGTGACTGTAGTCACCAGTCTTCTTAGTCCAATTGAGATCATCTATGTCAGGCCATATACCGTAGCTTGTCCATACACAGTAAAATCAGGATATTAAGCACCAGTGCCTATTTTATATTTTCAAAATTAGCAGCCAGAATGGGTGCTTATTTTGGAGGGATGCTTATTTTCATGGGGTGCTCATAAACTCATTTAATTTTCTGGTAGCATGCAGTTCTGTGAGAACCAACAAATTAGTTGTTAGGCCTAGAGTTTCTTTTTCTGCTAATTTCTGTCCATAGCTTTTGTACAACCCGAGATACAGTCTGCAATCGATCGATCATTTCCAATCCCGCCCACCAACACAAAGTGCTTGGAACCAGCGAATCTGTAAGAGGTTTTTGCTAATTCCTGGATATGTTTTATCAAGATGCCTTGCCTAAATTTTGGCTTTTATCCCGTGTCAATAGCTTGCCTATAATCAGAGATAGACACTGGTGAAAATTAGCCTCTAAGTTCAAAAAAGCGGAATAAGCATAATCACTTCCATTTGCACAGTGAAGGTGCCTTTCTTTCATGTGGGGTGCCTATTTGGTATGTGTGCTTATAAACGTGGTGTGGCTGGTGTAATCAAAATGGGTGCCTACATTCATAGGGTGCTTATTTTCTATGGGTGCTTATTATCCTGATTTTGCTCATAACACTTTGCTTGTAGGTCAGTATGGGGCCAGGATAGTTACTTACTCTAGTGTTGTCAAGCTCTGGTTCACTCTTAGAGCATCAGCCAGGGCAGTGGCTCCAGAATCTCCAATTCTATTCCTTTCAAGACTGTGGAAGAGAGTACTCCAGAATTAGTGCAAGTAGTGAAAATAAAATGGGACAATGAGACTCCAATTTCATTCTGTTCAAGACTGTGGAAAAGAGTATTCTGGAATTAATGTAAAGAAAGGAATGAAACACGCAGCGTGGATCTGACATGAAGTCACAGTATATCACACTGGTTATCACGCAACTAAGTTGAGCATGTGAGAACCAGTGGATGAATAAAATGCAGAATACAAATGTTCAACAATCAGTTTTGCTGTCTATAACTAGGTGCCATGCCCTCTGATCACATCTTGAAGTGGACATCACTCTCTATAAAGTGGTAGGTGCTTTGCTGCCACATTCAAGACCCATACCTAAAGTTTCAGGTGTGACAATACATATTGTGAGGTCTAGTGGTTGTACAGTTTAGTGGTCAGAACACTGGCAGTGCAAGCGAGCAGCCCCGGCTTTAGTGACTACCAATCATTTTACTTTCCTTTATTTTGCCACGTACCATCAAACATGCACTATTGCCCAGACCACTCATTGTTCAGTGGTACTGGTATGGCTTCAATTAATAGACTTTCATGATTTACATGTGTATTGTGAGAAAAGTGACTAGCACATTATCCTAGCCTCGTATCCAGGCTCCTCCCTATGCAGAAAAACTTTATGCATGGGGAGGAGCCTGGGTATGAGGTTAACACCTAGTGCATCATGGGGCATGTGATCAGATCGTCCAGGCTCTCACACCGCTTTTCTGCATGGGGAGGAGCCTGGGTACGAGGCTACATTATCCCTAGTCTAAGGAGATCTCACAGGGACCAAAATTCCGACCAATGTCACACAGGCCAACTGTAACATATGCATACACTTTGTGTATGGTGTCAGGATAGTTACTTACTTCAGTGTTTTCAAGCTCTGGTTCACTCTCAGAGCATTAGCCAGGGCAGTGCCTCCAGAATCTCCGATTCTAATCCCCCAAAGACTATGAAAGAGAGTACACCAGAATTAGTGCAAGTAGTGAAAATAAAATGGGACAATGAGTCTGACTTAACGTAGCTTATGTCATCACTAACAGCCAGTGGAGTAGGAGGAAGTATGCACGGAAGTAACCAACCAAAGCCCACAATTTCCATGCATGTAGGTATGCAATGTTAAACCTTCACATTTCCAGTTACCAAGACACTCAGTACACAACTCACTTCAGTTCTTCCAGTGACTTGTTCTGTTGCAGTGCTCTGGCCAGAGCTATGGCTCCAGTGTCAGTCACACCATTGCCTCTGAGGCTGCAGTGGGATATGTGAACACACCTGAGTTAGTTCTACATTACGTTTCTGTTGCTAAAACCACCAGAGGAGCCAACGATACCAATATGAGCTTCAAATAGAAATTATGCATTACAAACTCAAAACTGATCAATTAACATTCTTTTTGCCATAGCAACAGACCATGGGTTTAACCAGGGATAATATATTACATGTACGTGGATTGGAAACGGCTCCGGATACTACTAAAGTGCATAAAACAATCATCGTTATGCCCTGTTGTGCTGGCAGATCTCGGCAACCAAACAGTACTAAGCCTTTTTGCTATGACTAAACTACAATCATTTTCAAACTGGGAGAATCACAACAGAAAGCTGGAGTCGGTTTGTCCGAGGTACAAGACGTCTGAGAACCACACCCGGTACACACGCTTATCGCAATTGTTCACAAAATGGCCGCTCGAAAAGCCGATTCAGCAACTTCAAGGTCGTCTTGAATAGCACAGCTACTACTGACTCCCTTCTTATATATTTTTCCCAGTGCACATGGCTTTCCACTTTTATAAAATCTACAGCTTTCCATTATAGCTATTTCTGTTACCTAGATTACCCGGCACAAAGTTTACCTGTCCAAAAAGCCGATTCAGCTCTTTTTGAATGGCACAGCTGTTACTGACCTCGTTCTTATACACTTCACCCAGTGCACCCGAACTTCTACTTTTACAATACCTTCAGCTTTACATCGTAGCGCTTTCTGTTCCCGAGATTACCTGACACAAAGTTTACCCCACAAACGGTAACGATGATTGCGGGTCGAATATTAGTGGACTACTCCGTATACTAACGCGTTTCCTATCCACGTACACATAATATATTATCCCTGGTTTAACCAGAAGGTCTATGTTTCTGTTGCTACTGTAACAGACTCTGGTGGTGCTAGTATAACTAGTAGAAATGTGCCATGCAATGAGGACTCCTTGACACAGGAGGAGTCAATATGGACTTCATTTTCATGTAACCATGTAACTAAAACCTTGTATACGTCAGATTCTCCCACAAATCATCTCAGTATGGTGGCTAGTCCAATAGCCTTGTTGTTTCAACAGTAACAAAACATGCATGGGCTAATCACTACACATGGCATAGGAATAAAGAACTCCCACATGTCTCATACTGCTGTACCGACAACACCATACCACCATAGTATGGCTTCAATTACAAGTGACTGTACTGTGAGGAAAGTGACTGTAGTCACCAGTCTTCTTAGTCCAATTGAGATCATCTAGTTCAGTCTATCCATAGCTTGTCCATATACTATAAAATCAGGATATTAAGCACCGGTGCCTATTCAAAATTAGCAGCCAGAATGGGTGCTTATTTTGGAGGGGTGCTCATAAACTCATTTAATTTGTGATTTTTAACTGGTCATGAATGCTTCAGAAGCATTCATGACCAGTACCACATGTTCAATACATATCAAGAATTGTGAGGTCTAGTGGTTGTCTAGTGGTTGTACAGTTTAGCGGTCAGAACACTGGCAGTTCAAGTGAGCAGCCCCGGCTTTAGTGACTACCAATCATTTTACTTTCCTTTATTTTGCCACGTACCATCAAACATGCACTATTGTCCGGACCACTCACTGTTCAGTGGTACTGGTATGGCTTCAATTAATACACTTTCATGATTTACATGTGTATTGTGAGAAAAGTGACTAGCACATTATCCTAGCCTCGTACCCAGGTTCCTCCCTATGCAGAAAAACTTTATGCATGGGGAGGAGCCTGGGTACGAGGTTAACACATAGTGCATCATGGGGCATGTGATCAGATCATCCAGGCTCTCACCCCGCTTTTCTGCATGGGGAGGAGCCTGGGTACGAGGCTACATTATCCCTAGTCTAAGGAGATCTCACAGGGACCAAAATTCCGACCAATGTCACACAGGCCAACTGTAACATATGCATACACTTTGTGTATGGTGTCAGGATAGTTACTTACTTCAGTGTTTTCAAGCTCTGGTTCACTCTCAGAGCATTAGCCAGTGCAGTGGCTCCATTACCTCCAATTCTATTCACTTCAAGACTATGAAAGAGAGTACTCCAGAATTAGTGCAAGTAGTGAAAATAAAATGGGACAATGAGTCTGACTTAACGTAGCTTATGTCATCACTAACAGCCAGTGGATTAGGAGGAAATATGCACGGAAGTAACCAACCAAAGCCAACAATTTCCATGTATGTAGGTATGCAGTGTTAAACCTTCACATTTCCAGTTACCAAGACACTCAGTACACAACTCACTTCAGTTCTTCCAGTGACTTGTTCTGTTCCAGTGCTCTGGCCAGAGCTATGGCTCCAGTGTCAGTCAGATTATTGTCCCTGAAGCTGCAGCAGGATACGTGAACACACCTGAGTTAGTTCTACATTAAGTTTCTGTTCCTAAAACCACCAGAGGAGCCAACGATACTATATGGGCTTCAAGTAGAAATTATGCATTACAAACTCAAAACTGATCAATTAACATTCTTGTTGCCATAGCAACAGACCATGGGTTTAATCAGAAGATCTATGTTTCTGTTGCTACTGTAACAGACTCTGGTGGTGCTAGTATAACTAGTAGAAATGTGCAATGAGAACTCCTCGACACAGGAGGAGTCAATATGGACTTCATTTTCATGTAACCATGTAACTAAAACCTTGTTTACGTCAGATTCTCCCACAAATCGTTTCAGTATGGTGGCTAGTTCAATAGCCGTGTTGTTTCGACAGTAACAAAACATGCATGGGCTAATCACTACACATGGCATAGGATAAAACAACTCCCACACGTCTCATACTGCTGTACCGGCAACACCATACCACCATAGTATGGTTTCAATTACAAGTGTCTGTACTGTGAGGAGAGTGACTGTAGTCACCAGTCTTCTTAGTCCAATTGAGATCATCTATGTCAGGCTAACCATAGCTTGTCCATATACTATAATATTAAGCACCTGTGCCTATTCAAAATTAGCAGCCAGAATGGGTGCTTATTTTGGAGGGGTGCTTATTTTCATGGGGTGCTCATAAACTCATTTAATTTTCTGGTAGCATGCAGTTCTGTGAGAACCAACAAATTAGTTGTTAGGCCTAGAGTTTCTTTTTCTGCTAATTTCTGTCCATAGCTTTTCTACAACCAGAGATACAGTCAGTAATCGATCGATCATTGCCAATCCCGCCCACCAACATAAAGTGCTTGGAACCAGCGAATCTGTAATAGGTTTTTGCTAATTCCTGGATATGTTTTATCAAGATGCCTTGCCTAAATTTTGGCTTTTATCCTGTGTCAATAGCTTGCTTACAATCAGAGATAGACACTGGTGAAAATTAGCCTCTAAGTTCAAAAAAGCGGAATCAGCATAATCACTTCCATTTGCACAGTGAAGGTGTCTTTACTTTCATGTGGGGTGCCTATATTGGTATGAGTGCTTATAAACGTGGTGTGGCTGGTGTAAACAAAATGGGTGCCTATATTCATAGGGTGCTTATTTTCTATGGGTGCTTATTATCCTGATTTTACGGTACTTTGCTCTTTAGGTCAGTATGGTGCCAGGATAGTTACTTACGTCAGTGTTGTCAAGCTCTGGTTCACTGTCAGAGCATCAGCCAGTGCAGTGGCTCCAGAACCTCCAATTTCATTCCCCCCAAGACTATGAAAGAGAGTACACCAGAATTAGTGCAAGTAGTGAAAATAAAATGGGACAATGAGTCTCCAATTTCATTCTGTTCAAGACTGTGGAAAAGAGTATTCTGGAATTAATGTAAAGAAAGGAATGAAACACGCAGCGTAGATCTGACATGAAGTCACAGTATATCACACTGGTTATCATGCAACTAAGTTGAGCATGTGAGAACCAGTGGTTGAATAAACTGCAGAATACAAATGTTCAACAATCAGTTTTGCTGTCTATAACTAGGTGCCACGCTCTCTGATCACATCTTGAAGTGGACTTCACTCTCTATAAAGTGGTAGGTGCTTTGCTGCCACATTCCAGGCCCACACCTAGCTATCAAGGAGAGGGTCTGGTGACACTTAGGTTTCAGGTGTGACAATATATATTGTGAGGTCTAGTGGTTGTACAGTTTAGTGGTCAGAACACTGGCAGTTCAAGTGAGCAGCCCCGGCTTTAGTGACTACCAATCATTTTACTTTCCTATATTTTGCCACGTACCATCAAACATGCACTATTCTCTGGATGATTCACTGTTCAGTGGTAATGGTATGGCTTCAATTAATAGACTTTCATGATTTACATGTGTATTGTGAGAAAAGTGACTAGCACATTATCCTAGCCTCGTACCCAGGCTCCTCCCTATGCAGAAAAACTTTATGCATGGGTACAAGGTTAACACATAGTGCATCATGGTGCATGTGATCAGATCGTCCAGGCTCTCACCCCGCTTTTCTGCATGGGGAGGAGCCTGGGTATGAGGCTACATTATCCCTAGTCTAAGGAAATCTCACAGGGACCAAAAGTCCGACCAATGTCACACAGGCCAACTGTAACATATGCATAATTATACTAGCCTAATGTATGGTGCCAGGATAGTTACTTACTCTAGTGTTTTCAAGCTCTGGTTCACTCTCAGAGCATCAGCCAGGACAGTGGCTCCAGAATCTCCAATTCTATTCCCCCAAAGACTGTGAAAGAGAGTACACCAGAATTAGTGCAAATAGAGCAAATAAAATGGGACAATGAGTCTGACTTAACGTAGCTTATGTCATCACTAACAGCCAGTGGAGTAGGAGGAAGTATGCACGGAAGTAACCAACCAAAGCCCACAATTTCCATGTATGTAGGTATGCAATGTTAAACCGTCACATTTCCAGTTACCAAGACACTCAGTACACAACTCACTTCAGTTCTTCCAGTGACTTGTTCTGTTTCAGTGCTCTGGCCAGAGCTATGGCTCCAGTGTCAGTCACACCATTGTCACTGAGGCTGCAGTGGGATATGTGAACACACCTGAGTTAGTTCTACATTAAGTTTCTGTTCCTAAAACCACCAGAGGAGCCAAGGATACCAATATGGGCTTCAAATAGAAATTATGCATTACAAACTCAAAACTGATCAATTAACATTCTTGTTGCCATAGCAACAGAGGGTGGGTTTAACCAGAAGGTCTATGTTTCTGTTGCTACTGTAACAGACTCTGGTGGTGCTAGTATAACTAGTAGAAATGTGCTATGCAATGAGACTCCTCGACACAGGAGGAGTCAATATGGACTTCATTTTCATGTAACCATGTAACTAAAACCTTGTATACGTCAGATTCTCCCACAAATCATCTCAGTATGGTGGCTAGTCCAATAGCCTTGTTGTTTTGACAGTAACAAAACATGCATGGGCTAATCACTACACATGGCATAGGAATAAAGAACTCCCACATGTCTCATACTACTGTACTGACAACACCATACCACCATAGTATGGCTTCAATTACAAGTGTCTGTACTGTGAGGAAAGTGACTGTAGTCACCAGTCTTCTTAGTCCAATTGAGATCATCTAGTTCAGTCTATCCATATACTGTAAAATTAAGCATCGGTGCCTATTTTTGAAATTAGCAGCCAGAATGAATGCTTATTTTCGAGGGGTGCTTATTTTCATGGGATGCTTATAAATGCATTTAATTTTCTGGTTGCGTGCAGTTGTGTGGGAACCAATGAATTAGCTCTGATATATTTTAGGCCTTGAGTTTCTTTTTTTTGCTAATTCATGTTTGTAGCTTTTCTAAAACCAGAGATGTAGTCAGCAATCAATCAACCGTTGCCAACCCCCGCCTACCAACGTAAAGCACTTGGAACCAGCGAATCCATGAGAGGTTTTTGCTAATTCCTAGATACGTTTACAAAGAGGCCTTGCCTAAATTTTGGCTTGTATCCCGTGTCGATAGCTTGCTTAGAATCGGAGATAGACACTGGTGAAATATAGCTGCTAGATTCAAAAAAGTGGAATCAGCATAATCACTTCCATTTGCACAGTAAAGGTGCCTTTTCTTTCATGTGGGGTGCCTATATTGGTATGTGTGCTTATAAACATGGTGTGGCTGGTGTAATCAAAATGGGTGCCTATATTCATAGGGTGCTTATTTTCTATGGGTGCTTATTATCCTGATTTTACGGTACTTGCTCTTTAGGTCAGTATGGTGCCAGGATAGTTACTTACGTCAGTGTTGTCAAGCTCTGGTTCACTCTCAGAGCATTAGCCAGGGCAGTGGCTTCAGAATCTCCAAATCTATTCCCCCAAAGACTGTGAAAGAGAGTACACCAGAATTAGTGCAAGTAGAGAAAATAAAATAATTTCATTCTGTTCAAGACTGTGGAAAAGAGCATTCTGGAATTAATGTAAAGAAAGGAATGAAACACGCAGCGTAGATCTGACATGAAGTCACAGTATATCACACTGGTTATCATGCAACTAAGTTGAGCATGTGAGAACCAGTGGATGAATAAAATGGAGAATACAAATGTTCAACAATCAGTTTTGCTGTCTATAACTAGGTGCCACGCCCTCCGATCACATCTTGAAGTGGACCTCACTCTCTATAAAGTGGTAGGTGCTTTGTTGCCACATTCAAGACCCATACCTAGCTATCAAGGAGAGGGTCTGGTGACACTTAGGTTTCAGGTGTGACAATATATATTGTGAGGTCTAGTGGTTGTACAGTTTAGTGGTCAGAACACTGGCAGTTCAAGTGAGCAGCCCCGGCTTTAGTGACTACCAATCATTTTACTTTCCTTTATTTTGCCACATACCATCAAACATGCACTATTGTCTGGATGATTCACTGTTCAGTGGTACTGGTATGGCTTCAATTAATAGACTTTCATGATTTACATGTGTATTGTGAGAAAAGTGACTAGCACATTATCCCTAGTCTAAGGAGATCACACTGTCACACAGGTACCAAAATTCCGACCAATGTCACACAGGCCAACTGTAACATATGCATACACTTTGTGTATGGTGCCAGGATAGTTACTTACTCCAGTGTTTTCAAGCTCTGGTTCACTCTCAGAGCATTAGCCAGGACAGTGGCTCCAGACTTTCCAATTTCATTCCATCCAAGACTATGAAAGAGAGTACTCCAGAATTAGTGCAAGTAGTGAAAATAAAATGGGACAATGAGTCTGACTTAATGTAGCTTATGTCATCACTAACAGCCAGTGGAGTAGGAGGAAGTATGCACGGAAGTAACCAACCAAAGCCCACAATTTCCATGCATGTAGGTATGCAATGTTAAACCTTCACATTTCCAGTTACCAAGACACTCAGTTCACAACTCACTTGTGTAAGAGCAACTCACAAAGAAAAGAAAGCGGCCGATTGTCTTGCTCAACAACAGTCCGTAATGCCAATCCCAGACATTGAAATTGAATTTCATTTGTCACCTATTACCCCTGGCTTAATAAGCGTACACTCCTGAAACGCTCATCAACGTCCTCCTCTGGGGTAGATGGTATCAGGTACTTTCACCTGAAAAACCTCCCCACCATTTTCTTGCTACAACATTCACTAAAATGTTACTGTCCTCACAAAATGGCCCTTCTTCCTGGTTCCAGGTAGAAATCATCTTGATTCCCAAAGAGGACGACCTTTCTCAACCCAGTAAATTTCGTCCCATTGCCCTTACTTCTACTGTTCCACAAAATACTGGCCAAGAGACTTGAAAGATTTGTCCTGCAAAACAATACTATCAATCCAACTCTTCCTCTTGTCCTTCCTCGACCTGAGTAATGCTTTTGGCTCTCTCTGTTTAATTCACGACATCCTTCACCATATTCAGTTTCCTGCTACATAGCTCTGTCACAAACAGTTATTCACAGCTTACAGGCATTGTTAAGACCAAAAGTGGCATACCCCCTGCTTCAATGTGGCATACCCCCTGCTTCAACGTGGGGTCTTCCAGGGCGATACTCTATCACCCCTGATCTTTTTGCTTGTTTTTAATCCAATCATTGAGCTATGTAACAGCCTCCCAAGCTGTGGATTCAGCCTGAAGCTCCCTATTCCAGACTCAAGTGGCCTCCCCCCTGTTGATATAGCCATCTATGTTGAATGGAATGAGGCATCCTCTGATGAACCTTGTGGTTGGTATCATGCGGTGGTCAAGGAATACCTTCCAAAGGACAAGCCAAAATTGAGTATGCAGACCATGTCGGGAGTTCAAAGGGACCGAAACCCGTGGTCATGCGAGGACCGGAAAGGGTACTCCCCTGAAGACCAGTATTTTTTGAGCATATCTCCCAAAAACAGTAACTATTAAACCACCCCATCCATTTGAGCCATAAATGCCCCACCAATTTGTCATAAATGCCACACCCGTTTAAGCCATAAATGCCCCACCCATTTAAGCCATAAATGCCCCACCCATTTAAGCCATAAAATGCCCCATCCATTTAAGCCATAAATGCCCCATCCCCATCTCCCTTTATGTTTTAACTTCACACTTTATGTATGTGTGAAATTTTGAACATCGATGTGCCAGCGGTGTTGGTGCTCCCCCACTCGACACACAACCTCTGAAATCCTTGACCTTCACACTATTCGTTGGGAAAAGGCCACAAAGCATTCCTACCCTTTACTACCAGTCCTCCAAAATTTCCCCTGAAAAAGATTCGTGAGGAAACATAGTGCTAATTAGAACTGTACCTGGTCCAGGAGAATCTACTTAGAATGACATCAATACAAGCTGGAGTCAATCATCTTAAAGTGCTCTTATGTATTTCCTCTTGGCTTCTCGGCTCAGGGGGGAAGTGGGTAGTCTGTTTCTTTGGGAATGATACAGAGGGGACTCTATGTACTAAGTCTGTACATACTAGGAATAGGGGTGACTCCCTCAGGATGATTGTAACCATTGGACTTTAGGACTTCACTTCCCCCAGTGAGGCTCTAGCTGAGCAAATCATCTTTGCACACCTCCAATACTTTGCCATCTTGTGGTTATGCATCCCTGCCAGATGATAGCTTCTCCTCATTTGTGATGATAATGCTGATGTATAACATAGCCTGTTATCAGGCTTTGTCACATGCATTATGAAATTTAGACTGCAAGTGACAAACACTGCAGGTGCCTGGGACTGCAGCTAGCCTCGTCCCCAGGCTCTCTCCTCCCCCCCGTTTTTGAGGAGAGAGCCTGGGGACGAGGCTAGACTGCAGCTAACTTTACATTATACAGCATCTCTTACCACACTGTCAAGAGTTGGTTCTGGTTAGATATCCAAATAGATTCTCCTGGTACAGTGCTAATTATCACTCTGTTAGACATTTTGACATTAGACATTTTGGGATTAGACATTTTGGGATTAGACATTCTGGGATTAGACATTTTGGGATTAGACATGTCTAAGCCCAAAATGTCTAATCCCAAAATGTCTAATCCTACTATTGTAGAGTGAAGTTAAACACGGCATGCAGGCTATCATGAGCCGTCTGTCCATCATTCCCCAAGGTCAAGGTCAAAGTGGAGCACTCATCTTGGCACCTGGGCAAGGTGCAGATTGGGGATGAGCCATGGCGTTTGTCCCATCCACAGGTTGGTTTGGGAACAGAAGAGGAAATGTTAGTTGACCCAAAGCAGTTGCGCATAGGACGAATTGTGATTGGCCACTTTGGTCCAGTGCTAACAAAATGTAAAATCTGAAATCTCTGAGTATGGCTTCTATAACAAATTTTGGAACATTAGTTGGCAGTGCGCATGCAAACCTAAAATTCAGCTGGTGCTCATGGCAAAATGTGATTGGCCACTTTGGTCCACTGACCGTGTTCACTGAAGCAAAGGGCAAAATGTGATTGGCCACTTTGGTCCAACACTAGCAAAATGCGAACTTTCAGAGTGCTACTTCAGGTACATTTTGGAATGTTAGTTGGCAGCGAACACACAAACCTGAAATTCACTGAAGCAAAGGGCAAAATGTGGTTGGCCACTTTGGTCCACTGACCGAACACCTCCTAAGAACCAAGAAGTAGAATATGAATGGATGAACTCACCTTAGCTCCTGAAGGCTTTTGTTCACTTGTAAAGCTGTGGCAAGTGCACAAGCACCTATGTCTGTAATCGTGTTCCCACTGAGGCTACAGGAGGTCAGACAAAAATAAGAAAGTGCTTCTAAAAACATTTGTGGACATAAGTAAACAAGGAAAATTAAAAAAACCAAGGAAAATGATTTCTTGTGGTCAAACACAATATAACTTGATACACAGTCAGTTGCAAATGGTGAGTTCTTATCGAGTCATGATCGTGAGTCAGAGACATCCATGCAAGTGTATAGTGCCAAATATATAGGGCAATGTTTGCAAGTGCCCCAGGCCCTCCCTAATATTTTAGCACAGGCCTGGAAATAACCCCACAGGCTCAGTGTATACCCCTTCAGTGTATACCCCTTCAGTGTATACCCCTTAAAAAGTATAAGACATTAATGGCTGAACTTACTTTAGCTTAAGCTTCTGATGGCTTTGGTTCACTTGTAAAGCTTCGACCAGTACACACACACGTTCGTCTGAGACTCCGTTACTACTGAGGCTGCAGAATGTTAGAAAACAATCATGTCAGGCACATAGTTCAAAAATCTCAATGACAATATGAGGAAGAACCAAAAACAAAGGACCCATGACTAGGTTGTCTCGTACTATCTTTGTGTTGAGAGTGTGCACACAGGAACCACCAAGGTGAAGGGCTTGAAGGAGGCACATAGAGGCAGAAAGGAGGCGTGTACGTTACCATTTTATATGTATGTATTGTACTATGTTGATGTACATCGTGTTAAGGGGTTCAGCAAATAATGCTTCTTTGTGGTCAAACATGTATACTTTGACATACATATTCAGTCGTTGCTCACAAATGGGGAGCTGCTATCAGAACCATGATCATGAGTCCAGTCGTTCCGCCAGTGACAATATATGGATAATTATTGAAAAAAAAAACAAACGGAAAGTGTATACGTACATAAATTCCATTGTTCAATTAGCAGTACCTTGTCTTCCAGTGACCTTCCAAAGTCTCTTGCCAACAAACGAGAAGCTGCATGCGCCTACCTTCCCAGCGGTCATTCATTCTACTATTGATATCCAACGTTTCAAGCTTCAGACTCTTACCGCTTCGTGTAGGGAAGCCTTTGTTTACAGACGGTTCAATCGTACCTCGTGTGAGGGGGGTGCGTTTTAGCTTGGCACATTTCGTTTCGCCCCCCCTGAGCTGCATGAAACAGGTACCATTCGAAAGCACAGGAATCAGGCTACAAAATATGGAGAAACTAAGCGTGTACACGAGACAGGGTCTGAGATACGCGCTGTAGCGCACCCAGGTACGATTGAACCGTCTGTAAACAAAGGCTTCCCTACACGAAGCGGTAAGAGTCTGAAGCTTGAAACGTTGGATATCGATAGTAGAGTGAATGGTCTAAAAAACCGCTGGCAAGGTAGGCACATGCAGCTTCTCGTCTGTTGGCAAGAGACTCTAGAAATTCACTGGAAGACAAGGTACTGCTAATTGAACATTGGAATGCGCCTTCGTTTAACTTCCTGTCTTTTTCAATAATTCCCGTATACTTGTCACTGGCGGAACGACTGAGTCAGGGCGCATGCAACCATCCATGCCGTATAGGAAGCTCTCTCTACCATTTCCAGTGCACAGGCCTGGGAAAAAAAAGTGATGGTATCTGCCTGTAGTACATGTAGCCAGACTCACTCTGCCTGCAGTACATAAGACTCACTCTGCCATTAGAGACACCCTAGCCAGACTCACTCTAGTTTAAGGTTCTGGTTCAATATCAAAGCTCCAGCCAGTACCAACACACCATCAGCTGAGATCTTATTGCTCCTGAGGCTGTAGAATGTCAGAGAACAAAAAAGAGAGGTATGTGGTTCCATGACTATATATATATGTGAACAAGGAAGAATCAATTAACAACCAAGAAACAGATTATGGATTAAACACAATACATTTTGATAAGCACATTCAGTTTTTTGTCACAAATGAGAAGTTTAGAGTCATGATCATCACGAGGGAGGGCCGGATGCACACAACCATCCATGCAACTATATAGGTAGTGGCAAATGATACAAAATACCACAAATACTTGTCAATATGCTCTCCCTCTAATTTCTACGCTAGTTTGAGTCTACTCAAGTATTAAATCAGTCTCAAGTATACACCCCCTGGTTCAAGGTGGAGTCAACTAATTATATTATTACTTCGTTATCTGGAAGAGCAGTAACATTGCTGGTCATGTACCACAGGAGACACCAGTGTCTGTTGGTACTTCCTACAGTAGTGAAACTTTGCATCTTCAGTGGTAATGTGAGACAACCCAAAGTTTCATACTGCAAGCAACAAATACTAGGGTGGTGGCCTGCGAATGAGGCTAGTGTTTCCATGTGAGCATATGTTCGGAAGAAAACAATAACTGTGTTTACTACTCTAGCATAGGAGCATATGCTGGCATAGTAGGGCAATTAATAATTAACAGACGCATACATATACTGCACATGCGTATATACACAACACAGTCAAGCTAGCCGCATAATACTGAGCACAATAGGAGGGTTTTACCAGCAATGCTGGCATAGCATAATAGGGCAAAGGCTGAGCATAATTTGCCAATGCCTAGTCATCACTAAGAGTCAGCAAAATAGGAGAGAGAATGTTTCTGTTGCTATGGCAATGATAACTCAAGAAGGGTCAAAGGATACTCGTATGGGCTTCAACACATTTCATACAACTAAAAACTTTGTACATCACATACAAAGTGCCTCAGTATGGTGATTAGCTAATTGACATTGCTGTTGTCATAGCAACATAAGGTGTAACCAAATTCCATGTTTCTATTGCTAGTGTAGTGACAACTCATTGATGCCGGTATGGCTTCAACTAGAAGTACTGTGAGGAAAGTGACAGTAGTTACTAGCACCAGTCGTCACAGTACAAGGAGACCACACAGGGACCACTGTTACCCAGGACAACCATATCATGCTCATAACACTTTGCTTGTAGGTCAGTACGGGGCCAGGATAGTTATAGTTATAGTGAATGAGATAGTAAGACACTCAATTTACAACTCACTTCAGTTCTTCCAGTGACTTGTTATGTTGCAGTGCTCTGGCCAGAGCTATGGCTCCAGTGGCAGTCAGATTATTGTCCATGAAGCTGTAGTGGCAGACATTTCGATCAGATACACGTTCTGTTTGCTCTGGGAATGAGAGTTCCTCAATACAGTAGTACTTGTATGGGCTTCAATTGGAAATGATACGACTAAACTAAAACCTTATTACCAATGCCTCTCAGCATGGTGGCTAGTCTAGTTGGCATTGTTGTTACCATAGCAACAGAACATGTTCACCACAGTGACTACAATCGGAATGAAGAAAATTTATCTGCGCCTATATTGCTTTGTATGGGATAGTCACTACTTACTTCAGTGTTTTCAAGCTCTGGTTCACTCTCAGAGCATCAGCCAGGGCAGTGGCTCCAGAATCTTCAAGTTCATTCTCTTCAAGACTGTGGAAGAGAGTACTCCAGAATTAGTGTAGGTACAAGTAGTGAATGAGATAGTAAGACACTCAATTTACTACTCACTTCAACTCTTCCAGTGACTTGTTACGTTCCAGTGCTCTGGCCAGAGCTATGGCTCCAGTGGCAGTCAGACCATTGGCTCTGAGGCTGCAGTGGGATATGTGAACACACCTGAGTTAGTTCCACATTACGTTTCTGTTGCTAAAACCACCAGAGGAGCCAATGATACCAATATGGGCTTCAAATAGAAATTATGCATTACAAACTCAAAACTGATCAATTAACATTCTTGTTGTCATAGCTACAGACCATGGGTTTAATCAGAAGGTCTATGTTTCTGTTGCTACTGTAACAGACTCTGGTGGTGCTAGTATAACTAGTAGAAATATGCTATGGCAATGAGGACTCCTCGACACAGGAGGAGCCAATATGGATTTCATTTTCATGTAACCATGTAACTAAAACCTTGTATACGTCAGATTCTCCCACAAATCATCTCAGTATGGTGGCTAGTCCAATAGCCTTGTTGTTTCGACAGTAACAGAACATGCATGGGCTAATTACTACACATGGCATAGGAATAAAGAACTCCCACATGTCTCATACTACTGTACCGACAACACCATACCACCATAGTATGGCTTTAATTACAAATGTCTGTAACTGTGAGGAAAGTGACTGTAGTCACCAGTCTTCTAGTCCAATCGAGATCATCTATGTCAGGCTAACCATAGCTTGTCCATATACCGCAAAATCAGGATATTAAGCACCCAAAATTAGCAGCCAGAATGGGTGTTTATTTTGGAGGGGTGCTTATTTTCATGGGGTGCTCATAAACTCATTTAATTTTCTGGTAGCGTGCAGTTCTGTGAGAACCAACAAATTAGTTGTTAGGCCTAGAGTTTCTTTTTCTGCTAATTTCTGTCCATAGCTTTTCTACAACCAGAGATACAGTCAGCAATCGATCGATCATTGCCAATCCCGCCCACCAACACAAAGTGCTTGGAACCAGCGAATCCTAATTCCTGGATATGTTTTATCAAGATGCCATGCCTAAATCTTGGCTTTCAATAGCTTGCTTACAATCAGAGATAGACACTGGTGAAAATTGGCCTCTAAGTTCAAAAAAGTGGAATCAGCAGAATCAGCATAATCACTTCATTTGCACACTTTTCTTTCATGTGGGGTGCCTATTTTGGTATGTGTGCTTAGATGTGGTTGTTGTAATCAAAATGGGTGCCTATATTCATAGGGTGCTTATTTTCTATGGGTGCTTATTATCCTGATTTTAGGGCACTTTGCTCTTAAGGTCACTATGGTGCCAGGATAGTTACTTACTTCAGTGTTTTCAAACTCTGGTTCACTCTCAGAGCATCAGCCAGGGCAGTGCCTCCAGAATCTCCAATTCTATTCTCTCCAAGACTGTAGAAGAGAGTACTCCAGAATTAGTGCAAGCATAGTATGGCTTCAATTACAAGTGTCTGTACTGTGAGGAAAGTGACTGTAGTCACCAGTCTTCTTAGTCCAATTGAGATCATCTAGTTCAGTCTAACCAATATTAACTATCTTGTCCATAAACATAAGCACCGGTGCCTATTTTTGAAATTAGCAGCCAGAATGAATGCTTATTTTCATGGGGTGCTAATAAATGCATTTAATTTTCTGGTAGCGTGCAGTTCTGTGAGAACCAACAAATTAGCTCTGATATATTTTAGGCCTTGAGTTTCTTTTTCTGCTAATTTCTGTCCAATGATTGTAGCTTTTCTAAAACCAGAGATGCAGTCAGCATTCGATCGATCGTTGTCAACCCCCGCCTATCAACGTAAAGCACTTGGAACCAGCGAATCCATGAGAGGTTTTGCTAATTCCTGGATATGTTTACAAAGAGGCCGTACCTAAATTTTGGCTTGTATCCCGTGTCGATAGCTTGCTTACAATTGGAGATACACATTGGCGAAATATAGCTGCGAGACTAAAAAAAAAAGCAGAATCAGCATATTCACTTCTGTTTGCACAGTAAAGGTGCCTTTTCTTTCATGTGGGGGGTGCTTATTTTGGTATGGGTGCTTATAAACGTGATGTGGCTGGTGTAATCAAAATGGGTGCCTATATTCATAGGGTGCTTATTTTCTATGGGTGCTTATTATCCTGATTTTAGGGTACTTTGCTCTTTAGGTCAGTATGGTACCAGGATAGTTACTTACTTCAGTGTTGTCAAGCTCTGGTTCACTCTCAGAGCATCAGCCAGGACAGTGGCTCCAGACTCTCCAATTCTATTCACTTCAAGACTGTGGAAGAGAGTGCACCAGAATTAGTGCAAGTAGAGAAAATAAAAAGGGACAGTGAGTCTCCAATTTCATTCTGTTTAAGACTGTGTAAAAGAGTATTCTGGAATTAATGTAAAGAGAAGGAATGAAACACGCAGTGTGGATCTGACATGAAGTCACAGTATATCACACTGGTTATCACGCAACTAAGTTGAGCATGTGAGAACCAGTGGTTGAATAAAATGCAGAATACAAATGTTCAACAATCAGTTTTGCTGTCTATAACTAGGTGCCACGCCCTCTGATCACATCTCGAAGTGGACTTCACTCTCTATAAAGTGGTAGGTGCTTTGCTGCCACATTCCAGGCCCATATCTAGCTATCAAGGAGAGGGTCTGGTCAGGTGTGATACTGAAGCATTCATGACCAGTACCACCTGTTCAATACATATCGTGAATGGTGAGGTCTAGTGGTTGCCTAGTGGTTGTACAGTTTAGTGGTCAGAACACTGGCAGTTCAAGTGAGCAGCCCCGGCTTTAGTGACTACCAATCATTTTACTTTCCTTTATTTTGCCACGTACCATCAAACATGCACTACTGTCCGGACCACTCACTGTTCAGTGGTACTGGTATGGCTTCAATTAATAGACTTTCATGATTTACATGTGTATTGTGAGAAAAGTGACTAGCACATTATCCCTAGTCTAAGGAGATCACACTGTCTCACAGGTACCAAAAGTCCGACCAATGTCACACAGGCCAACTGTAACATATGCATACACTTTGCTTTTTAAGCCTACTGTATGGTGCCAGGATAGTTACTTACTTCAGTGTTTTCAAGCTCTGGTTCACTCTCAGAGCATTAGCCAGGACAGTGGCTCCAGACTCTCCAATTCCATTCCCCCAAAGACTATGAATGAGAGTACACCAGAATTAGTGCAAGTAGCAAAAATAAAATGGGACGAGTCTGACTTAACGTAGCTTATGTCATCACTAACAGCTAGTGGAGTAGGAGGAAGTATGCACGGAAGTAACCAACCAAAGCCCACAATTTCCATGCATGTAGGTATGCAATGTTAAACCTTCACATTTCCAGTTACCAAGACACTCAGTACACAACTCACTTCACTTCTTCCAGTGACTTGTTATGTTGCAGTGCTCTAGCCAGAGCTATGGCTCCAGTGTCAGTCAGATCATTGTCCATGAAGCTGTAGTGGCAGACATGAACACATTTCGATCAGATACACGTTCTGTTTGCTCTGGCAATGAGAGTTCCTCAATACAGTAGTACTTGTATGGGCTTCAGTTGGAAATGATACGACTAAACTAAAACCTTATTACCAATGCCTCTCAGCATGGTGGCTAGTCTAGTTGGCATTGTTGTTACCATAGCAAGAGAACATGTTCACCACAGTGACTACATTCGGAATGAAGAAATCTATCTGCGCCTATATTGCTTTGTATGGGATAGTCACTAGTTACTTCAGTGTTTTCAAGCTCTGGTTCACTCTCAGAGCATCAGCCAGGGCAGCGACTCCAGAATCTTCAATTCTATTCCCTTCAAGACTGTGGAAGAGAGTACATGTACTCCAGAGTAGGTGCAAGTAGTGAACGAGATAGTAAGACACTCAATTTACTACTCACTTCAGTTCTTCCAGTGACTTGTTATGTTGCAGTGCTCTAGCCAGAGCTATGGCTCCAGTGGCAGTCAGACCACTGGCTCTGAGGTCGCAGTTAAGTATAAGACTCATATGAATAAACTTGAGTTAGATCTACATTAGCCATTCATGCAGCATCATCATGAGTATCATAGGCAGATTATCATTCATTTTACCTTAGAAACTCCTGTCTTGGTACCTACATGTCTTTATACAAATGGAAAAGGCTATTTGAAAACTCTTGAAATAATAATCTACTTACACCTACCCTAATGAGTGCCTGCAAATAGAACACACTCCATAAAACTGTGCAATACACCATATAAAGCACGTAAATACCAACTGACATCAACTCACTTCAGTGTCTGTAGTGAACAGTTAGTCTTCAAGGCCACCGCTATCATACTGACTGCTTCATCTAATACTCCAGTCAAACTGAGGATTGAGCATTGGACTGTGTAAATTATTTACAGTACCAGGGTGACCATAACAGAGTTACCACAATAGCAAGAATTAAACTCAACAGGAGCAGACACCATGGAGGTGGGAGCTCACTGAGAACTTACTGGAGATGCCTAATGCCACTGTAGTGCATAACAACACTGTATGTGTGAATACTACTCCAAGAGTCTGCAGCAAGGAATCTTGAAAATTCCCTCATAGCCTGAGTTCCCAGCAAGCATTTGTCTAACACCACTGTATGGCGATCTTTCATGTATGGAAGACAGTGAAGAAGACTGTGGATGTCATGTGTGGTAACAACCGTCTTGCCAACTTCCGCTGTTATGGTAGATAGATCTGCTTGCTGTTCAGCTGTCACATAATCAGTTTCAGTTAAACAATTTGTTAGTTTTAAAGTGTTCCTTTTGTAGTACAGTTTTAACAGATTCTTGCTATCATTTTCAGCAATCAGTCCAGCAAGGAAACACCAGAAATAAGCAAATTCATCTTTATCACTTAGTGTTAGTTTCTTGTAATCAAGATTGACAGTTTCCAAGGCAAACAGAAAGTGATCCAGATATGGCACAGCAGAGTTCTGATCTGGTAGTTTATGGTCACAGTCTTCAACATCATAGATGAGTGATTTACCAATTGTTGTAATCAATGACAAGTCTCCTGAATTAAGAACTTTCCTTCCACCTTCTAGTAAAGCATCCTTGAACTGAGACTGCAGCGAATTGGTATCTATACCTCTGCTGAGTTCTTCCTCGTGCCATTCATTGACCAACACTACCAGTGATGTGTACAGTTGGGTCCAGGTAACTGGAAGGTTGCCATATGAAATGTAAGTGAAAACATATATAGTTCCAATTAGGTAAGTAGGTGATGAGACAAGTCCATTTATTTCTGGGTTTTCAGCAAGATAGGTCAAGAAGTTGGATGCTTTCTCACTGTCAAAGTGTTGAGTGACTTTCTTTCCAATTTGTTGATCGGAGAGTCCAAGAATCTCAAGCTGTGTGAAGTTCTCACAATAGGGTTTAACAAAGTCTGAACATGTGGTGGAAATGACTACTGTGGATTTGGAGAAACTACTGCGCCCACATAGAATGTCAGAAAACATGCCTCTATTTCGCAGAGGTGATCGATAGAGGTACTTACGGCAAAATCCATCAAGTATAAATAAAATTCCATTTCCTTTCTCTTCTTCAATCCAACGACAAATCTTTTCACTGGAAACAGTGCTGCCTTTGAACTGTTTGTAAATCAAGTCCCGCAAAGAACAACCTTGATGAAAATCCCAGATGTTAACATACAGCACCAGGGAAAACTGTCTCAGTGCATAATGTTTCGCCCAGTAACTGCATACTCTAGAAATCAGTTCTGATTTACCACATCCTGGGGGCCCTTTGAACATGAAAACACGACTTTCTCTTAGTGTTATCTTGTTCAACATGGACTTCATAGACAGTTCCTGGATCTCTGAGGGAAACCGGTCCATCATTTCATAGCATGAAGTATAGTCTAGTTCAGACAAGAGAGGGGCATTTTGAATAATTCCAAACCTTCGATCAAATTTTGGTAGTTTGGGAGCACCAAACCACAGTTTTCTTTTGGGAAACAATTCTTTCAGAAATTTCTGTTGCAAAAACTTATGGGCTTGTTGGACTTCAGTACCTGAGATAAGAAGAAACACACATTACTAATTGAAATAGAGATGGTCACACAAATGTGTGTACTGACCTTGAAAATGTAGCAGTAGTTCTTTAGTATCATCAACATGTCCATGTGTCAACAAGCACTCCACAAGTCTCTCGTAAGTAGCAGAGTTCACATCAATACTCTTCCAATTGAGCAGGGCCACATACTTTTGCTCCTCTTCATCTTGTGGGTACATTTCTGCTAGATCCTCCAGATCCCACTGATTGATTCCAAGATACGGAGCCAAGTCTTTCCAACTTCCCATCTTTTTTGCAAATACTTTTAGGAAATCATTTGAACAAGTTTCTTGAAGCTTGCCTGCAGGAGTGCTTGTGATGAGGTCATTCAAGTAAATTAACTCTTCTTTACTCATTTGTTCCATTTCATCTTCAGGAATAAAGTGCTCGAGTCCAAAGCTCTTGGTCCTCATCCTATTGTCTTCTGCAACAGTTGCTACTGTCTGTGGACATGCCTGGTACAGTTCCTGGATGTTGTCTGCAACTGTGTCATAGTCAACCTCTAACCTTTGGACATCTCTTCCAGCTAAGATTGCCAGGTCTTCCTCACTGAGTTCCCAAAATATCCCACTGATAGACTCTGGAATGAGGAAAGTAAACTGGTGCATGGTGAATCCTCTCTCCCAGTAGCCATAAATGATGAAGTTTTGATCAATTCCTGTGGCCTTTTCTACTGCTTCTTTTACTACTTGTACATCACCAAGGGTCCAGTCAGTTCCACTACCACCACCACGAGTTACTCGCAGCTTCTGAAATCCTTTGAACTCTGAAATCTCTTCTTCAGATAGAGGGTCTGGGAGAGTGGAGAGTTTAGTGTGAGGGGGAAACCTATTCGTGTAAGATTGGAAAGCAGGCATCAATTTAATGTCAAAACCATCAATAGCCTTCCATAGAACACCCCAATTTAGGAAGTTCAAAATCTGGGGTTGCAAAGCTGTGAACATTTGGGGTATGGACTTTGTGTCTTTTAGGAGAGTGGGATCAATATACTGAGTTTCTGGGTATAAAATATGGCTGAAACTTTGCAGAAAGTCCTTCAGCTTGCTTGCTTCTACAACCTCTGCAAGTGATGTCCCTACTTCAGAAAGGAGCTGCTGAAATTTTGAGTTACACTGAGTTGCTTTCAGAGAGTCATGAGTTAAGGGAACTCGTTTCATTCCAGAAGAAGTGTATGTGGATATATCAGTCTTGGTCTCTTCCTCCAATTTATCAGTTGTGATCTCTGGCTGCAATGCATCAGCCTTGGTCTCTTCCTGCAAAGATTGCAGGTCAATGACTAGACCATTCACTTCAATCCTGATAATGCCATGGTCAGCTAGGTCCCTTTGTCTGTCTTCACCCAGATCACTGAGTACACTGACCACAGTTTCTGGTATCAGAAATGTGAATACGACACTACCTGGAGTCTGGTTGGCATAGACAATCATACCCTCATCGATTCCTGTGTTCCTATTAATGGCTTCTCGCACCCTTTCAACATCTGCTATAGTGGTGGTGTCAACATTAGAATCCCGGTTACAAGTAACTTTCATCCTCTCGCTTCCAGGGCAATCTTGTGTCTCTTCAAATGCAAGTGGGTCACGCATCCTTTTGAGAGGTTTGTTACGGGGGAAGTTAACTTCGTACTGCTTCAAGAGACTTTTTGATTGCTCATCTCCAAACGTCTTCACAATTCCTCTTAGGATGGGGGTGTGCATGAAGTTGATGTACCGTGGAACAAGCGCCTTAATGATCTCCCGAGGAGTTTCACAGTGTGCATAGAGTTTGATGCTGATATGTCTCTGACCAGTGTGGGGATGGCCAAAGACTTCCAAGAAGCATTTTAGATCCTCTACATCAGCTGACTTATTGAGCTGTTTAGCTATTTTTGTGAAAATGGAAGCAAATTCAGTAGGTGGGTCCCATTCATCATCACTGACAGGTTGTGTATCTATAGGAGTAGGGAGGAATTCCTCAGGTTCTTGATTTTTCACTGCTGTTTCTTGCACAGATCTCATATGTTTCGAGGGTTGTAACTCAGACAGTTGTGTTTGGTGCTGCTTGCTGGAAATCTTCTCAGGAAGTAATACTTCTTTTACCACTGAAGTGCAACAAAGCAGAAATGAATGACAACTTCCTTGAATGCAACAGTTCACAGCTTGCTGATGTTTCAACAAAACATTCTTATTTGCCCTGATATTTGGGGCAAGCCTGAGTGAGCCCCACACTATAGTGTGGCAATAGGAAAAACATGATTCAACTGACTGACCAATAAACCATCAAGAAAGCACAATGAATGAGACAAATAAGCTAGAAAGACTGTGTATTCACAAACAGCAGAGATTTTTGTCTTAGCCTTGCGGTCGTGTGTCATACATGTCACAGCTTTATCTGTGGCTGCATGTATGTCTGGTAATGTACTATTTTGTCCACAATCTGTGGGGTCAGCACTGCACTTTGCTCAGGTTCACCCCACAATGATCAATTATCTGTCTAGTAACTAGTGCATCTTGTTGAAACATCAGTTTGCACTCCATTACCACCAACTGAGAATCTATCCTTATGTACATACATACCTGGATGCTTGCTTGCTATGGTCTCTGCCAAAGCACAATTGTTTCCTCCAAATGGATCACCTACAGCTTTGACCAGCATCCTCCAAGTGGGAGGACCATATTTGCTATACTCATAGGACTTCTGGAGCCACTTGCACAGCACCATTCGGAGACAATGATTACAATCATCACCTTGAGCTCCTTTGCGAATATTTTCCACTTGGAACAGTGGTAATTTGAGAGCAAAGCTAATGTCCGACCACTTGGAAGCTAAAGTGTACACTTCTCCACAGACATCATATAAGTCATTATAAGCTGGAAGGGTAATCAGGGGGTAGACTGTGTGACATTGTAGTGAGCTTGTACAGTTGAAAATGACGGTTATGATGATGTTATGAGGAGGGGAGAGGCAGGTCACAACTTAATGTCACAATGATGTTTTGGGAAATAAATAGTTTGTAGATACCCTCTTATCAGGCATGGGAGGAGGTGCTAGGAATGAGAACATGCCTATACTCTGCTGTAATGTAGTACGTTACACAATGTGACATAAATTACTTGCACTATCAGGATAGACATCACAAGTAAACTTACTTAGTTCAGAATTGTCAACTTGAGCAAGACGCTCGTCTGAGAGAAAAGAAGGGTCATCTTTGACATCGTGCTTAAATATTATAGTACTTTCCCTCACCGCTGATTGGTCCTGGATTGGTCTCCACGTCACCTGCTACCACTAGCAATAAGGACAGTCCTAGAAGCAGCGATAAAGAGGGTGTGGGCCACACCCTTTCACGTCGACCACACCGGACCAGCTTGCCCAGACAGGAGAGCACACCATTTCCTGCCTCGCACACGCCTGTTCCCACCTTTCCCACCAGCCAGAGCAGCAGCAGGACGCACAACAGAGGCGCCTCCGAGACCACCCGCTCCAGATGTAGATGTAGCGGGACGCGCGGGCGAGACCCACAGCGCGCCTGGTACCACCGTAGCTTTCTGTTCTCCCAGTGACCTATTCTAGCACGCCACTCATCAGGACCATTGGGAGGCATCTTTGAAACAATTAGGGCGGTGTGATCACAAATCACTTGCTTTTTTTCCCTGTCTCCCTCGCACCACAAACTAGTTTGGTCTGGGAACCGAACTAGCTGTTCATTACGTCAAGCGTAGCCCCACCCACCAGGCAAAGCCCCACCCACCAGGTAATGAATTTTGAGAGAGTACCAGTGAAGCAAAAAGCGAGTATGACAGATGATCAGTGCTACAACAGTGAGTTATATGTGATACAATTTTTAATGGAAATCAATTTTCATTTTTCCCCTGCATTCAAAGTTTGTCCTTTTCCATGAGGTAGGTGCCTTCTTGTCTGCCTTGAGTTTTGTCCCTCACTGAACCTCACAACTGGAATTCCACTATGTTGCTTCCCTCTGCAGGGCAAGGAGAGGCCGTGTCTCTGATGGCAGTTGTTGTTTGAGTTTGAGTTCACACACTCTGGACCCACTCGTGTTCTGCTACCAATGTCACTGCTGCTCCGTGTGTTTACTGTACCATTTGGTCTTTGTTTTAAGATACCTTGTTTTGTAGCGTACAAAGTTTCACTCTTGGTGCGCAGCTTTCTCTGAGTAGATTCTGTGCCACTTTGTGCATTTGACTTTGACACTGACTCTGCAGGTTAACTGAGTGATCTGGAGTGTGTTGGAGTTCTTCTCTTCTCTGTGTCACTGCTGGTGGTGGATGTTGAGTTAAAACGCTGAGGGATTGGACTATCAGTAGCCTCTGTTCCTAATCTTGAATTAGTCTGTGCTCTGAGTTTTTGGCTTCCTGCGTGTTTACCACATGCAGAGAGAGGTATTCTTGAGGATGCACTCTTAGGACCACTGCTCAGGGTAGAGCTAGTTGGTTCGGTCGAACCAGAAGGAGTTTCAAACATTTGTGATAGCTCACGTACGCCTCTGCCTGTGAGTCGCTGGTGGACAGGTGTGATTCGAGTCTTTGTGCCAGAGAGATGATTCCGCTGCACCTCGACCCTGGTGGTATGAGGAAAAGAGTTTCTCCGTACATCTGGTCTTCCTCTCCAAGTTTGATAACTCAGAATCATGGTGCTTGGGATTCAAAGTGGAGCGTTTGGCACTGAAACTTGTGGCTAAGTTTGTAGAGCAGAAGGTACCGAAGCTGCCAATTGATTTGTTCCTTTGCTTTGCAGTTAGAGAAGAGCTTTTTGTGTCTGGTGAAAACATTACCTTGTGTTTTGGAGATGGTTTTTCAGAGCTTTGACTTTCTTTGTCATTTTTTTTGATATACAATTAAAGCTTGCTGTTCGGATGTGGCTTCTCTTGACAGTGACTTGTTCTGCAATGGTGGCTCACAATTTTGGGAAGACCTCGAGGCTTCCTCCAAGCTGACTGAAGTCTCCGGTTTGTCAGCATCAGTCGCTGTCTCCTCTTCAAGGTGCATCATCTCCTCTTCAAGGTGCATCGTTTCCTCTTCAGTGTGCATCGTCTCCTCTTCAGGGTGCATCGTCTCCTCTTCAAGGTGCATCATCTCCTCTTCAAGGTGCATCGTCTCTTCTTCAAGGTGCATCGTCTCCTCTTCAAGGTGCATCATCTCCTCTTCAAGGTCCATCGTCTCCTCTTCAAGGTGCATCGTCTCCTCTTCAGGGTCCATCATCTCCTCTTCTTTCTTGTCTTCATTCATTAGACCAGATTCAACAGGTAAGCATACATTTGCCTTTCCTTGCCAATTTTCACTTGGGGATCAGACCTGGATCAGCTTTGTGATTCCTAGCTCACACACAAGAAGAAGCTAGTACGTGTAGATTACAGCTAGCAACCAACTGATTGTGCTGGTATAATAACTATAAAATGTGTTTGCTAATATGTTTTATATACATGAATTGTCGTCTCACAGGCTCACGTGGATGATGAATTTGCAAAGAGTAGTCTAGCTGGCTCAGCATCTACCGTTCAGGAGTTACATGAGGTGAGTTTCAGTGAGTGTTAAATTATTCTGTAGCAAAAAAGTGCCGAGTGTTTGGCAGTCTACATGAGTCCATAAACCTTAACACTGGATGTTTGTAACTTATCTGTGAAGTTGTGCTTTAGTAGCACTCCCGTTGCACCTACCCGTAGCTTACCTCTAACTGTAGCTAGGTGTTTAATGGCGCTTCAGATATCAGCATGGCTTCATTACCCTGCGTGGATGTGCAAGGGACATGTAGACCAGCCACACCCCCTTATTGGCACAGCACCCTCATTAACACACACAGTACCTTCATTCACCGGGCCACAGACACAATAGCCAGACTATTTATTGCCAGACTTCATCTTTAATTTCAGCCAGAGTGAGATCAAAGATACTCAATTAATCATGTACTGTATAGCGGGATACTTTCGAGGGAGAAAACGTTCGCAAATTTCGAGGTTTTGTGGCTACTTGCGAAAGTTTTCATCATGAAATTTGGGGGCCTGGTGTCTTTTAGCGGCACAAGCGAGCAATCCACGAAAGATTTCTCCGCAAAAAATCTTATTTTCCACCAATTCATGAAATTTTTCTTCCATGAAAGTTTCCTGCTATACGGTATCCTTGGTGAGAGTATTAGCAACTAAGTCATGTCTCATTTGCTTGTTGTAAACTGTTAATTCACACCTAGAAGAAGCACTGTGGCATTGTACTCTAGTCACCATGCTGTCACACCATGCTGTCACGCCATACACACACACACACACACACACACACACACACACACACACGAAATGTGCACAACACACACAGCACCTGTCTTTCCTCTCACAACTACATTACAGCATGGCTACAGAGCATACTACATTGCTAGGCAAACCAACCGGCCGCAGCTACTCAACTATTCCAGAAGGAACCATAAACCTCAGGTCCACCAACTCCATCCTCAACAGTGACATACCAGACGTCTCGTACAATGAGACATCCGTCTACTCACAAGGGACAGATATACTGACTGGGGCGTCCAATACTGTGGATATTCGTGACCTGTTGGTGACTCTTGAGCGAGCCTCCTCGATTGTGAGGGCACATGTTGAGCAGCAAGATGGTGGGGGGAACAGTGGCAGGAGAAAGTGAGTGAGGGAGTGTGTGTGTGTTGTGTGTGTGTTGTGTAACACTACATTGGTACACAAACATGGCTTGTCCAGTTACTCTTCACCCCCCCCCCCCCCCACCACCTCTCTCCATTCCACAGGGCAAAGCCTCTGATTCCTCGCTGGATCACAAGTCTGATAGTCATCACGTTCATTTGGCAGGTGGGTAATTTAGTTGTGCATCATGGAATTTGCTTAGTACTACAACCAATGTTCTTTTGGGATTCCTTCTTCCCTCCCTCCCTCCCTCCCTCCCTCCCTCCCTTATTCCCTCCCTCCCTCACTCACTCCCTCCAGGCCCTCAATGTTGGTTTCCTGGAGGTCATATATTTAACTGTTGACACAAAAAATGAAACTAAAGCTGAAGTTGACCTTTCAGTGAGTGAGTGTGTGAGTGTGTGTGTGTGTGTGTGTGTGTGTGTGTGTGTGTGTGTGTGTGTGTGTGTGTGTGTGTGTGTGTGTGTGTGCGTGTGTGTGGCCAAGTGGTTAAAGCACTTGACTGTCAATCGAAAAATCACAGGTTCAAGTCCCACCAGTTACCACAGGAGAAAAAAACAAACATCTTTCTTTCTCCACTTGGCACCCAACCCAGGCCCAAGTAAAATAGTAAATTGGGAACCTGGCTTAGGCTGGGGAAGGACAAGACCACTGGCTGTGCCTAATTCCACTGGGGTACAGGTGGGACTTCGGGTGCCCACACCACAGTGGAGGGGCATAGTCAGTGCTCCTGCGAGTGCTTGGCCTGGCTTCAGGAGTTTGTCTAGCGCTAGGCCCAGAGATCCCTGAAGTAGCGCACAGGGGTCCCAGCCTTAATTGGTCTGGGGGGGGGGGGGGGGGGGGGGGGCATATCCCCATTAGGGGAGCTCCTTACGTTTTGTGTGACACTGAACTACAGTGCACAGGTGGTCTACCCCATCCCACCCTCTCCTATACTCACATATCTCCCCTCCCCCTCCCACCCTCTCCTATACTCACATATCTCCCCTCTCCCTCCCACCCTTCCATACTCACATATCTCCCCTCCCCCTCCCATCCTCCCCTACTCACATATCTCCCCTCCCCCTCCCATCCTCCCCTACTCACATATCTCCCCTCCCCCTCCCACCCTCCCCTACAGAGCAACATAGTGATGACAGTGTTTCAGGCGGCACACATCATACTGGTCTTCTTTGTCACATGTGAGTCATGCGACCACACAGGAAGCTGTACCACATGACCTTTGACCTGAAGATGTCACCTCACATTGTACCATGATATAAAGTATAACCAGAAATATGACCAGCCAGATCACTTCAGCATATTGGTAGAAGCTGATTAGAATTTTGCATGCTCACAGTGAATGCTGATGATATCATTACAAGTCGTCAAAAGACCTGACCCAGTTTTGCTTGCCAAATTGACTTATTTATTTATATGATCATTTCAGTGTTATGTATTGTGTAGTGTTGTGTGTACAAGGTGCTCATCAGACTCCTCCCCTTCTAAGTTCCCTTCACCCCCAAACTCCTCACCCCTCCCAGTCAAACTGGCTAAACAGGTGATGCACAAGACAGCCTCAGGCTCCCTCCTCGCACAGTCCTATCTCTCCACTGTACTACTGTTTGCTGGTCTGTACACTCTGGAATACAGGTTCCAGGTGAGTGTATAATAGTACTCGTTAGTTGTCGGTAGCGTAAAGCGTAAACTCATGTACATCACGTGCACACACACTACACAGCCTGGTGCGTGGCAGTTTGTGGAGCCCAATCCCTCTTCAACACTCCGACCAGTTCTTCTCTTCCTCCGAATGCTCTACTTCTCAACATCCACAGCCACACTGTGTGGAACCTCCCTCATTGAACCTGTAGAGTGGTACGCTGGACTCACTGTCTCACTGCAGGTAGCCGTCTTGCTAGTAACTGGGTGGGGGGGGGGGGGGGGGGGGGGGGGGAATTACTTACGCAGGTAGCCGTCTTGCTAGTAACTTGGGGGGGGGGGGGGGAAGTTACTCACTGTCTCACTGCAGGTAGCCATGTTTCTAGTAGAAACTAGCATTTTGGGGTGAAGCAACAAATTGAAGTGTTGAGATGTTGAATTCTTATGAAGTCTTCTCTATCCCTGTATACACTACACACACACACACGCACACACACACACACACACACACACACACACACACGCACACACACACACACACACACACACACACACACACACACGCACGCAGATGCTGACTAGTTTTGTCTACTTTGCCTCCATCCTCTCTTTGGTCATGATACCAAGAAAGAGGTCACGATTTGACCCCCCACCAGGACCCCTCAGAAGTGAGTCATACATGCACTTTGTTAATTTGATTCCCCTTCCTCCCGGGGAGATAGGAGAAGCTCTGTGTATTCTAAGCCAACCAAGATTGTCTTTCCTGCTTGAGTTTCTTGTCAATTTTTATTGGATGAGCATCAGCTTCTACTTTATCATGATACCTGCAGGCTGCACAAGAAACATGAGAAGATGTCTTTTTAGAGAGAATGACTGATGTGTTTACAAGACCAGACATGTACAATAAACCAATACTTGTGACTGTGTATGGATGTTATATAGTACTTACTACATGCCATGAGCATTATCACATAGTAATTCTTGCATTGTTTCTAAGTAATTCTCTTGTCCTCTGTGAGATCTCCTGCGGACCTCCAAGTCTAAGATCCAGAATATAAATATTCAATCAGTTCTGCTGTTTATGTATTAATTAAGTACTATACCCTCTGATCACATTTGTAAATGGTCTTCACTACGGTAGCTACTTTCCCGCCATGTTCGTGCTTAAATAGCAGGGAAATCGTCTGGTGACACTTGCCATCATGCATGTTCCAGAAGACCCCTATCTAATGATCAGCTGTTAACACTTACAAACATTCCTGTAAGTGCAGAATCATGTAACAGGTCTGATTTTGAAGGAGAGGAAAAACATCTATTCTTGACAGGAAAATTTAATTTGCAGATCAATATGCTTTAACCTCAATTTACTCAGTATGGTCCTGGGAACTTGGGTGTATAATATAAATGCAGATTTAGGTATGCACTGTTCAACCCTGGCATTTTCTGATAGCAACTCACTTCAATTCTTCCAGTGACTTGTTCTGTTCCAGTGCTCTGGCCAGAGCTATGGCTACAGTGTCAGTCAGACCATTGTAACTGAGGCTGCAGTGGGATACGTGAACACACCTGAGTTAGTTCCAGGCTACAGGTACATCTTCATGAATGAAATTAGTATCTCATAAACTTGCCTGTATAACATTTCCTACAAAAAAAGCTATGGGAGTTTTACAACAACCAGTCGCTACAGAGGGCATTCGGCTATAGTTTGGCATAACCCTAACTTTGCTACAGTACACACTCAAGTGACAGTAGGCGGCTGCTCGGTGGAGTACATGAACAAACTTCTATGTCAGTTTACTAGCGTAGTTGCGCTCGGAATGCTGTATACCAGCGTTTTATCTATTTGTATGACATTGCTGCAGGGCCACACGAAGAGTAAATTTGTTTTCCAGTTCACCATAGTTTGTTTGTGAAGTTACTGGGCACCTGTTTTTCGAGTATTTAGTAGCCTTTCAGCCACTGCCGCTTTGTTCTATTCTGAGATATAGATATGAGCAAAAACGCTTCTGTGGCCCTGCAGTGAGTTGCTCTAGCTCTGTTTAACTCTTTAACAACCGTAGGCTATTTACTTGAAGTGTTTATTAGGCTATGGATACCTTCCATGGTCCGTATTTGCACTCCTGCTTGGAGCTAGCACTGGAAACTTGACTCAAAGCTTTATTGACATGCTCTCTGTAGGTTCATGACCTTGGACACACCCACTCATTAGCGAGCGTTCAATAGTCAGGGCCCTCCAACCAGAGAACGCTCCTCTGGACTAAAAGCTGCCTAAAATGCCAGAATGGAGTCCCTACGAGGTGAAAGGAGCGTTTTCTACACCCGTTTGTGCAAGAAAGCAGACAAATGGCCCACATGGCATTGACCAAGGCTTTTCTACAGGCAACTGCAACCGCCGCCATGCACTGTCGGCCAGAGCGGTGCACCCACCCACCTCCCCCTGTCCCACCCTTTCTGCTAGTGCAGAACCTATCTTCAAAACGGATTGCGCCAACTGATAACATGCGGCCAAAATCTGACGACGCCATATGGCGTCATCGGTTGTTAAAGGGTTAAGCCATAAATAGCACTTAGCTTCTCCTACTGTCATAGTAAGCTGACTTACAGGTTTGTACTCGTACTCCACCGAGCAGTTGCCTACTGTCACTCAACCGTCATTGTGTACCGTAGCAAAGTTAGTGTTATGCCGAACTATAGCCAAATGCCCTCTGTAGCAACTGGATTGTTGTAAAAATCTGGTAGCGTTATAACAGGCAAGTTTGTGACATACTAATTTTATTCATCAACATGTACCTGCAACCTTAAACAAACTCCAGTTTCTGCTGCTAAAACCACCAGAGGAGCCAACAATACCAATATGGGCTTCAAATAGAAATAAACTCAAAACTGATCAATTAACATTCTTGTTGCCATAGCAACAGACCATGGGTTTAACCAGAAGGTCTATGTTTCTGTTGCTACTGTAACAGACTCTGGTGGTGCTAGTATAACTAGTAGAAATATGCTATGCAATGAGGACTCCTCGACACAGGAGGAGTCAATATGGACTTCATTTTCATGTAACCATGTAACTAAAACCTTGTATACGTCAGATTCTCCCACAAATCATCTCAGTATGGTGGCTAGTCCAATAGCCTTGTTGTTTCGACAGTAACAAAACATGCATGGGCTAATCACTACACATGGCATAGGAATAAAGAACTCCCACACGTCTCATACTGCTGTACTGACAACATAGTATGGCTTCAATTACAAGTGTCTGTACTGTGAGGAAAGTGACTGTAGTCACCAGTCTTCTTAGTCCAATTGAGATCATCTAGTTCAGTTTAAGCACCGGTACCTATTTTATATTTTCAAAATTAGCAGCCAGAAAGGGTGCTTATTTTGGAAGGGTGCTTATTTTCATGGGGTGCTCATAAACTCATTTAATTTTCTGGTAGCATGCAGTTCTGTGAGAACCAACAAATTAGTTGTTAGGCCTAGAGTTTCTTTTTCTGCTAATTTCTGCAATCGATCGATCATTGCCAATCCCGCCCACCAACACAAAGTGCTTGGAACCAGCGAATCTGTAAGAGGTGTTTGCTAATTTCTGGATATGTTTTATCAAGATGCCTTGCCTAAATTTTGGCTTTTATCCCGTGTCAATAGCTTGCTTACAATCAGAGATAGACACTGGTGAAATATAGCTGCTAGATTCAAAAAAAGCGGAATCAGCATATTCACTTCTGTTCGCACAGTAAAGGTGCCTTTTCTTTCATGTGGGTGCCTATTTTAGTATGTGTGCTTATAAACGTGATGTGGCTGGTGTAATCAAAATGGGTGCCTATATTCATAGGGTGCTTATTTTCTATGGGTGCTTATTATCCTGATTTTGCTCATAACACTTTGCTTTTACGGTACTTTACTCCTTAGGTCAGTATGGGGCGAGGATAGTTACTTACTCTAGTGTTGTCAAGCTCTGGTTCACTCTCAGAGCATCAGCCAGGGCAGTGCCTCCAGACTCTCCAATTCTATTCCTTTCAAGACTATGAAAGACAGTACACCAGAATTAGTGCAAGTAGAGAAAATAAAAAGGGACAATGAGTCTGACTTAACGTAGCTTATGTCATCACTAAGAGCCAGTGGAGTAGGAGGGAGTATGCACGGAAGTAACCAACCAAAGCCCACAATTTCCATGCATGTAGGTAAGCAATGTTAAACCTTCACATTTCCAGTTACCAAGACACTCAGTACACAACTCACTTCAGTTCTTCCAGTGACTTGTTCTGTTCCAGTGCTCTGGCCAGAGCTATGGCTCCAGTGGCAGTCACACCATTGTAACTGAGGCTGCAGTGGGATATGTGAACACACCTGAGTTAGTTCCACATTAAGTTTCTGTTGCTAAAACCACCAGAGGAGCCAAAGATACCAATATGGGCTTCAAATAGAAATTATGCATTACAAACTCAAAACTGATCAATCAACATTCTTGTTGCCATAGCAATAGACCATGGCTTTAACCAGAAGGTCTATGTTTCTGTTGCTACTGTAACAGACTCTGGTGGTGCTAGTATAACTAGTAGAAATATGCTATGGCAATGAGGACTCCTCGACACAGGAGGAGTCAATATGGACTTCATTTTCATGTAACCATGTAACTAAAACCTTGTATACGTCAGATCCTCCCACAAATCATCTCAGTATGGTGGCTAGTCCAATAGCCTTGTTGTTTCGACAGTAACAAACATGCATGGGCTAATCACTACACATGGCATAGGAATAAAGAACTCCCACATGTCTCATACTACTGTACTGACAACACCATACCACCACAGTATGGCTTCAATTACAAGTGTCTGTACTGTGAGGAAAGTGACTGTAGTCACCAGTCTTCTTAGTCCAATTGAGATCATCTAGTTCAGTTTAACCATATCCTGTCCATATACTGTAAAATCAGGATATTAAGCACCGGTGCCTATTTTATATTAGCAGCCAGAATGGGTGCTTATTTTGGAGGGATGCTTATTTTCATGGGGTGCTTATAAACGCATTTAATTTTCTGGTAGCATGCAGTTGTGTGGGAACCAACGAATCAGCTCTGATATATTTTAGGCCTTGAGTTTCTTTTTTTTGCTAATTAATGTTTGTAGCTTTACTAAAACCAGAGATGCAGTCAGCAATCGATCAATCGTTGCCAACCCCCACCTACCAACGTAAAGCACTTGGAACCAGCGAATCCATGAGAGGTTTTGCTAATTCCTGGATATGTTTACAAAGAGGCCTTGCCTGAATTTTGGCTTGTATCCCGTGTCAATAGCTTGCTTAGAATCAGAGATAGACACTGGTGAAAATTAGCCTCTAAGTTCAAAAAAGCGGAATCAGCATATTCACTTCTGTTCGCACAGTAAAGGTGCCTTTTCTTTCATGTGGGGTGCCTATGTTGGTATGTGTGTTTATTTTCGATGGGTGCTTATTGTCCTGATTTTACGGTACTTTACCCTTTAGGTCAGTATGGTGCCAGGATAGTTACTTACTGCAGTGTTTTCAAGCTCTGGTTCACTCTCAGAGCATCAGCCAGGACAGTGGCTCCAGAATCTCCAATTTCATTCCCTCCAAGACTGTGGAAGAGAGTACTCCAGAATTAGTGCAAGTAGAGAAAATAAAATGGGACAATGAGTCTCCAATTTCATTCTGTTCAAGACTGTGGAAAAGAGTATTCTGGAATTAATGTAAAGAAAGGAATGAAACACACCGCGTGGATCTGACATGAAGTCACAGTATATCACACTGGTTATCACGCAACTAAGTTGAGCATGTGAGAACCAGTGGATGAATAAACTGAATGTTCAACAATCAGTTTTGCTAGGTGCCACGCCCTCTGATCACATCTTGAAGTGGACTTCACTCTCTAAAAAGTGGTAGGTGCTTTGCTGCCACATTCCAGGCCCATACCTAGCTATCAAGGAGAGGGTCTGGTGACACTTAGGTTTCAGGTGTGATACTGAAGCATTCACGATCAGTACCACCTGTTCAATATATATCGTGAGGTTTAGTGGTTGTCTAGTGGTTGTACAGTTTAGTGGTCAGAACACTGGCAGTTCAAGCAAGCAGCCCCGGCTTTAGTGACTACCAATCATTTTACTTTCCTTTATTTTGCCACGTACCATCAAACATGCACTATTGTCTGGACGACTCACTGTTCAGTGGTACTGGTATGGCTTCAATTAATAGACTTTCATGATTTACATGTGTATTGTGAGAAAAGTGACTAGCACATTATCCTAGCCTCGTACCCAGGCTCCTCCCTATGCAGAAAAACTTTATGCATGGGGAGGAGCCTGGGTACGAGGTTAACACATAGTGCATCATGGGGCATGTGATCAGATCGTCCAGGCTCTCACCCCGCTTTTCTGCATGGGGAGGAGCCTGGGTACGAGGCTACATTATCCCTAGTCTAAGGAGATCTCACAGGGACCAAAATTCCGACCAATGTCACACAGGCCAACTGTAACATATGCATACACTTTGTGTATGGTGCCAGGATAGTTACTTACTTCAGTGTTTTCAAGCTCTGGTTCACTCTCAGAGCATCAGCCAGTGCAGTGGCTCCAGACTCTCCAATTTCATTCCCCCAAATACTATGAAAGAGAGTACTCCAGAATTAGTGCAAATAGAGAAAATAAAATGGGACAATGAGTCTCCAAATTCATTCTGTTCAAGACTGTGGAAAAGAGTATTCTGGAATTAATGTAAAGAAAGGAATGAAACACACCGCGTGGATCTGACATGAAGTCACAGTATATCACACTGGTTATCACGCAACTAAGTTGAGCATGTGAGAACCAGTGGATTAATAAAATGCAGAATGCAAATGTTTAACAATCAGTTTTGCTGTCTATACTAGGTGCCACGCCCTCTGATCACATTTTGAAGTGGACTTCACTCTCTATAAAGTGGTAGGTGCTTTGCTGCCACATTCCAGGCCCATACCTAGCTATCAAGGAGAGGGTCTGGTGACACTTAGGTTTCAGGTGTGATACTGAAGCATTCATGACCAGTACCACCTGTTCAATATATATCGGGAATGGTGAGGTTTAGTGGTTGTCTAGTGGTTGTACAGTTTAGTGGTCAGAACACTGGCAGTTCAAGTGAGCAGCCCCGGCTTTAGTGACTACCAATCATTTTACTTTTCTTTATTTTGCCACATACCATCAAACATGCACTATTGTCCAGACGACTCACTGTTCAGTGGTACTGGTATGGCTTCAATTAATAGACCTTCATGATTTACATGTGTATTGTGAGAAAAGTGACTATAGCACCATCAACCCTACACACAGGGACCAAAAGTCCAACCAATGTCACACAGGCCAACTGTAACATATGCATACACTTTGGTTTTTAGTATGGTGCCAGGATAGTTACTTACTTCAGTGTTGTCAAGCTCTGGTTCACTCTCAGAGCATTAGCCAGGACAGCGGCTCCAGACTCTCCAATTCCATTCCCTTCAAGACTGTGGAAGAGAGTACTCCAGAATTAGTGCAAGTAGTGAAAATCAATTAATGGGACAGTCAGTCAGGCTTAACATAGGCTTACGTCATCACTAAGAGCCAGTGGAGTAGGAGGAAGTATGCACGGAAGTAACCAACCAAAGCCCACAGTTTCCATGCATGTAGGTATGCAATGTTAAACCTTCACATTTCCAGTTACCAAGACACTCAGTACACAACTCACTTCAGTTCTTCCAGTGACTTGTTCTGTTCCAGTGCTCTGGCCAGAGCTATGGCTCCAGTGTCAGTCAGACCATTGTAACTGAGGCTGCAGTGGGATATGTGAACACACCTGAGTTAGTTCCACATTAAACAAATTCCAGTTTCTGTTGCTAAAACCACCAGGGAGCCAACTATACGATATGGGCTTCAAATGGAAATTATGTATTACAAACTCAAAGTGATCAATTAACATTCTTGTTGCCATAGCAACAGACCATGGGTTTAACCAGAAGGTCTATGTTTCTGTTGCTACTGTAACAGATTCTGGTGGTGCCAGTATAGCTATGGCAATGAGAACTCCTCAACACGGGAGGAGTCAATGTAGCCTCGTACCCAGGCCGCTCATCAAAAGCGGCCTGGGTACGAGGCTAGAGTCAATGATGGACTTCATTTTCATGTGACCATGTAACTAAATCCTTGTATACATCAGATTCTCCCACAAATCATCTCAGTATGGTGGCTAGTCCAATAGCCTTGTTGTTTCAACAGTAACAAAACATGCATGGGCTAATCACTACACATGGCATAGGAATAAAGAACTCCCACATGTCTCATAGTGCTGTACTGACAACACCATACCACCATAGTACGGCTTCAATTACAAGTGTCTGTACTATGAGGAAAGTGACTGCAGTCACCAGTCTTCTTAGTCCAATTGAGATCATCTATGTCAGGCTAACCATAGCCTGTCCATATACCGTAAAATCAGGATATTAAGCACTGGTGCCTATCTTCGAAATTAGCAGCCAGAATGAGTGCTTATTTTGGAGGGGTGCTTATTTTCATGGGGTGCTTATAAACACATTTAATTTTCTGGTAGCATGCAGTTGTCTGGGAACCAACGAATTAGCTCTGATATATTTTAGGCCTTGAGTTTCTTTTTTTGCTAATTAATGTTTGTAGCTTTTCTGAAACCAGAGATGCAGTCAGCAATCGATCAATCGTTGCCAACCCCCGCCTACCAACGTAAAGCACTTGGAACCAGAGAATCCATGAGAGGTTTTTGCTAATTCCTGGATATGCTTACAAAGAGGCCTTGCCTAAATTTTGGCTTGTATCCCGTGTCAATAGCTTGCTTACAATCAGAGATAGACACTGGTGAAACATAGCTGGTAGATTCAAAAAAGCGGAATCACCATAATCACTTCCATTTGCACAGTAAAGGTGCCTTTTCTTTCATGTGGGGTGCCTATTTTGGTATGGGTGCTTATAAACGTGATGTGGTTGTTGTAATCAAAATGGGTGCCTATATTCATATGGTGCTTATTTTCTATGGGTGCTTATTATCCTGATTTTACGGGGTACTTTACTCTTTAGGTCAGTATGGTGCCAGGATAGTTACTTACTCTAGTGTTGCCAAGCTCCGGTTCACTCTCAGAGCATCAGCCAGGGCAGTGCCTCCAGACTCTCCAATTCTATTCTCCCAAAGACTATATGGAAGAGAGTACTCCAGAATTAGTGCAAGTAGTGAAAATAAAAAGGGACAATGAGTCTCCAATTTCATTCTGTTCAAGACTGTGGAAAAGAGTATTCTGGAATTAATGTAAAGAAAGGAATGAAACACGCAGCGTGGATCTGACATGAAGTCACAGTATATCACACTGGTTATCACGCAACTAAGTTGAGCATGTGAGAACCAGTGGTTTAATAAAATGCAGAATACAAATGTTCAACAATCAGTTTTGCTGTCTATAACTAGGTGCCACGCCCTCTGATCACATCTTGAAGTGGACCTCACTCTCTATAAAGTGGTAGGTGCTTTGCTGCCACATTCAAGACCCATACCTAAAGTTTCAGGTGTGACAATATATACAAGTCACAAAAAAGTTTTCTCAATGAAAACAAGCACATGTAGGGATGGAACCCTCAAAAACCAACCAAACAAGATAGGAACAACACCACAATACTTTTACACCATCCCTACATCTTGTGCCATTTTGCCGACTATGCATTGTGTTTGTTACTTGTGTGCACAGAAGGGTTGTCTTGGGCATGGAAGCCTGTGGAACGAGCAGTACTGGGTGTGTAGTGCATGTTGTTGTGTATGGAGAGTGCGTTGTGTTGTGGGTGGCTGTAACTTTGTTACGGTTGAGTGTGGCAGGCATGGTTAGCTAGTTTAATATGTACAAGCTGTGGGGTGCAAGATCAGTGCTGAGTCTGTGTGGCATGTTGGAGTGGGTTGCGTATGTTGTGGGCTTTTGTAGCTGCTTGGCATGGCAGGTAAGGGTTGTCTTGTAAGTGAAGGCTGTGGTGTGAGCAGTACTGGGTCGGTCGGTAGTTAACAACATGGTGGTGTGTTTGAAGGGTTTGTGGGGTAGGTAGCTAGTTGTAGGGAGAAAGGTTGTTTGTTGGTTTGTGGGTGTAGCTGGTGTGCAGTGTTGTTTTAGTTTTATAACTTTAACTAAATATATTTTAGTATGGTCTTTTTAAAATTTAGTTAACCAAAAGTGCAACTTAAATTTCTTGCTAACTTGGGAGCTGTAACTAAAACGTCGAAGGACGTACAAGAAGAAACCGTAACTGTAAACAGAATACAGCCTGTTTTCAACAATAAGTGTAACTAAATCCTTTTAGTAAGGGGTTTTAGAGTTTCAGTGCTTGAAACTATAACTAACTAAAAATTTTGTAAAACCGGGAAACTAGAACTAAACTAAACCAAAAGTATTTTCTAAATAAAAACTAACTATAACTAAACTAAAAGCACAAACCCTAAAAACTTAAATTTGAAGGGTTTTGTGGTGTACGTGGTTGGCAAAATGGCACAAGATGTAGGGATGGTGTAAAAGTATTGTGGTGTTGTTCCTATCTTGTTTGGTTGGTTTTTGAGGGTTCCATCCCTACATGTGCTTGTTTTCATTGAGAAAACTTTTTTGTGACTTGTTTGCTTTGTTTTTTTTTTGGTTTAGGAATGGTAAGAGAGAAGTGACATGGGAAGGTAGGCCGAGGGGAAGATGCATGGTGTGTACAGTATGATAGTATATATAGAAAGAGCTAAGAATTGTCATAAATTTAAATGCTTTGAAGTGAAATCGTCAATCCAAACATCAAACTTCAGGGGGTTTAGAAGTACAGTCCAAGCAAAGCCTCATAAAAACCAAGTGAAAAGCAGATGAGTTTAATAAGGCTTTGCATGCAAGCTTATAAATCCTGTGCTTATTTCACGTGGACTACTAATGGGTTCACCAAAAAACTCTCCATAGACTGTCACCAGAGTATTGAGTCGTAAGACCCCATTACAGAACTGTTTGATGGTGAGTAGCTATAGTCTAAATGGGTTTGAAACAAACGCATAGGGGTCTGTGGAGCTGAACAACCGCCAGTTCTGTGGCCACCTCTAGTGCAGAAGTTTGGAATAAAGCCATGCACTGTTGACTCGGTGCTACTAGAGTTTGAGTATACCAAGCTACCAATAGGCTGCCACTTGCTTCGTTGGAGGAATATGAAGACTCAGGCACAACACAAAAGGAGGATGTTAAGAAGACACCAGCCAAAGTGCTACCATCACTCGCAGTAAACATTGTATGTGTACTATATGCATGTAAATGACTATAACAAGCAAATTTGAAATGTGAAAGTTGACAATAAAACTTGAAATTGAATGTCAGTGGCTAGTGTTCTAAGTCATATGAAGTACTTGATGGTTAAAACACTAGCTGGCATAGTACCGTCTATACCACTTGAGCTTGGCTTTTGCAGCCTTCAAATTAGTCATACGAGCTGCTGCCCTTTTTTTGTCAGGGTTCCTCCAATAACTACTATGGGAGGATACGCGGGAAGCTGCCCTTCCTTTCTCAGGGTCCTCCCAATAGCGGGTATGGGAGGATACGCGGGAAGCTGCCCTTCCTTTCTCAGGGTCCTCCCAATAACGGGTATGGGAGGATGCCCTGGAAGATGCCCTTTTGGTCTCAGGGTCCTCCCAATAACGGGTATGGGAGGACGCCCTTTTCGTCTCAGGGTCCTTCCAATAACAGGCATGGGAGGACACCCTTTTCGTCTCAGGGTCCTTCCAATAACAGGCATGGGAGGACGCCCTTTTCGTCTCAGGGTCCTTCCAATAACAGGCATGGGAGGACGCCCGGGAAGATGCCCTGTGTTTCTCCGGGTCCTTCCAGTAATTATTACGGGACGCTTGCCTTTTTTTCCCCTTTGTTCCGCAGGTAGTTCTGCTTGTCCTGCGCTCGTTTCTTGCGGACATTACGCATATTGCGTTCGATGTAAAGTGCAGCACAACCATGTCAACTGATCCACGAAATCAGATTTGCAAACTGCAACGCTCAATCTCACCTTCTCTACGAAGTACTGAACCACGTGCTCAGTTGAACCCTGGTGACGTAATTATGAGTAATATTTCATTCGAGCAAAATGGCGTGTAGCAGCTAGCGTAAGTGTGAGATTACCTGAGAATCGCCGACAAGTTTGAGTTCTTTCCTTTAGACCGATAAGTGGCAGGTGCAATACCTAGTGATTTATCCTGTTGCTTTGTGTTTGAATCGTTGTAAAAGCTCCAGCCGTTATCGTGCTATCGCGGTGAGAGGAAGAAGAAGAAAGTCAGAAGATAGACGATTTGTCCGTTTTGGCGACTTGCCGGTCTGGTGCTTAGCGATACTTTCCAGCAAACTTAACAGTCTTTTTGCTCATGAAAACACTCGATAATGCCTGATATGGCTCATACAGGCCTTTGACTAATCTAACGAAGACATTTCGAGCGTGTTATTTGTGCACTTTTAATGTGGCGGCCATTTTTTTTCGGGGTCATCCCTACATATGGCGTACTACCGTACGCCATGATTGTGAGGTCTAGTGGTTGTACAGTTTAGTGGTCAGAACACTGGCAGTTCAAGTGAGCAGCCCCGGCTTTAGTGACTACCAATCATTTTACTTTCCGTTATTTTGCCACGTACCATCAAACATGCACTATTGTCTGGATGACTCACTGTTCAGTGGTACTGGTATGGCTTCAATTAATAGACTTTCATGATTTACATGTGTATTGTGAAAAAAGTGACTAGCACATTATCCTAGCCTCGTACCCAGGCTCCTCCCTATGCAGAAAAACTTTATGCATGGGGAGGAGCCTGGGTACGAGGCTAACACATAGTGCATTATGGGGCATGTGATCAGATCGTCCAGGCTCTCACCCCGCTTTTCTGCATGGGGAGGAGCCTGGGTACGAGGCTACATTATCCCTAGTCTAAGGAGATCTCACACGGACCAAAATTCCGACCAATGTCACACAGGCCAACTGTAACATATGCATACACTTTGTGTATGGTGCCAGGATAGTTACTTACTGCAGTGTTGTCAAGCTCTGGTTCACTCTCAGAGCATTAGCCAGGGCAGTGGCTCCAGAATCTCCAATTTCATTCACCCCAAGACTGTGGAAGAGAGTACACCAGAATTAGTGCAAGTAGAGAAAATAAAAAGGGACAATGAGTCTCCAATTTCATTCTGTTCAAGACTGTGGAAAAGAGTATTCTGGAATTAATGTAAAGAAAGGAATGAAACACGCAGCGTGGATCTGACATGAAGTCACAGTATATCACACTGGTTATCACGCAACTAAGTTGAGCATGTGAGAACCAGTGGTTGAATAAACTGCAGAATACAAATGTTCAACAATCAGTTTTGCTGTCTATAACTAGGTGCCACGCCCTCTGATCACATCTTGAAGTGGACTTCACTCTCTATAAAGTGGTAGGTGCTTTGCTGCCACATTCAAGACCCATACCTAGCTATCAAGGAGAGGGTCTGGTGACACTTAGGTTTCAGGTGTGATACTGAAGCATTCATGATCAGTACCACCTGTTCAATATATATCGGGAATTGTGAGGTTTAGTGGTCAGAACACTGGCAGTTCAAGCAAGCAGCCCCGGCTTTAGTGACTACCAATCATTTTACTTTCCTTTATTTTGCCACGTACCATCAAACATGCACTATTGTCTGGACGACTCACTGTTCAGTGGTACTGGTATGGCTTCAATTAATAGACTTTCATGATTTACATGTGTATTGTGAGAAAAGTGACTAGCACATTATCCTAGCCTCGTACCCAGGCTCCTCCCTATGCAGAAAAACTTTATGCATGGGGAGGAGCCTGGGTACGAGGTTAACACATAGTGCATCATGGGGCATGTGATCAGATCGTCCAGGCTCTCACCCCGCTTTTCTGCATGGGGAGGAGCCTGGGTACGAGGCTACATTATCCCTGGTCTAAGGAGATCTCACAGGGACCAAAATTCCGACCAATGTCACACAGGCCAACTGTAACATATGCATACACTTTGTGTATGGTGCCAGGATAGTTACTTACTTCAGTGTTTTCAAGCTCTGGTTCACTCTCAGAGCATCAGCCAGTGCAGTGGCTCCAGACTCTCCAATTTCATTCCCCCAAAGACTATGAAAGAGAGTACTCCAGAATTAGTGCAAGTAGAGAAAATAAAATGGGACAATGAGTCTCCAAATTCATTCTGTTCAAGACTGTGGAAAAGAGTATTCTGGAATTAATGTAAAGAAAGGAATGAAACACACCGCGTGGATCTGACATGAAGTCACAGTATATCACACTGGTTATCACGCAACTAAGTTGAGCATGTGAGAACCAGTGGATTAATAAAATGCAGAATGCAAATGTTTAACAATCAGTTTTGCTGTCTATAGCTAGGTGCCACGCCCTCTGATCACATCTTGAAGTGGACCTCACTCTCTATAAAGTGATAGGTTCTTTGCTGCCACATTCAAGACCCATACCTAAAGTTTCAGGTGTGACAATATCATGGCGTACGGTATCATGGCGTACGGTATCATGGCGTACGGTAGTACGCCATATGTAGGGATGACCCCGAAAAAAAATGGCCGCCACATTAAAAGTGCACAAATAACACGCTCGAAATGTCTTCGTTAGATTAGTCAAAGGCCTGTATGAGCCATATCAGGCATTATCGAGTGTTTTCATGAGCAAAAAGACTGTTAAGTTTGCTGGAAAGTATCGCTAAGCACCAGACCGGCAAGTCGCCAAAACGGACAAATCGTCTATCTTCTGACTTCTTCCTCTCACCGCGATAGCACGATAACGGCTGGAGCTTTTACAACGATTCAAATGCAAAACAACAGGATAAATCACTAGGTATTGCACCTGCCACTTATCGGTCTAAAATAAAGAACTCAAACTTGTCGGCGATTTTCAGGTAATCACACACTTACGCTAGCTGCTACACGCCATTTTGCTCGAATTAAATATGACTCATAATTACGTCACCAGGGTTCAACTGAGCACGTGGTTCAGTACTTCGTAGATCGAGAAGGTGAGAATTGTGATTGAGCGTTGCAGTTTGCAAATCTGATTTCGTGGATCAGTTGACGTGGTTGTGCTGCACTTTACATCGAACGCAATATGCGTAATGTCCGAAAGAAACGAGCGCAGGACAAGCAGAACTACCTGCGAAACTAAGGGGAAAAAAAGGCAAGCGTCCCGTAATAATTACTGGAAGGACCCGGAGAAACATAGGGCATCTTCCCGGGCGTCCTCCCATGCCTGTTATTGGAAGGACCCTGAGACGAAAAGGGCGTCCTCCCATGCCTGTTATTGGAAGGACCCTGAGACGAAAAGGGCGTCCTCCCATACCCGTTATTGGGAGGACCCTGAGACCAAAAGGGCATCTTCCAGGGCATCCTCCCATACCCGTTATTGGGAGGACCCTGAGAAAGGAAGGGCAGCTTCCCGCGTATCCTCCCATACCCGCTATTGGGAGGACCCTGAGAAAGGAAGGGCAGCTTCCTGCGTATCCTCCCATAGTAGTTATTGGAGGAACCCTGACAAAAAAAGGGCAGCAGCTCGTATGACTAATTTGAAGGCTGCAAAAGCCAAGCTCAAGTGGTATAGACGGTACTATGCCAGCTAGTGTTTTAACCATCAAGTACTTCATATGACTTAGAACACTAGCCACTGATATTCAATTTCAAGTTTTATTGTCAACTTTCACATTTCAAATTTGCTTGTTATAGTCATTTACATGCATATAGTACACATACAATGTTTACTGCGAGTTGATGGTAGCACTTTGGCTGGTGTCTTCTTAACATCCTCCTTTTGTGTTGTGCCTGAGTCTTCATATTCCTCCAACGAAGCAAGTGGCAGCCTATTGGTAGCTTGGTATACTCAAACTCTAGTAGCACCGAGTCAACAGTGCATGGCTTCATTCCAAACTTCTGCACTATAGAGGTGGCCACAGAACTGGCGGTTGTTCAGCTCCACAGACCCCTATGCGTTCGTTTCAAACCGATTTAGACTATAGCTACTCACCATCAAACAGTTCTGTAATGGGGTCTTACGACTCAATACTCTGGTGACAGTCTATGGAGAGTTTTTCGGTGAACCCATTAGTAGTCCACGTGAAATGAGCACAGGATTTATAAGCTTGCATGCAAAGCCTTATTAAACTCATCTGCTTTTCACTTGGTTTGTATGAGGCTTTGCTTGGACTGTACTTCTAAACCCCCCGAAGTTTGATGTTTGGATTGACGATTTCACTTCAAATCGTTTGAATTTAAGACAATTCTTAGCTCTTTCTACTATCATACTGTACACACCATGCATCTTCCCCTCGGCCTACCCTCCCATGTCACTTCTCTCTTACCATTCCTAAAAAGCAATACAAAAAAAAAAGAGCAGGAACAAGTCACAAAAAAGTTTTCTGAATGAAAACAAGTGCATGTAGGGATGGAACCCTCAAAAACCAACCAAACTAGATGGGAATGACACCACAACAATTTCACACCATCCCTACATCTTGTGCCATTTTGCCAACTATGCACACCAGTAAACTCTCTAGTCTATTCACACCCACTAAATGAATACTAGCTGTAGTTAGCGCTGCTCACTCCACAGCCTTTTACATAAAGACAATCCATATCTGCCATGTTCAGCAGCAATAAAATTTCACAACATCACTTACTCCAACAGACCCAGCTCATGCACTTGACAGTTTCTGCATTCAAGACTAGTCTCACAAGCCAGACCCTTTCTGTTCCACAGTGCAGATCGCTTTCAGTATTGGCACGCAGAGGAAGGCACTAAGAATCGTCATAAATGCTTTGAAGTGAAATTGTAAATCCAAACATCAAACTTCTTCCCTCTGTGTGCCGCATACTGAACGCGATTGGTGCTGCGCAGAAAGGGTCTGGCTTGCAAGACTAATTCAAGACAGACCATACCTGCCATCCTCAGCATAGCAACTACATCACAGCCACCCACAACATAACTCACCCCCCATGCACATCAACATGCACTCCACACCCAGCACTACCCATCCCACTGCCTTCAACAACCCTCCTATGAACACAACTAACAAACACAAAGTATAGTTGGCAAAATGGCACAAGATGTAGGGATGGTGTGAAATTGTTGTGGTGTCATTCCCATCTAGTTTGGTTGGTTTTTGAGGGTTCCATCCCTACATGCACTTGTTTTCATTCAGAAAACTTTTTTGTGACTTTATATTGTGAGGTCTAGTGGTTGTACAGTTTAGTGGTCAGAACACTGGCAGTTCAAGCGAGCAGCCCCGGCTTTAGTGACTACAATCATTTCACCTTTATTTTGCCACGTATCATCAAACATGCACTATTGTCCAGACGACTCACTGTTCAGTGGTACTGGTATGGCTTCAATTAATAGACTTTCATGATTTACATGTGTATTGTGAGAAAAGTGACTAGCACATTATCCTAGCCTCGTACCCAGGCTCCTCCCTATGCAGAAAAACTTTATGCATGGGGAGGAGCCTGGGTACGAGGCTAACACATAGTGCATTATGGGGCATGTGATCAGATCGTCCAGGCTCTCTCCCCGCTTTTCTGCATGGGGAGGAGCCTGGGTACGAGGCTACATTATCCCTAGTCTAAGGAGATCTCACAGGGACCAAAATTCCGACCAATGTCACACAGGCCAACTGTAACATATGCATACACTTTGTGTATGGTGTCAGTAAGTTACTTACTTCAGTGTTGTCAAGCTCTGGTTCACTCTCAGAGCATCAGCCAGGGCAGTGGCTCCAGATTTTCCAATTCTATTCCCCCAAAGACTATGAAAGAGAGTACACCAGAATTAGTGCAAATAGAGAAAATAAAATGGGACAATGAGTCTGACTTAACGTAGCTTATGTCATCACTAAGACCCAGTGGAGTAGGAGGAAGTATGCACGGAAGTAACCAACCAAAGCCCACAGTTTCCATGCATGTAGGTATGCAATGTTAAACCTTCACATTTCCAGTTACCAAGACACTCAGTACAGAACTCACTTGTGGTAAGAGCACAAAGCAAAGAAAGCGGCCGATTGTCTTGCTCAACAACAGTCCGTGATGCCAATCCCAGACATTGAAATTGAATTTGATTTGTCACCTATTACCCCTGGCTTAATAAAGTGTACACTCCAGAAACGCTCATCAATGTCCTTCTCTGGAGCAGATGGTATCACGTACTTTCACCTGAAAAACCTCCCCTGCACCCACCCTTTTCTTGCTACAACATTCACTAAAATGTTGCTGTCCTCACAAAATGGCCCTTCTTCCTGGTTCCAGGCAGAAATCATCTTGATTCCCAAAGAGGACGACCTTTCTCAACCCAGTAAATTTCGTCCCATTGCCCTTACTTCTACTGTCTCCAAGCTGTTCCACAAAATACTGGCCAAGAGACTTGAAAGATTTGTCCTGCAAAACAATACTATCAATCCAACTCTTCAGAAGGGCTTCATATCGGGCACAAATGGCACTGTGGAACACATCTTCTCCATTTGTTCCATTCTTGATGATGCCGTCCAACATGGTCTTCCTCTTGCCATGTCCTTCCTCAACCTGAGTAATGCTTTTGGCTCAGTATCTCACTGTTTAATTTGTTACATCCTTCACCATATTCAGTTTCCTGTTCAGTTTGTTACTAGCCTCGTACCCAGGCCACGTGGGAGGAGGGAAAAGTGGCCTGGTATCCACTGTTTGCGCATGCGCAAACGATTCCGGAAATCTTCCGCGAACGAGTCCGATTATGGACAAGTTACACGTGGTTGTTATGCCATGGATAATATAGTACACGTAGGTGGATAGGAAACGCAGGTAGTATACGGAACAGTCCGCGGAAAACTATTTTTCCATCCTGGTAATGCCCTTTCTGTGCGAAGTTTGTGTTAGCTAACCTCGGCAACAGAAGAAGCTACAGCGAAAAGCTGCAGGCTTCATAAAGTATAATAGCAGGTGCACTGGGATAGCTATGTAAGAGCCGGCTCAGTGTTAGCAGTGTCGTTCAGTAAACGTCTGAATTGTCCGATTTGGCCATTGTTACGGCCAAATGAGCCGCGTGTGACGGCAAACTTTGTGTTAGGCAATCTCGACAACAGAAGAAGCTACGGCGAAAAGCTGCAGGATTCCTAAACTATAGTAGCTGGTGCACTGGGATAGATATGTGAGCGCTGGCTCAGTGCTAGCAGTACCGTCTATAGTTATCAAATTGCCCGAATTTTGCCTCATTTAGGGGCAAATCCCCTGTTAGCAGATTTCAGCAACAGAAAGCACTACGATGAAAAGCTGCAGGAATCATAGAGTACAGTAGTTGGTCTACTGGGATAGCTATATAAGAACTAGCTCAACATTAGCTATGTCGTTCAATAGGTGTCTGAAGTTTCCAAAATGGAAATTTTCAGCCCGTAGACCCGTACCTGGTGTTGTTTTCCAGCGTCCACGTCTCAGACAGACAGGCTGCTGCTTTTTATAGTCGCTATCCCAGTTGACCCATTATTGTACTTCAGCTGTAGCATAGTAAGAAAACCTGGTGGGGTTCAGGTTTTGAGATCAGCTAACAGGGAAAAACCGTTTCCAGGATTGGCAACCAGAAGTGCTCCGTATACTACTTCGTTTCCTATCCACCTACGTGTACTATATTATCCATGGTTATGCGGAGAAATAACCAAACTAGATATACGGCTTGCAGTGTGGCAGCTGTGTTTACGCGACGATGGCTTCCATTATCAGAGACACAAAGGGTGACACGACAAGGACTACGCTACAACTACCGCCGGTTCCACCGTCACTGTGCTTGTAGTTCAAAACAAACGGCAGAGTCTCGTAGCAGATGGACTTACCAAATCCCGTGGGTAGCCACAGGAATACGTCTTTTCCATCGTAGATATATTTGATCGCATCCAGCTGCTCTGCTTTCAATGTGAAATCTCCCTTTCCAATACAACAAAGAGCGAACATGAGCGCTTTATCAAAGTCTTCGCTTTTACCTGCCATGTTCGCGGGATAAGCTCGAGACGGACGTGCTTCGGAGCTATACGGTAAAGATTAACGGTTCATAAACGATGGTATACGATACCCCATGAAATCATGGGGTTTTTCGCACATGCGCAAACAGTGGATACCAGGCCACTTTTCTCTCCTCCCACGTGGCCTGGGTACGAGGCTAGTTTGTTACATACTTCACAAACAGTTATGCACACCTGACAGGCATTGTTAAGACCAAAAAGTGGCATACCCCCTGCTTCAAAATCCAACGTGGGGTCTTCCAGGGCGATACCTGATCTTTTTGCTTGTTTTTTGAGCTATTTAACAGCCTCCCAAGCTGTGGATTCAGCCTGAAGCTCACTATTCCAGACTCAAGTGGCCTCCCCCCTGTTGATATAGCCATCTATGTTGAATGGAATGAGGCATCCTCTGATGAACCTTGTGGTTGGTATCATGCGGTGGTCAAGGAATACCTTCCAAATGGACAAGCCAAAATTGAGTATGCAGACCATGCCTATGAAATCCTTGACCTTCACACTATTCGTTGGGAAAGGCCACAAAGCATTCCTACCCTTTTCTACCAGTCCTCCAAAATTTCCCCTGAAAAAGATTCGTGAGGAAACATAGTGCTAATTAGAACTGTACCAGGAGAATCTACTTAGAATGACATCAATACAAGCTCGAGTCAATCATCTTAAAGTGCTCTTATGTATTTCCTCTTGGCTTCTCGGCTCAGGGGGGAAGTGGGTAGTCTGTTTCTTTGGGAATGATACAGAGGGGACTCTATGTACTAAGTCTGTACATACTAGGAATATGGGGTGACTCCCTCAGGATGATTGTAACCATTGGACTTTAGGACTTCACTTCCCTAACTTCACTTCCCCTAGCTGAGCAAATCATCTTTGCACACCTCCAATACTTTGCCATCTTGTGGTTATGCATCCCTGCCAGATGATAGCTTCTCCTCATTTGTGATGATAATACTGATAATAACATAGCCTTGTTATCAGGCTTTGTCACATGCATTATGAAATTTAGACTGCAAGCGACAAACACTGCAGGTGCCTGGGAATGCAGCTAAGTTTACATTATACTGCATCTCTTACCACACTGTCAAGAGTTGGTTCTGGTTAGATATCCAAGTAGATTCCCTGGTACAGTGCTAATTATCACTCTGTTAGACATTTTGGCATTAGACATTTTTGGATTAGACATTTTGGGATTAGACATTTTGGGTGTCTAAGCCCAAAATGTCTAATCCCAAAATGTCTAATCCTACTAGTGTGGATTGTAGAGTGAAGTTAAACACGGCATGCAGGCTATCATGAGCCGTCTGTCCATCATTCCCCAAGGTCAAGGTCAAAGTGGAGCACTCATCTTGGCACCTGGGCAAGGTGCAGATTGGGGATGAGCCATGGCGTTTGTCTCATCCACAGGTTGGTTTGGGAACAGAAGAGGAAATGTTAGTTGACCCAAAGCAGTTGCGCATAGGACGAATTGTGATTGGCCACTTTGGTCCAGTGCTAACAAAAATGTAAAATCTGAAATCTCTGAGTATGGCTTCTATAACAAATTTTGGGAACATTAGTTGGCAGTGCACATGCAAACCTAAAATTCAGTTGGTGCTCATGGCAAAATGTGATTGGCCACTTTGGTCCACTGACCCACTTTGGTCTACTGACCGAACACCTCCTAAGAACCAAGAAGTAGAATATGAATGGATGAACTCACCTTAGCTCCTGAAGGCTTTTGTTCACTTGTAAAGCTGTGGCAAGTGCACAAGCACCTATGTCTGTAATCTTGTTCCCACTGAGGCTACAGGAGGTCAGACAAAAATAAGAAAGTGCTTCAAAAAAAGTTTGTGGACATAATTATACAACAGTAAACAAGGAAGATTAAAAAAACCAAGGAAAATGATTTCTTGTGGTCAAACACAATATAACTTATACACAGTCGGTTGCAAATGGTGAGTTCTTATCGAGTCATGATCATGAGTCAGGGACATCCATGCAAGTGTATAGTGCCAAATGTATAGGGCAATGTTTGCAAGTGCCCCAGGCCCTCCCTAATATTTTAACACAGGCATGGAAATAACCCTACAGGTTCAGTGTATACCCCTTAAAAAGTCTAGGACATGAATGGCTGAACTTACTTTAGCTTAAGCTTCTGATGGCTTTGGTTCACTTGTAAAGCTTCGACCAGTACACACACACGTTCGTCTGAGACTCCGTTATTACTGAGGCTGCAGAATGTTAGAAAACAATCATGTCAGGCACATAGTTCAAAAATCTCAATGACAATATATGCATGGGGAGGAGCCTGGGTACGAGGTTAACACATAGTGCATCATGGGGCATGTGATCAGATCGTCCAGGCTCTCACCCCGCTTTTCTGCATGGGGAGGAGCCTGGGTACGAGGCTACATTATCCCTAGTCTAAGGAGATCTCACAGGGACCAAAATTCCGACCAATGTCACACAGGCCAACTGTAACATATGCATACACTTTGTGTATGGTGCCAGGATAGTTACTTACTTCAGTGTTTTCAAGCTCTGGTTCACTCTCAGAGCATCAGCCAGTGCAGTGGCTCCAGACTCTCCAATTTCATTCCCCCAAAGACTATGAAAGAGAGTACTCCAGAATTAGTGCAAGTAGAGAAAATAAAATGGGACAATGAGTCTCCAAATTCATTCTGTTCAAGACTGTGGAAAAGAGTATTCTGGAATTAATGTAAAGAAAGGAATGAAACACACCGCGTGGATCTGACATGAAGTCACAGTATATCACACTGGTTATCACGCAACTAAGTTGAGCATGTGAGAACCAGTGGATTAATAAAATGCAGAATGCAAATGTTTAACAATCAGTTTTGCTGTCTATAGCTAGGTGCCACGCCCTCTGATCACATCTTGAAGTGGACCTCACTCTCTATAAAGTGGTAGGTTCTTTGCTGCCACATTCAAGACCCATACCTAAAGTTTCAGGTGTGACAATATATATTGTGAGGTCTAGTGGTTGTACAGTTTAGTGGTCAGAACACTGGCAGTTCAAGCGAGCAGCCCCGGCTTTAGTGACTACAATCATTTCACCTTTATTTTGCCACGTATCATCAAACATGCACTATTGTCCAGACGACTCACTGTTCAGTGGTACTGGTATGGCTTCAATTAATAGACTTTCATGATTTACATGTGTATTGTGAGAAAAGTGACTAGCACATTATCCTAGCCTCGTACCCAGGCTCCTCCCTATGCAGAAAAACTTTATGCATGGGGAGGAGCCTGGGTATGAGGCTAACACATAGTGCATTATGGGGCATGTGATCAGATCGTCCAGGCTCTCTCCCCGCTTTTCTGCATGGGGAGGAGCCTGGGTACGAGGCTACATTATCCCTAGTCTAAGGAGATCTCACAGGGACCAAAATTCCGACCAATGTCACACAGGCCAACTGTAACATATGCATACACTTTGTGTATGGTGTCAGTAAGTTACTTACTTCAGTGTTGTCAAGCTCTGGTTCACTCTCAGAGCATCAGCCAGGGCAGTGGCTCCAGACTTTCCAATTCTATTCCCCCAAAGACTATGAAAGAGAGTACACCAGAATTAGTGCAAATAGAGAAAATAAAATGGGACAATGAGTCTGACTTAACGTAGCTTATGTCATCACTAAGACCCAGTGGAGTAGGAGGAAGTATGCACGGAAGTAACCAACCAAAGCCCACAGTTTCCATGCATGTAGGTATGCAATGTTAAACCTTCACATTTCCAGTTACCAAGACACTCAGTACAGAACTCACTTGTGGTAAGAGCACAAAGCAAAGAAAGCGGCCGATTGTCTTGCTCAACAACAGTCCGTGATGCCAATCCCAGACATTGAAATTGAATTTGATTTGTCACCTATTACCCCTGGCTTAATAAAGTGTACACTCCAGAAACGCTCATCAATGTCCTTCTCTGGAGCAGATGGTATCACGTACTTTCACCTGAAAAACCTCCCCTGCACCCACCCTTTTCTTGCTACAACATTCACTAAAATGTTGCTGTCCTCACAAAATGGCCCTTCTTCCTGGTTCCAGGCAGAAATCATCTTGATTCCCAAAGAGGACGACCTTTCTCAACCCAGTAAATTTCGTCCCATTGCCCTTACTTCTACTGTCTCCAAGCTGTTCCACAAAATACTGGCCAAGAGACTTGAAAGATTTGTCCTGCAAAACAATACTATCAATCCAACTCTTCAGAAGGGCTTCATATCGGGCACAAATGGCACTGTGGAACACATCTTCTCCATTTGTTCCATTCTTGATGATGCCGTCCAACATGGTCTTCCTCTTGCCATGTCCTTCCTCAACCTGAGTAATGCTTTTGGCTCAGTATCTCACTGTTTAATTTGTTACATCCTTCACCATATTCAGTTTCCTGTTCAGTTTGTTACTAGCCTCGTACCCAGGCCACGTGGGAGGAGGGAAAAGTGGCCTGGTATCCACTGTTTGCGCATGCGCAAACGATTCCGGAAATCTTCCGCGAACGAGTCCGATTATGGACAAGTTACACGTGGTTGTTATGCCATGGATAATATAGTACACGTAGGTGGATAGGAAACGCAGGTAGTATACGGAACAGTCCGCGGAAAACTATTTTTCCATCCTGGTAATGCCCTTTCTGTGCGAAGTTTGTGTTAGCTAACCTCGGCAACAGAAGAAGCTACAGCGAAAAGCTGCAGGCTTCATAAAGTATAATAGCAGGTGCACTGGGATAGCTATGTAAGAGCCGGCTCAGTGTTAGCAGTGTCGTTCAGTAAACGTCTGAATTGTCCGATTTGGCCATTGTTACGGCCAAATGAGCCGCGTGTGACGGCAAACTTTGTGTTAGGCAATCTCGACAACAGAAGAAGCTACGGCGAAAAGCTGCAGGATTCCTAAACTATAGTAGCTGGTGCACTGGGATAGATATGTGAGCGCTGGCTCAGTGCTAGCAGTACCGTCTATAGTTATCAAATTGCCCGAATTTTGCCTCATTTAGGGGCAAATCCCCTGTTAGCAGATTTCAGCAACAGAAAGCACTACGATGAAAAGCTGCAGGAATCATAGAGTACAGTAGTTGGTCTACTGGGATAGCTATATAAGAACTAGCTCAACATTAGCTATGTCGTTCAATAGGTGTCTGAAGTTTCCAAAATGGAAATTTTCAGCCCGTAGACCCGTACCTGGTGTTGTTTTCCAGCGTCCACGTCTCAGACAGACAGGCTGCTGCTTTTTATAGTCGCTATCCCAGTTGACCCATTATTGTACTTCAGCTGTAGCATAGTAAGAAAACCTGGTGGGGTTCAGGTTTTGAGATCAGCTAACAGGGAAAAACCGTTTCCAGGATTGGCAACCAGAAGTGCTCCGTATACTACTTCGTTTCCTATCCACCTACGTGTACTATATTATCCATGGTTATGCGGAGAAATAACCAAACTAGATATACGGCTTGCAGTGTGGCAGCTGTGTTTACGCGACGATGGCTTCCATTATCAGAGACACAAAGGGTGACACGACAAGGACTACGCTACAACTACCGCCGGTTCCACCGTCACTGTGCTTGTAGTTCAAAACAAACGGCAGAGTCTCGTAGCAGATGGACTTACCAAATCCCGTGGGTAGCCACAGGAATACGTCTTTTCCATCGTAGATATATTTGATCGCATCCAGCTGCTCTGCTTTCAATGTGAAATCTCCCTTTCCAATACAACAAAGAGCGAACATGAGCGCTTTATCAAAGTCTTCGCTTTTACCTGCCATGTTCGCGGGATAAGCTCGAGACGGACGTGCTTCGGAGCTATACGGTAAAGATTAACGGTTCATAAACGATGGTATACGATACCCCATGAAATCATGGGGTTTTTCGCACATGCGCAAACAGTGGATACCAGGCCACTTTTCTCTCCTCCCACGTGGCCTGGGTACGAGGCTAGTTTGTTACATACTTCACAAACAGTTATGCACACCTGACAGGCATTGTTAAGACCAAAAAGTGGCATACCCCCTGCTTCAAAATCCAACGTGGGGTCTTCCAGGGCGATACCTGATCTTTTTGCTTGTTTTTTGAGCTATTTAACAGCCTCCCAAGCTGTGGATTCAGCCTGAAGCTCACTATTCCAGACTCAAGTGGCCTCCCCCCTGTTGATATAGCCATCTATGTTGAATGGAATGAGGCATCCTCTGATGAACCTTGTGGTTGGTATCATGCGGTTGTCAAGGAATACCTTCCAAATGGACAAGCCAAAATTGAGTATGCAGACCATGCCTATGAAATCCTTGACCTTCACACTATTCGTTGGGAAAGGCCACAAAGCATTCCTACCCTTTTCTACCAGTCCTCCAAAATTTCCCCTGAAAAAGATTCGTGAGGAAACATAGTGCTAATTAGAACTGTACCAGGAGAATCTACTTAGAATGACATCAATACAAGCTCGAGTCAATCATCTTAAAGTGCTCTTATGTATTTCCTCTTGGCTTCTCGGCTCAGGGGGGAAGTGGGTAGTCTGTTTCTTTGGGAATGATACAGAGGGGACTCTATGTACTAAGTCTGTACATACTAGGAATATGGGGTGACTCCCTCAGGATGATTGTAACCATTGGACTTTAGGACTTCACTTCCCTAACTTCACTTCCCCTAGCTGAGCAAATCATCTTTGCACACCTCCAATACTTTGCCATCTTGTGGTTATGCATCCCTGCCAGATGATAGCTTCTCCTCATTTGTGATGATAATACTGATAATAACATAGCCTTGTTATCAGGCTTTGTCACATGCATTATGAAATTTAGACTGCAAGCGACAAACACTGCAGGTGCCTGGGAATGCAGCTAAGTTTACATTATACTGCATCTCTTACCACACTGTCAAGAGTTGGTTCTGGTTAGATATCCAAGTAGATTCCCTGGTACAGTGCTAATTATCACTCTGTTAGACATTTTGGCATTAGACATTTTTGGATTAGACATTTTGGGATTAGACATTTTGGGTGTCTAAGCCCAAAATGTCTAATCCCAAAATGTCTAATCCTACTAGTGTGGATTGTAGAGTGAAGTTAAACACGGCATGCAGGCTATCATGAGCCGTCTGTCCATCATTCCCCAAGGTCAAGGTCAAAGTGGAGCACTCATCTTGGCACCTGGGCAAGGTGCAGATTGGGGATGAGCCATGGCGTTTGTCTCATCCACAGGTTGGTTTGGGAACAGAAGAGGAAATGTTAGTTGACCCAAAGCAGTTGCGCATAGGACGAATTGTGATTGGCCACTTTGGTCCAGTGCTAACAAAAATGTAAAATCTGAAATCTCTGAGTATGGCTTCTATAACAAATTTTGGGAACATTAGTTGGCAGTGCACATGCAAACCTAAAATTCAGTTGGTGCTCATGGCAAAATGTGATTGGCCACTTTGGTCCACTGACCCACTTTGGTCTACTGACCGAACACCTCCTAAGAACCAAGAAGTAGAATATGAATGGATGAACTCACCTTAGCTCCTGAAGGCTTTTGTTCACTTGTAAAGCTGTGGCAAGTGCACAAGCACCTATGTCTGTAATCTTGTTCCCACTGAGGCTACAGGAGGTCAGACAAAAATAAGAAAGTGCTTCAAAAAAAGTTTGTGGACATAATTATACAACAGTAAACAAGGAAGATTAAAAAAACCAAGGAAAATGATTTCTTGTGGTCAAACACAATATAACTTATACACAGTCGGTTGCAAATGGTGAGTTCTTATCGAGTCATGATCATGAGTCAGGGACATCCATGCAAGTGTATAGTGCCAAATGTATAGGGCAATGTTTGCAAGTGCCCCAGGCCCTCCCTAATATTTTAACACAGGCATGGAAATAACCCTACAGGTTCAGTGTATACCCCTTAAAAAGTCTAGGACATGAATGGCTGAACTTACTTTAGCTTAAGCTTCTGATGGCTTTGGTTCACTTGTAAAGCTTCGACCAGTACACACACACGTTCGTCTGAGACTCCGTTATTACTGAGGCTGCAGAATGTTAGAAAACAATCATGTCAGGCACATAGTTCAAAAATCTCAATGACAATATATGAGGAAGAACCAAAAACAAAGGACCCATGACTAGGTTGTCTCGTACTATCTTTGTGTTGAGAGTGTGCACACAGGAACCACCAAGGTGAAAGAAGGGCTTGAAGGAGGCACATAGAGGCAGAAAGGAGGAGTGTACGTTACCATTTTATATGTATGTATTGTACTATGTTGATGTACATCGTGTTAAGGGGTTCAGCAAATAATGCTTCTTTGTGGTCAAACACGTATACTTTGACATACATATTCAGTTGTTGCTCACAAATGGGGAGCTGCTATCAGAACCATGATCATGAGTCCAGTCGTTCTGCCAGTGACAATATACGGATAATTATTGAAAAAAAAAAAAAAAAACGAAAGTGTATACGTACAAAAATTCCATTGTTCAATTAGCGGTACCTTGTCTTCCGGTGACCTTCCAAAGTCTCTTGCCAACAAACGAGAAGCTACATGTGCCTACCTTGCCAGCGGGAGCTGCTATCAGAACCATGATAGGGTTAGGGTTAGGGTTAGGCGCATGCAGCTTCTCATTTGTTGGCAAGAGACTTTGGAAACTCACTGGAAGACAAGGTACCGCTAATTGAACATTGGAATGTGCCTTCGTTTAACTTCCTGTCTTTTTCAATAATTCCCGCATACTTGTCACTGGCAGAACAACTGAGTCAGGGCGCATGCAACCATCCATGCCGTATAGGAAGCTCTCTCTAACATTTCCAGTGCACAGGCCTGGAAAAAAAAAAGTGATGGTATCTGCCTGTAGTACATAAGTAGCCAGACTCACTCTAGTTTAAGGTTCTGGTTCACTATCAAAGCTCCAGCCAGTACCAACACACCATCAGCTGAGATCTTATTGTTCCTGAGGCTGTAGAATGTCAGAGAACAAAAAAGAGAGGTATGTGGTTCCATGACTATATATATGTGAACAAGGAAGAATCAATTAACAACCAAGAAACAGATTATGGATTACTGGTGATCAAACACAATACATTTTGATATGCACATTCAGTTTTTTGTCCCAAATGAGAAGTTTAGAGTCACTATCATCACGAGGGAGGGCCGGATGCACACAACCATCCATGCAACTATATAGGTAGTGGCAAATGGTACAAAATACCACAAATACTTGTCAATATGCTCTCCCTCTAATTTCTACGCTAGTTTGAGTCTACTCAAATATTAAATCAGTCTCAAGTATTACACCCCCTGGTTCAAGGTGGAGTCGACTAATTACATTCACAATTACTTTTCTGTTGCTATGGCAATGATAACTCCAGAAGGGTCAAAGGATACTTGTATGGGCTTCAACACATTTCATATGACTAAAAACTTTGTACATCACATACAAAGTGCCTCAGTATGGTGATTAGCTAATTGACATTGCTGTTGTCATAGCAACATAAGGTGTGTACAAATCCATATTTCTATTGCTAGTGTAGTGACAACTCATTGATGCTGGTATGGCTTCAACTAGAAGTACTGTGAGGAAAGTGACAGTAGTTACTAGCACAAGTCGTCACAGTACAAGGAGACCACACAGGGACCTCTGTCACCCAGGACAACCATATCATGCTCATAACACTTTGTTTGTAGGTCAGTATGGGGCCAGGATAGTTACTTACTCTCATACAGACAACACCATACCACCAACACCATTAATGCAAGCATAGTATGGCTTCAATTACAAGTGTCTGTACTGTGAGGAAAGTGACCGTAGTCACCAGTCTTCTTAGTCCAATTGAGATCATCTATGTCAGGCTAACCATAGCTTGTCCATATACCGTAAAATCAGGATATTAAGCACCCGCAGCCAGAATGGGTGCTTATTTTGGAGGGGTGCTTATTTTCATGGGGTGCTCATAAACTCATTTAATTTTCTGGTAGCATGCAGTTCTGTGAGAACCAACAAATTAGTTGTTAGGCCTAGAGTTTCTTTTTCTGCTAATTTCTGTCCATAGCTTTTCTACAACCAGAGATACAGTCAGCAATCGATCGATCATTGCCAATCCCGCCCACCAACACAAAGTGCTTGGAACCAGCGAATCTGTAAAAGGTTTTTGCTAATTCCTGGATATGTTTTATCAAAATGCCTTGCCTAAATTTTGGCTTTTATCCCGTGTCAATAGCTTGCTTACAATCAGAGATAGACACTGGTGAAAATTAGCCTCTAAGTTCAAAAAAGCGGAATCAGCATAATCACTTCCATTTGCACAGTAAAGGTGCCTTTTCTTTCATGTGGGGTGCCTATATTGGTATGTGTGCTTATAAACGTGGTGTGGTTGGTGTAATCAAAATGGTGCCTATATTCATAGGGTGCTTATTTTCTATGGGTGCTTATTATCCTGATTTTATGGTACTTAACTTGTAGGTCAGTATGGTGCCAGGATAATTACTTACTTCAGTGTTTTCAAGCTCTGGTTCACTCTCAGAGCATCAGCCAGGGCAGTGGCTCCAGACTCTCCAATTTCATTGTATCCAAGACTGTGGAAGAGAGTACACCAGAATTAGTGCAAGTAGAGAAAATAAAATGGGACAATGAGTCTCCAATTTCATTCTGTTCAAGACTGTGGAAAAGAGTATTCTGGAATTAATGTAAAGAAAGGAATGAAACACGCAGCGTGGATCTGACATGAAGTCACAGTATATCACACTGGTTATCACGCAACTAAGTTGAGCATGCGAGAACCAGTGGTTGAATAAAATGCAGAATGCAAATGTTCAACAATCAGTTTTGCTGTCTATAACTAGGTGCCACGCCCTCTGATCACATCTTGAAGTGGACCTCACTCTCTATAAAGTGGTAGGTGCTTTGCTGCCACATTCCAGACCCATACTTAGCTATCAAGGAGAGGGTCTGGTGACACTTAGGTTTCAGGTGTGATACTGAAGCATTCATGACCAGTACCACCTGTTCAATATATATCGTGAATGGTGAGGTCTAGTGGTTGTCTAGTGGTTGTACAGTTTAGTGGTCAGAACACTGGCAGTTCAAGCGAGCAGCCCCGGCTTTAGTGACTACCAATCATTTTACTTTCCTTTATTTTGCCACATACCATCAAACATGCACTATTGTCTGGACGAATCACTGTTCAGTGGTACTGGTATGGCTTCAATTAATAGACTTTCATGATTTACATGTATATTGTGAGAAAAGTGACTAGCACATTATCCCTAGTCTAAGGAGATCACACTGTCACACAGGTACCAAAAGTCACACAGGCCAACTGTAACATATGCATACACTTTGTGTATGGTGCCAGGATAGTTACTTACTTCAGTGTTTTCAAGCTCTGGTTCACTCTCAGAGCATTAGCCAGGGCAGTGGCTCCAGAATCTCCAATTCCATTCCCCCAAAGACTATGAAAGAGAGTACACCAGAATTAGTACAAGTAGTGAAAATCAATTAATGGGACAATGAGTCTGACTTAACGTAGCTTATGTCATCACTAACAGCCAGTGGAGTAGGAGGAAGTATGCACGGAAGTAACCAACCAAAGCCCACAGTTTCCATGCATGTAGGTATGCAATGTTCAACCTTCACATTTCCAGTTACCAAGACACTCAGTACATAACTCACTTCAGTTCTTCCAGTGACTTGTTCTGTTGCTGTGCTCTGGCCAGAGCTGTGGCTCCAGTGTCAGTCATACCATTGCCTCTGAGGCTACAGTGGGATACGTGAACACACCTGAGTTAGTTCTACATTAAGTTTCTGTTGCTAAAACCACCAGAGGAGCCAACGATACCAATATGGGCTTCAAATAGAAATTATGCATTACAAACTCAAATTGATCAATTCACATTCTTGTTGCCATAGCAACAGACCATGGGTTTAACCAGAAGGTCTATGTTTCTGTTGCTACTGTAACAGACTCTGGTGGTGCTAGTATAACTAGTAGAAATGTGCTATGCAATGAGGACTCCTCGACACAGGAGTCAATATGGATCATGTAACCATGTAACTAAAACCTTGTATACGTCAGATTCTCCCACAAATCATCTCAGTATGGTGGCTAGTCCAATAGCCTTGTTGTTTCAACAGTAACAAAACATGCATGGGCTATTCACTACACATGGCATAGGAATAAAGAACTCCCACATGTCTCATACTACTGTACCGACAACACCATACCACCATAGTATGGCTTCAATTACAAGTGACTGTACTGTGAGGAAAGTGACTGTAGTCACCAGTCTTCTTAGTCCAATTGCAATCATCTATGTCAGGCTAACCATAGCTTGTCCATATACTGTAAAATTAAGCATCGGTGCCTATTTTTGAAATTAGCAGCCAGAATGAATGTTTATTTTCGAGGGATGCTTATTTTCATGGGGTACATTTAATTTCTGGTAGCGTGCAGTTGTGTGGGAACCAACGAATTAGCTCTGATATATTTTAGGCCTCGAGTTTCTTTTTTTGCTAATTAATGTTTGTAGCTTTTCTAAAACCAGAGATGCAGTCAGCAATCGATCAATCGTTGCCAACCCCCGCCTACCAACGTAAAGCACTTGGAACCAGTGAATCCACGAGAGGTTTTTGCTAATTCCTGGATATGCTTACAAAGAGGCCTTGCCTAAATTTTGGCTTGTATCCCGTGTCAATAGCTTGCTTAGAATCGGAGATAGACACTGGTGAAATATAGCTGCTAGATTCAAAAAAGCGGAATCAGCATAATCACTTCCATTTGCACAGTAAAGGTGCCTTTTCTTTCTTGTGGGGTGCCTATTTTGGTATGGGTGCTTATAAACGTGTTGTAATCAAAATGGGTGCCTATATTCATAGGGTGCTTATTTTCTATGGGTGCTTATTATCCTGATTTTATGGTACTTTGCTCTTTAGGTCAGTATGGTGCCAGGATAGCTACTTACTCTAGTGTTTTCAAGCTCTGGTTCACTCTCAGAGCATCAGCCAGGGCAGTGGCTCCAGAATCTCCAATTTTATTCCCCCCAAGACTGTGGAAGAGAGTACACCAGAATTAGTGCAAGTAGAGAAAATAAAAAGGGACAATGAGTCTCCAATTTCATTCTGTTCAAGACTGTGGAAAAGGAATTAATGTAAAGAAAGGAATGAAACACGCAGCGTGGATCTGACATGAAGTCACAGTATATCACACTGGTTATCACGCAACTAAGTTGAGCATGTGAGAACCAGTGGTTGAATAAAATGCAGAATACAAATGTTCAACAATCAGTTTTGCTGTCTATAACTAGGTGCCACGCCCTCTGATCACATCTTGAAGTGGACCTCACTCTCTATAAAGTGGTAGGTGCTTTGCTGCCACATTCAAGAACCATACCTAGCTATCAAGGAGAGGGTCTGGTGACACTTAGGTTTCAGGTGTGATACTGAAGCATTCATGATCAGTACCACCTGTTCAATATATATCGGGAATTGTGAGGTTTAGTGGTTGTCTAGTGGTTGTACAGTTTAGTGGTCAGAACACTGGCGGTTCAAGCGAGCAGCCCCTTTAGTGACTACCAATCATTTTACTTTCCTTTATTTTGCCACGTACCATCAAACATGCACTATTGTCCGGACAACTCACTGTTCAGTGGTACTGGTATGGCTTCAATTAATAGACTTTCATGATTTACATGTGTATTGTGAGAAAAGTGACTAGCATATTATCCTAGCCTTGTACCCAGGCTCCTCCCTATGCAGAAAAACTTTATGCATGGGGAGGAGCCTGGGTATGAGGCTAACACATAGTGCATCATGGGGCATGTGATCAGATCGTCCAGGCTCTCACCCCGCTTTTCTGCATGGGGAGGAGCCTGGGTACGAGGCTACATTATCCCTAGTCTAAGGAGATCTCACAGGGACCAAAATTCCAACCAATGTCACACAGGCCAACTGTAACATATGCATACACTTTGTGTATGGTGCCAGGATAGTTACTTACTTCAGTGTTTTCAAGCTCTGGTTCACTCTCAGAGCATCAGCCAGGGCAGTGGCTCCAGACTCTCCAATTTCATTCCCCCAAAGACTATGAAAGAGAGTACACCAGAATTAGTGCAAGTAGAGAAAATAAAATGGGACAATGAGTCTGACTTAACGTAGCTTATGTCATCACTAACAGCCAGTGGAGTAGGAGGAAGTATGCGCGGAAGTAACCAACCAAAGCCCACAGTTTCCATGCATGTAGGTATGCAATGTTAAACCTTCACATTTCCAGTTACCAAGACACTCAGTACACAACTCACTTCAGTTCTTCCAGTGATTTGTTATGTTCCAGTGCTCTGGCCAGAGCTATGGCTCCAGTGGCAGTCAGACCATTGCTTCTGAGGCTACAGTGGGATACGTGAACACACCTGAGTTAGTAAGTTTCTGTTGCTAAAACTACCAAAGGAACCAACGATACCAATATGGGCTTCAAATAGAAATGATGCATTACAAACTCAAAACTGATCAATTAACATTCTTGTTGCCATAGCAACAGAGGGTGGGTTTAACCAGAAGGTCTATGTTTCTGTTGCTACTGTAACAGACTCTGTATAACTAGTAGAAATGTGCTATGTAATGAGGACTCCTCGACACAGGAGGAATCAATATGGACTTCATTTTCATGTGACCAAGACACTCAGTACACAACTCACTTGTGTAAGAGCAAAGCAAAGAAAGCGGCTTGCTCAACAACAGTCCGTAATGCCAATCCCAGACATTGAAATTGAATTTGATTTGTCACCTATTACCCCTGGCTTAATAAAGCGTACACTCCAGAAACGCTCATCAACGTCCTCCTCTGGGGCAGATGGTATCACGTACTTTCACCTGAAAAACCTCCCCTGCACCCACCATTTTCTTGCTACAACATTCACTAAAATGTTGCTGTCCTCACAAAATGGTCCTTCTTCCTGGTTCCAGGCAGAAATCATCTTGATTCCCAAAGAGGACAACCTTTCTCAACGCAGTAAATTTCGTCCCATTGCCCTTACTTCTACTGTCTCAAAGCTGTTCCACAAAATACTGGCCAAGAGACTTGAAAGATTTGTCCTGCAAAACAATACTATCAATCCAACTCTTCAGAAGGGCTTCATATCGGGCACAAATGGCACTGTGGAACACATCATCTCCATTTGTTCCATTCTTGATGATGCCATCCAACATGGTCTTCCTCTTGCCATGTCCTTCCTCGACCTGTGTAATGCTTTTGGCTCAGTATCTCACTGTTTAATTTGTGACATCCTTTACCATATTCAGCTTCCTGTTCAGTTTGTTACATACTTCACAAACAGTTATGCACAGCTGACAGGCATTGTTAAGACCAAAAAGTGACATATCCCCTGCTTCAAAATCCAACGTGGGGTCTTCCAGGGCAATACCCTATCACCCCTGACCTTTTTGCTTGCTTTTAATCCACTCATTGAGCTATTTAACACCCTCCCAAGCTGTGGATTCAGCCTGAAGCTCCCTATTCCAGACTCAAGTGGCCTCCCCCCTGTTGATATAGCCATCTATGTTGAATGGAATGAGGCATCCTCTGATGAACCTTGTGGTTGGTATCATGCGGTGGTCAAGGAATACCTTCCAAAGGACAAGCCAAAATTGAGTATGCAGACCATGCCTCTGAATCCTTGACCTTCACACTATTCGTTGGGAGCATACCAGAAAAGGCCACAAAGCATTCCTACCCTTTTCTACCAGTCCTCCAAAATTTCCCCTGAAAAAGATTCGTGAGGAAACATAGTGCTAATTAGAACTGTACCAGGAGAATCTACTTGGAACGACATCAATACAAGCTCAAGTCAATCATCTTAAAGTGCTCTTATGTATTTCATCTTGGCTTCTCGGCTCAGGGGGGGAAGTGGGTAGTCCGTTTCTTTGGGAATGATACAGAGGGGACTCTATGTACTAAGTCTGTACATACTAGGAATAGGGGTGACTCCCTCAGGATGATTGTAACCATTGGACTTTAGGACTTCACTTCCCCCAGTGAGGCTCTAGCTGAGCAAATCATCTTTGCACACCTCCAATACTTTGCCATCTTGTGTTTATGCATCCCTGCCAGATGATAGCTTCTCCTCATTTGTGATGATAATACTGATGTATAACATAGCCTTGTTATCAGGCTTTGTCACATGCATTATGAAATTTAGACTGCAAGCGACAAACACTGCAGGTGCCTGGGAATGCAGCTAAGTTTACATTATACTGCATCTCTTACCACACTGTCAAGAGTTGGTTCTGGTTAGATATCCAAGTAGATTCCCTGGTACAGTGCTAATTATCACTCTGTTAGACATTTTGGCATTAGACATTTTGGGATTACACATTTTGGGATTAGACATTTTGGGATTAGACATTTTGGGATTAGACATTTTGGGATTAGACATTTTGGGATTAGACAAGTCTAAGCCTAAAATGTCTAATCCCAAAATGTCTAATCCTACTAGTGTGGATTGTAGAGTGAAGTTAAACACGGCATGCAGGCTATCATGAGCCGTCTGTCCATCATTCCCCAAGGTCAAGGTCAAAGTGGAGCACTCATCTTGGCACCTGGGCAAGGTGCAGATTGGGGATGAGCCATGGCGTTTGTCTCATCCACAGGTTGGTTTGGGAACAGAAGAGGAAATGTTAGTTGACCCAAAGCAGTTGCGCATAGGACGAATTGTGATTGGCCACTTTGGTCCAGTGCTAACAAAATGTAAAATCTGAAATCTCTGAGTATGGCTTCTATAACAAATTTTGGAACATTAGTTGGCAGTGCGCATGCAAACCTAGAATTCAGTTGGTGCTCATGGCAAAATGTGATTGGCCACTTTGGTCCAACACTAGCAAAATGCGAACTTTCAGAGTGCTACTTCAGGCACATTTTGGAATGTTAGTTGGCAGCGAACACACAAACCTGAAATTCACTGGAGCATTTGGCAAAATGTGGTTGGCCACTTTGGTCCACTGACCGAACACCTCCTAAGAACCAAGAAGTAGAATATGAATGGATGAACTCACCTTAGCTCCTGAAGGCTTTTGTTCACTCGTAAAGCTGTGGCAAGTGCACAAGCACCTATGTCTGTAATCTTGTTCCCACTGAGGCTGCAGGAGGTCAGACAAAAATAAGAAAGTGCTTCAAAAAACATTTGTGGACATAATTATACAACAGTAAACAAGGAAGATTAAAAAAACCAAGGAAAATGATTTCTTGTGGTCAAACACAATATAACTTGATACACAGTCGGTTGCAAATGGTGAGTTCTTATCGAGTCATGATCGTGAATCAGGGACATCCATAGTGCCAAATGTATAGGGCAATGTTTGCAAGTGCCCCAGGCCCTCCCTAAATGTATAGGGCAATGTTTGCAAGTGCCCCAGTCCCTCCCTAATATTTTAGCACAGGCATGGAAATAACCCTACAGGCTCAGTGTATACCCCTTAAAAAGTATAGGACATTAATGGCTGAACTTACTTTAGCTTAAGCTTCTGATGGCTTTGGTTCACTTGTAAAGCTTCGACCAGTACACACACACGTTCGTCTGAGACTCCATTATTACTGAGGCTGCAGAATGTTAGAAAACAATCATGTCAGGCACATAGTTCAAAAATCTCAATGACAATATATGAGGAAGAACCAAAAACAAAGGACCCATGACTAGGCTGTCTCGTACTATCTTTGTGTTGAGAGTGTGCACACAGGAACCACCAAGGTGAAGGGCTTGAAGGAGGCACATAGAGGCAGAAAGGAGGAGTGTACGTTACCATTTTATATGTATGTATTGTACTATGTTGATGTACATCGTGTTAAGGGGTTCAGCAAATAATGCTTCTTTGTGGTCAAACACGTATACTTTGACATACATATTCAGTTGTTGCTCACAAATGGGGAGCTGCTATCAGAACCATGATCATGAGTCCAGTCGTTCCGCCAGTGACAATATAATTATTGAAAAAAAAACAACGGAAAGTATGTACGTACAAAAATTCCATTGTTCAATTAGCGGTACCTTGTCTTCCAGTGACCTTCCAAAGTCTCTTGCCAACAAACGAGAAGCTGCATGCGCCTACCTTGCCAGCGGTCATTCACTCTACTATTGATATCCAACGTATCAAGCTTCAGACTCTTACCGCTTCGTGTAGGGAAGCCGTTGTTTTACGGACGGTTCAATTGTACCTCATGCGAGAGGGGTGCGTTTTAGCTTGGCACATTTCGTTTCACCCCCCCCTGAGCTGCATGAAACAGGTACCATTCGAAAGCACAGGAATCAGGCTACAAAATATGCAGAAGTTGTGTGTCGAGTGGGGGAGCACCAACACCGCTGGCACATCGATGTTCAAAATTTCACACATACATAAAGTGTGAAGTGAAAACATAAAGGGAGATGGGGATGGGGCATTTATGGCTTAAATGGATGGGGCATTTTATGGCTTAAATGGGTGGGGCATTTATGACTTAAATGGGTGGGGCATTTATGGCTCAAATGGATGGGGCGGTTAGTTACTGTTTTTGGGAGATATGCTCAAAATGAATACTGGTCTTCAGGGGAGTACCCTTTCCGGTCCTCGCATGACCACGGGTTTCGGTCCCTTTGAACTCCCGACCCGTGGCCTACTACAGAAAGGGCGGGACCACTCCCCGCCTAAGGTTTGTTTGAGGAGCCCAGCTTTTGGTTGGCACATAGTGCTATATGGGCATTCACAGTGCTATAAATATTCAAATTACTAAACAAATTGGGGGTGGGGCTCAATGGGTGAGTTATCATATTAACTTATAATAACTAGGGGGATGGGCGAACGGTTAACGTACAGGATTCTGGCTTGCTATCGTGTCGTCTTGGTGGAACGTCTGGGAGGCTTGTTCTTTGCTGGTAGGCGCTCCTGTACCGAAGATTATTCGGGTCTGTACTGCAGCGACTATCTCACGGTGAGTATTATTAGTTGTTTGTGTGTGATACTCGGTCGGCGGGCTTTAAATGGGAGCGTGCTTCTCTTAGTAACGGCGTATCTATCCTAGTAACGGCATTGTTACGCTAGTTATGGCGTGTGCTTTACTATAGTAACGGTACGCCTAGGGGTGTAGTCGGTTCCATAAGGCTGAGCTAGGGCTAGGGCTGGGTTGGGGCTGCTCTGTGTTATCTGCGAGGCTCACTCACAGTGTGAAGCTCATTCACATTAGAAATTATGAGTGTAAGGCTCACTCACACTTGAGTTACTACTGTGAGGCTCACTCACAGTTACGCTACGGGTGTGAAGCTCATTCACACTTGAGTTACTACTGTGAGGCTCACTCACACTTGAGTTACTACTGTGAGGCTCACTCACAGTTACGCTACGGGTGTGAAGCTCATTCACACTTGAGTTACTACTGTGAGGCTCACTCACACTTGAGTTACTACTGTGAGGCTCACTCACAGTTACGCTATGGGTGTGAAGCTCATTCACCTTGAGTTACTACTGTGAGGCTCACTCACCGTTATGTTACGAGTGTGAAGCTCATTCACACTTGAGTTACTACTGTGACACTCACAGTTACGTTACGAGTGTGAAGTTCATTCACACTTGAGTTACTGCTGTTACGTTATGGGTGTGAAGCTCATTCGCATTTTAAATTAGGTGTGTGAGTGTGTTAGGATAAGGGCTTTATACTTTATACATGTATATCTATGTGGAGATGGATAAAGACGACTACAGCTGTCCTTCCTCTCGCAATTAAATACACTGTGGTAGCTAAGTGGAGATCCCCTGCGGACGGGGTTGCGGGCCTGGGTGGGTTGACTGTACAAGCACATTGCCTGAGCTGATACTCTCACTATCCACCACCTCAGCCTCCGGCTCAATTATCTCTTCACCAAGGGGGTATCCTATGGTTAACTTTGGAAAATGGGAATGGGGCTGGGGGTTGTAAAGATGTATTCGACTAAGCTGTGGAAGGCTTGCTTGTGACCTAGTCACAACAGTAAGCTCAGATACTAAAACCTCTCTGTGTGCATGCTGTAGGTTTCTCTACGGGCTGGGTCAGGGGCTGTCAGGCTGTGTTAGGATAAGGGCTTTATACTTTATACACATGTATCTATGTGGAGATGGATAAAGACGGGGTCTTTTTGACTACAGCTGTCCTTCCTCTCGCAATTAAATACACTGTGGTAGCTAGGTGGAGATCCCCTGCGGACGGGGTTGCGGGCCTGGGTGGGTTGACTGTACAAGCACATTGCCTGAGCGGATACTCTCACTATCCACCACCTCAGCCTCCGGCTCAATTATCTCTTCACCAAGGGGGTATCCTATGGTTGACTTTGGAAAATGGGAATGGGGCTGGGACAAGGAATTATTATTGGAGAGATATTCCTTCATGCACAGTGAGAAGTCTAGCCTGGTGCCCACTGTTATGCTGTTTAGGTCTAAGGCATGCCTGAGGTATTATGGTTGTTAGAACACGTGCGTCTTCGGGTGGATCCATTGAAGGATGCTGCGGGTTCCCCATTTGGCAAGGCCGACAGACTTTATCTGTACCTGCATGTTCAGAAGTTGTGTGTCAAGTGGGGGAGCACCAACACCGCTGGCACATCGATGTTCAAAATTTCACACATACATAAAGTGTGAAGTTAAAACATAAAGGGAGATGGGGATGGGGCATTTATGGCTTAAATGGATGGGGCATTTTATGGCTTAAATGAGTGGGGTATTTATGGCTTAAATGGGTGGGGCATTTATGACTTAAATGGGAGGGGCATTTATGGCTCAAATGGATGGGGCGGTTAGTTACTGTTTTTGGGAGATATGCTCAAAATGAATACTGGTCTTCAGGGGAGTACCCTTTCCGGTCCTCACATGACCATGGGTTTCGGTCCCTTTGAACTCCCGACCCGTACGTGGCCTACTACAGAAAGGGCGGGACCACTCCCCGCCTAAGGTTTGTTTGAGGAGCCCAGCTTTTGGTTGGCACATAGTGCTATATGGGCATTCACAGTGCTATAAATATTCAAATTACTAAACAAATTGGGGGTGGGGCTCAATGGGTGAGTTATCATATTAACTTATAATAACTAGGGGGATGGGCGAACGGTTAACGTACGGGATTCTGGCTTGCTATCGTGTCGTCTTGGTGGAACGTCTGGGAGGCTTGTTCTTCGCTGGTAGGCGCTCCTGTAAGCGTGTACACGAGACAGGGTCTGAGATACGCGCTGTAGCGCACCCAGGTACAATTGAACCGTCCGTAAACAAAGGCTTCCCTACACGAAGCGGTAAGAGTCTGAAGCTTGAGATATCGATAGTAGAGTGAATGGTCTAAAAAACCGCTGGCAAGGTAGGCGCATGCAGCTTCTCGTTTGTTGGCAAGAGACTTTGGAAACTCACTGGAAGACAAGGTACTGCTAATTGAACATTGGAATGCGCCTTCGTTTAACTTCCTGTCTTTTTCAATAATTCCCGTATACTTGTCACTGGCGGAACGATTGAGTCAGGGCGCATGCAACCATCCATGCCATATAGGAAGCTCTCTCTAACATTTCCAGTGCACAGGCCTGGAAAAAAAAAAAAAGGTGATGGTATCTGCCTGTAGTACATAAGTAGCCAGACTCACTCTAGTTTAAGGTTCTTGTTCACTATCAAAGCTCCAGCCAGTACCAACACACCATCAGCTGAGATCTTATTGTTCCTGAGGCTGTAGAATGTCAGAGAACAAAAAAGAGAGGTATGTGGTTCCATGACTATATATATATGTGAACAAGGAAGAATCAATTAACAACCAAGAAACAGATTATGGATTACTGGTGATCAAACACAATACATTTTGATATGCATATTCAGTTTTTTGTCACAAATGAGAAGTTTAGAGTCACTATCATCACGAGGGAGGGCCGGATGCACACAACCATCCATGCAACTATATAGGTAGTGGCAAATGGTACAAAATACCACAAATACTTGTCAATATGCTCTCCCTCTAATTTCTACGCTAGTTTGAGTCTACTCAAATATTAAATCAGTCTCAAGTATACACCCCCTGGTTCAAGGTGGAGTCGACTAATTATAAATTACTTTGTTATCTGGAAGAGCAGTAACATTGCTGGTCATGTACCACAGGAGACACCAGTGTCCGTTGGCACTTCCTACAGTAGTGAAACTTTGCATCTTCAGTGGTAATGTGAGACAACCCAAAGTTTCATACTGCAAGCAACAAATACCTGGGTGGTGGCCTGCGAATGAGGCTAGTGTTTCCATGTGAGCATATGTTCGGAAGAAAACAATAACTGTGTTTACTACTCACTTCAATTCTTCCAGTGACTTGTTCTGTTCCAGTGCTCTGGCCAGAGCTATGGCTCCAGTGTCAGTCAGATTATTGTCCCTGAAGCTGTAGTGGCAGACATGAACACATTTCGATCAGATACACGTTCTGTTTGCTCTGGCAATGAGAGTTCCTCAATACAGTAGTACTTGTATGGGCTTCAATTGGAAATGATATGACTAAACTAATTACCAATGCCTCTCAGCATGGTGGCTAGTCTAATTGGCAGTTGTTGCCATAGCAACAGAGCACAGTGACTACAATCGGAATGAAGAAAATCTATCTGCGCCTACATTGCTTTGTATGGGATAGTCACTAGTTACTTCAGTGTTTTCAAGCTCTGGTTCACTCTCAGAGCATCAGCCAGGGCAGCGACTCCAGAATCTCCAATTTCATTCCATCCAAGACTGTGGAAGAGAGTATATGTACTCCAGAGTAGGTGCAAGTAGTGAATGGGATATCAAGACACTCAATTTACTACTCACTTCAAATCTTCCAGTGACTTGTTACGTTCCAGTGCTCTGGCCAGAGCTATGGCTCCAGTGTCAGTCAGATTATTGTCCCTGAAGCTGCAGTGGCAGACATGAACACATTTCGATCAGATACATGTTCTGTTTGCTCTGGCGATGAGAGTTCCTCAATACAGTAGTACTTGTATGGGCTTCAATTGGAAATGATACAACTAAACTAAAACCTTATTACCAATGCCTCTCAGCATGGTGGCTAGTCTAATTGATGTTGTTGCCATAGCAACAGAACATGTTCACCACAGTGACTACAATCTGAATGAAGAAAATCTATCTGCGCCTATATTGGTTTGTATGGGATAGTCACTAGTTACTTCAGTGTTTTCAAGCTCTGGTTCACTCTCAGAGCATCAGCCAGGGCAGTGGCTCCAGAAACTCCAATTCTATTCCTTTCAAGACTGTGGAAGAGAGTACATGTACTCCAGAGTAGGTACAAGTAGTGAATGGGATATCAAGACACTCAATTTACTACTCACTTCAAATCTTCCAGTGACTTGTTACGTTCCAGTGCTCTGGCCAGAGCTATGGCTCCAGTGTCAGTCAGATTATTGTCCCTGAAGCTGCAGTGGCAGACATGAACACATTTCGATCAGATACACGTTCTGTTTGCTCTGGCAATGAGAGTTCCTCAATACAGTAGTACTTGTATGGGCTTCAATTGGAAATGATACAACTAAACTAAAACCTTATTACCAATGCCTCTCAGCATGGTGGCTAGTCTAATTGATGTTGTTGCCATAGCAACAGAACATGTTCACCACAGTGACTACAATCTGAATGAAGAAAATCTATCTGCGCCTATATTGGTTTGTATGGGATAGTCACTAGTTACTTCAGTGTTTTCAAGCTCTGGTTCACTCTCAGAGCATCAGCCAGGGCAGTGGCTCCAGAAACTCCAATTCTATTCCTTTCAAGACTGTGGAAGAGAGTACATGTACTCCAGAGTAGGTACAAGTAGTGAATGGGATATCAAGACACTCAATTTACTACTCACTTCAATTCTTCCAGTGACTTGTTACGTTCCAGTGCTCTGGCCAGAGCTAAGGCTCCAGTGGCAGTCAGATTATTGTCCCTGAAGCTGCAGTGGCAGACATGAACACAGATACACGTTCTGTTTGCTCTGGCAATGAGAGTTCCTCAATACAGTAGTACTTGTATGGGCTTCAATTGGAAATGATATGACTAAACTAAAACCTTATTATCAATGCCTCTCAGCATGGTAGCTAGTCTAATTGGCATTGTTGTTGCCATAGCAACAGACCACAGTGACTACAATCGGAATGAAGAAAATCTATCTGCGCCTATATTGCTTTGTATGGGATAGACACTAGTTACTTCAGTGTTTTCAAGCTCAGTACACAACTCACTTCAGTTCTTTCAGTGACTTGTTACGTTCCAGTGCTCTGGCCAGAGCTATGGCTCCAGTGGCAGTCAGACCACTGGCTCTGAGGTCGCAGTTAAGTATAAGACTCACATGAATAAACTTGAGTTAGATCTACATTAGCCATTCATGCAGCATCATCATGAGTATCATAGGCAGATTATCATTCATTTTTAGAAACTCCTGTCTTGGTACCTACATGTCTTTATACAAATGGAAAAGGCTATTTGAAAACTCTTGAATTAATCTACTTACACCTACCCTAATGAGTGCCTGCAAATAGACAACATGAACACACTCCATAAAACTGTGCAATACACCATATAAAGCACGTAAATACCAACTGACATCAACTCACTTCAGTGTCTGTAGTGAATGGTTAGTCTTCAAGGCCACTGCTATCATACTGACTGCTTCATCTAATACTCCAGTCAAACTGAGGATTGAGCATTGGACTGTGTAAATTATTTACAGTACCAGGGTGACCATAACAGAGTTACCACAATAGCAAGAATTAAACCTACTAAACTCAACAGGAGCAGACACCATGGAGGTGGGAGCTCACTGAGAACTTACTGGAGATGCCTAATGCCACTGTATGTGTGAATATTACTCCAAGAGTCTGCAGCAAGGAATCTTGAAAATTCCCTCATAGCCTGAGTTCCCAGCAAGCATTTGTCTAACACCACTGTATGGGGATCTTTCATGTATGGAAGACAGTGAAGAAGACTGTGGATGTCATGTGTGGTAACAACTGTCCTGCCAACTTCCGCTGTTAGGGTAGATAGATCTGTTTGCTGTTCAGCTGTCACATAATCAGTTTCAGTTAAACAATTTGTTAGTTTTAAAGCATTCCTTTTGTAGTACTGTTTTAACAGATTCTTGCTATCATTTTCACCAATCAGTCCAGCAAGGAAACACCAGAAATAAGCAAATTCATCTTTATCACTTTGCGTTAGTTCAAGATTGAGACCAGTTTCCAAGCCAAACAAAAAGTACTCTAGATATGGCACAGCAGAGTTATGATCTGGTAGTTCGTGGTCACAGTCTTCAACATCATAGATGAGTGATTTACCAATTGTTGTAATCATTGACAAGTCTCCTGAATTAAGAACCTTCCTTCCACCTTCTAGTAAAGCATCCTTGAACTGAGACTGCAGCGAATTGGTATCTATACCTCTGCTGAGCTCTTCCTCGTGCCATTCATTGACCAACACTATCAGTGATGTGTACAGTTGGGTCCAGGTAACTGGAAGGTTGCAATATGAAATGTAAGTGAAAACATATATAGTTCCAATTAGGTAAGTAGGTGATGAGACAAGTCCATTTATTTCTGGGTTTTCAGCAAGATAGGTCAAGAAGTTGGATGCTTTCTCACTGTCAAAGTGTTGAATGACTTGCTTTCCAATTTGTTGATCGGACAGTCCAAGGATATCAAACTGGGTGAAGTTCTCACAATAGGGTTTAACAAAGTCTGAACATGTGGTGGAAATGACTACTGTGGTTTTGGAGAAACTGCTGTGGCCACATAGAATGTCAGAAAACATGCCTCTATTTCGCAGAGGTGATCGATAGAGGTACTTACGGCAAAATCCATCAAGTATAAATAAAATTTTATTTCCTTTCTCTTCTTCAATCCAACGACAAATCTTTTCACTGGAAACAGTGCTTCCTTTGAACTGTTTGTCAATCAAGTCCTGCAAAGTGCACCCTTGGTGAAGATCCCAGATGTTAACATACAGCACCAGGGAAAACTGTCTCAGTGCATAATGTTTCGCCCAGTAACTGCATACTCTAGAAATCAGTTCTGATTTACCGCACCCTGGGGGCCCTTTGAACATGAAAACACGACTTTCTCTTAGTGTTATCTTGTTCAACATGGACTTCATAGATAGCTCCTGGATCTCTGAGGGAAACTGGTCCATCATTTCATAGCATGAAGTATAGTCTAGGTCAGACAAGAGAGGGGCATTTTGAATAATTCCAAACCTTCGATCAAATTTTGGTAGTTTGGGAGCACCAAACCACAGTTTTCTTTTGGGAAACAATTCTTTCAGAAATTTTTGTTGCAAAAAATTCTGGGCTTGTTGGACTTTGGTACCTGAGATAAGAAGAAACACACATTACTAATTGAAATACAAATGGTCACACAAGTGTCTGTACTGACCTTGAAAATGTAGCAGTAGTTCTTTAGCATCACCAACATGTCCATGTGTCAACAAGCACTCCACAAGCCTCTCGTAAGTGGCAGAGTTCACATCAATACTCTTCCAAGTTATCAGAGCCACATACTTCTGCTCTTCTTCATCTCTTGGATACATTTCTGCTAGATCTTCCAGATCCCACTGATTGATCCCAAGATATGGAGCCAAGTCTTTCCAGCTTCCCATCTTTTTTGCAAATACTTTCAGGAAATCATTTGAACAAGTTTCTTGAAGCTTGCCTGCAGGAGTGCTTGTGATGAGAGTATTCAAACGAGTGAACTCTTCTTTACTCATTTGTTCCATTTCATCTTCAGGAATAAAGTGTTGAAGTCCAAAGTCCTTGGTCCTTGTCCTATTGCCTTCTCTAATGGCAGGTGTTTCAGCCAGTGGAAGTTCCTTGAACAGCTCCTGAATGTTGTCTGCAACTGTGTCATAGTCAACCTCTAACCTTTGGACATCTTTCCCAGCTAAGATTGCCAGGTCTTCCTCACAGAGTTCTCCAAATATTCCACTGATAGACTCTGGAATGAGGAAAGTGAACTGGTGTGTGGTGAATCCTCCTTCCCAGTAGGCATAAATAATAAAATCCTGATCAATTCCCGTGGCCTTCTCCACTGCTTCTCTCACTGCCTGTACATCACCCAGTGTCCATTCAATTCTACTACTACCACCACGAGTCACTCGCAGCTTCTGAAATCCTTTGAATCCTGAAATCTCTTCTTCAGACAGAGGGTCTGGGAGAGTGGAGAGTTTAGTGTGAGGGAGAAACCTACTTGTGTATGACTGGAGTGCTGACTCTACTGTAATGTCAAAAGCATCAACAACCTTCCGAAGAACACCCCAGTTCACAAAGTTTAGTACAAGGGGTTGCAAAGCGGTGAAGATTTGGGGGACAGACTCTGCATCTTTCAAGAATCTGGAATCAATATACAGAGCTTCTGGGTATAGAATGTGGCTAAAACCTTGTAGAAATTCTTTCAGCTTACTAGCTTCTACAGACTCTGCAACTGATGTCTCTACTTTAGAAATGAGCTGCTGGAATTCTGAGTTGCAGTGTGTTGCTTTTGGGGAGTCGTGAGTTAAGGGGATGCGTTTCATTCCAGAAGTATATGTGGAAGTGTTGGTCTTGGTCTCCGCTTGTGATGTATCAGTCATGGTTGATGCCTTGGATTGCATGTCAATAACTATATCATTTACCAGAATCCTAAGAATGCCCTGATCAGCTAACTCTCTTTGGCTGTCTTCATCCAGATTAATGAAAACACTAACCATAGTTTCTGGGATTAGAAAGCTGAATGTGACACTACCTGGTGACTGTTTGACATACACAATCACTATTCGGTCAATTTCTGTTCTCCTCTCAATGCTTTGTTGGACCTTTTCAACATCCTCCATAGTGGTGGTGTCAACATTAGCATCCCCATCATACACAACTTTGATCACCTTAGTTCCAATGCATGTTTCTACCTCTTCATCTGAAAGTGGGTCACGCATTCGCTTCAGAGGCTTCTTATGAGGAATGGTATCCTCATATTCCTTTAGGAGAGTTTTTGATTTTTCATTTCCAAACTTCCTCACAATTCGCCTCAGGAGGTGAATGTGCATGTAATTAACATACTCAGGAACAAGTGCCATAATGATCTCTCGAGGAGTTCTGCAGTGGTCATAAAGCTTGATGTCAAAATATCGCTGATTGGTACGGGGGTGGCAGAGGAGTCCCAAAAAGCACTTTAGATTCCCCACATCAGCTGACTTATTGAGCAGTTCAGTTACTTCTGTGAGCATATCGGCAAATTCAGTTGGTGGGTCCCATTCCTCATCACTGAATGCTTCTAGAGTTGTTTCTTCTACAGATCCCAGATGCTTAATTGGGGGTTGTGACTCACACGCTTGTGCTTGGAATTGTTTGTATGAATGTTTTTCAGGAAGTAGTACTTCTTTTACCGCTACAGAGTGCAAAACAAAGCAGAATGACATGCAAGAAACTTCCAACAGTTAACAACTTAACATTTCACTAGACATTTTTGTTTGCCCTGATGACGACTAGCTAACCTACCTTGTTGAAAGACTGACAAAAATTACACTCCTTGCTTACTGAGAATCCATCCTTGTTTGGAATGGATGTTTTACATTGCATACCTGCATGTTTCTTTGCTATGGCCTCTGCTAAAGCACAATCATTTCCTCCAGCTGGATCATCCACTGCCTCTACCAGCATCCTCCAGCAAGGAGAACCATGTATCTGGTAGTTGTAACCCTTCTGAAGCCACTTGACAACAACGTCTTGAAGACATTCATCAGGGTTCCCAGGGTGAGCAACTGCAATTTTGCTCCGCTCAGAAGGACGCAGTCTCAAAGCCAGGCACACACTTGACCATCTCCCAGATAGACCAACCACCTCACGGTATACATCATAAGTATCATCCTCAGCTGAGTATACAACAATATATGACAATGCATGAACAATCAATGAACTACATCACCCTAAAAAAGCAGGCCTAGATATTTATGCAAAGTCACCCCCTGCATAGGACACATTTCAGCCAATATCAGGCCTCATGAGCAATAGACAACCAGAGTTTTCTACTTTTGTTTCCAGAATAGTTTGCTGTTCACAGGCTGTTGGAGTAGATTTTGCAAAATAGGCCCACCCTCAACAATAAGCTAGTGATGCACCGATTATCGGATCGGTTATCAGTATCAGGTCGATAATGCGCTCAGTGCCATATCGGTGCAACACTACAATAAGCCCTCCCCATTTTTTGAATGAAGCTATTGCAAAGGGTGCTTTTCTCTAAAAAGTACGGCCACCTACAAATAGTCAGATAACTCAGTGTGTCATGCTAAACGACTTTGTTAGTGAGGCCATAGTACATTAGCCTCGTCCCCAGGTTCTCTCCTCAAAACAGGGGGAGGACAGAGCCTGGTAACATCCGCGGGAAAAGTTGTTGACTTCCGGCGCCTTGCTCTGGCGGCACCAATCAGATTGCAGAACGAAACCACGTGTACACGTGACATTTTGTCCACTCAGCAAAAAATTGTCAACTCGAAATGAACTTATAAGCGCCGACTACACCTCAAAAGTTAGTGAAAAACAGTTTTTGGATGTGCGGAAGGGACGCAAGTCCAGAGAGTCTAAGATCGAAGTTCACTGTAGTTGGTTTGCAGGTAGTCTCGGATCCAGACCCTCGAAAAATCGAAAAGGAGGGTCTGGTAAACTGGGCGGGGTGGAAGTGTACACTGCGGAATGTTATTAATTGCGGGACCTTCTGTGGCCAGTAGAACCTTCTGATGAACCAGACACTCGCACAAACGTTCTAATCTTTCCCGCTAATGCACCTATCAATATTATGCCCCACTACCCCCCGTACGGGCAGATGGCGGGCAATATAGGGGCTTTGACCGAAGGAGGCTGCCCCTATAGTCGGGCATTTGATTACCGCTGAAGACATCTTGAACACGGCAATGGTCTCCGTATACTGCACAGTTACACTGTGTGTGTCAAATCCCCAGTAATCCCCCACCTTCTGCAAGGGGATTTGATTATAGGGTATGTCCCGTATACTGGGGCAATTGATATTTAAATTAGTCAAATCCCCACCTTGCCCCACTATAGCCCGTACAGGGGGTAGTGGGGCGTAACATTGATAGGCGCATAAGTGTTCACAGCTTTCTAAAACAAAGCAAAACGCGAAGATGGCTCCCGTGCGGTTAGCATTTCTAATTAATGCACATCAGAATGTTAATCAAAGGCCAATCGGAAGTGCGCCTGCATACCAGGCGCAGTGTACACTTCCACCCCAGCCGATTTACCAGACCCTCCTTTTCGATTTTTCGAGGGTCTGGTTCCGAGACTAGTTTGCGGGACTGGCTCGCTCACTATACTTCGCAGCTCCGAGTTTACATGTAAAAAGTGCATTACGGAACTCAACAGAGCTGCGGATGGCTCAAGGACGAAGAGCGAAATTGTAAATAGCTTGCGCTGCTACCAGATACAGTACCGATATTGCAAGGTAGTTTATTAAATCACATGACAATTACTACTAAAGTGGGAGCGTCCTGCTCTGATCACATGAATGATGACGCGCCGGAAGTCCACAGCTTTTCCCGCGGATGTTACCAGGCTCTCTCCTCCCCCCATTTTTGAGGAGAGAGCCTGGGGACGAGGCTAGTCTCGCAAGCCAGACCCACTTCCGCAAGAGAGGGAAGGGTCTGGTGAACTGCGTATACAAGCCTTGTCCCGGCGCACTGTACAGTGCACCCCAATCACGTTGCAGTATTTTGTCACATGGTACATTACATCATTGCTTCAGTAGCAATAGCAGTCTTGAAAACAGCAAAAGAGAGCTACATGTAGGACATCTTTCCCGCTACTACAGGAACTGTAAAAACACTCTGAGAATAGTTTTCAGGGAGCGTGCTTACCCCGCAACAGGTAATCTAAGAGTGCATTATTTGAAATCTGGTTACGTCATCCAGCTAATTGCATTCCGGTGGAAGTATGCAGTGATCCTACAATGCCTCTCATTTGCTTATGCAATAACAGCAAATGGTGTCTGACTTCATTTGTTAGTCCCTCCTCTTGCGTAGCACCACTTCTTTGATGCTTCTTGCTTGACATAACCCCATGTACTATTAGCCTCGTCCTAGTCTCGCAAGCCAGACCCACTTCAATTCCGCAAGAGAGGGAAGGGTCTGGTGAACTGTGTATACAAGCCTTGACATAATAAGGCTAGACAATTAAACTGCGTGAGGTTGGCATAATTTCAAGAGCAATATGACAACTCTCAAAATACGCCCACCCCCGTTTTTGAGGAGCCACTTAAGTTCATTGTCCATGAGCGTGATTACATGGTATATCACTGGAAAAACTGGAGGTTGATTTAACCCAAGATGGGTTACCTCAGTTGCAGGACCTCGGCCTAAACTGCCTCCCACTTTTACCACAGTGTAGGGTTACAGCCCAAGCATGCTACGGTACTCAAAGTTCCATGAATACTTGTGTATAAATACTGCCCAAAAGTTAGCCCATAGTGTATGAATATTTAATAGTTCTTTCAATATAACACATAGCCTGAGTTCCACCCCCTTTTGGAACAAATATGCAATTACAAACTGAATTTCACGAAGTTTTCACTGGAGAAGGGATGCAACCCTAAACTTGGGCAAAAGGAGGTGGGCCACCACCTGGACCTGGGTGAAGCCAGGCAGCAACTGAGATGAAATTTCTTGGGTTAAATCAGCCTCCAATTTTTTTTACAGTGATATACATAGCTATGCATTTAGAATTAAGTGATCACAGCTACCAGAGTCATCACGTTCATGATATCTTTTAAATTACATGGAGAGTAATAGCAATGGTCTTTGTTTGTAGGCCTGCTCTCAAAACCTTGTTGCTATATCACAGTGTGCAAATGACCTTGCTCTGCAAATGTCTGTGTTTGGCCCCTTGTTCTCAATCCATGTCTTCTGGGAACCAGGTCTTAATGTGTCCAAATGGCTGTCACTGGAAGCTCGGGTTGCTAATTAAGGCAGAGATCCCTTATATGGTAATCCCTTATATGGTAATCCCTTATATGGTAGAGATGCAATCTGTATGCCATTGGTTGCCTGTGTGGAACATACCTGTAAGTCTATAGTTGCTGTTGGACATACCAGTTTTTTGAACATCTCACTGTACCATCTGTTACTCTTGAGCTATTGATGCAATTTGTACATTGCTGGATTGCTGATTGCTATAGACCTGTGCTGTCTACATTAAGTTTGACAGTGGTGTTTAGACCATTCTGGAGATATTGGAGTTTTTAAGCTAACCTTTGGTGACTGTTAACAATAACAAAAAATCTCAATAGAACTCAACTGGTCACAAGGTTGTGCCTTGTCCAGTCACAACTCATGGCACAACAAGGTTGACAATCCTTGGGAAAACTAAATCTCATGGCTGGTGAGGCTTTTTAATATACCTGATTCCTGTGGGATGTGCTTACATAGTCTTGGATGTTAGCAATCAGAAACAGACCACACCCAGCCTTCCATCGACAAAAGCACTGCAGCGCTCTCAACTTTTTGGGGCAAAAAAGTGGGGCAGCCATGGCTACTGTGCACCTGATATACGTAGCTTGTTTGTGTTCTTGTTTGTTACCTACAGCATGATGACTTTCAGGCTCTGATGATTCCACTATAGGCCGTGTGCCTGCGCGGGTGTGGTCCGTATATTATACCCGAAAGTATACGATTTTCCGCATACTCATGCACCGCCATTTTGTAGGGCAGTAGAATAGCAGTAACGTACACGTAGACCCCTTGTTGGCTCCCTACCAACAATACTGACGGCTGGATCGCTTAGTGGCTCACGTATGTTATAAGGCTAATAGCGATGTATGTCATACTGCAGCGATTTTAGATGCGGCTCATGGTAACGTTCAGCAGCCAGCTCACAACCTCCTCACTGTATAAACTTGCCGTTCTCATAGAGCCATTTTTTTGCCCTACGTTACATCATCAGAATTAGCCCGTGATGTCACTGCCACTTGTAACCATGCCCATTTAGGCACACAGTCTATTGTGTACTTGATATAGTCTGTAATGACATAAACATGTCTGGCCATATTCACAATACACATGCAGAAACACATATAGGGACAAAACCATCACATAGTAAGCAAACAAGAATTGATGCCATCCAGTATGGGTTCATCTAGCCTCGTAACCAGGCTCCTACCAAGAGCCCAGGTACGAGGCTAGGGTTCATCATATACAGAAATTATATACAACACCACCAAGAGTGCATGTGGCAGTAGGGTACCATATATTGATGTAAAACTCATACTTTAACCGTAAATCCATTACAGACATACATATCTACATAAATATCTACATACATACAACCACAACCTCAGACCGAGACCCCAACAGCGCCTGCTGTGCCCGCATGATTATGTGCCTATGGAACGCCAAATGCGACAAAAATAAGTTGTTTGTGTAGGCTGGATCGTTCCTCGTTCTCACAACCGTGTCGCGAATGTTTGGATCGAAGCGCGATCATGGGAACGTATACTAGAATGTTCCAAGGATCGATCACAGGAACAATCTCAAGAACATTCCAAAGGATTGATTCCGGGAACGATCTCAAGAACGTTCCATGATTTTGTAGCCTCGTTCCCAGGCCGTTCCCGCCTCCAGTTTTTGATTGCTTGCAGTATGCAAAAGCGAAGCAAGCGGTCAAAAACTGGAGGTGGGAATGGCCTGGGAACGAGGCTACAAAATCATGGAACGTTCTCAAGATCGTTCCCGGAATCGATCCTTGGAACGCTCTCAAGAATGTTCCCGGAATCAATCCTTGCTGGGATCGATCCTTGGAACGTTCTTGAAAACGCGAGTATACGTTCCCGTGATCGCGCTTCGATCCAAACGGTCGTGAGAACGAGGAACAATCCAGCCTACATAAACAGCTTATTTTTGTCACATTTGGCGTTCCATACCTCATGCTAGACACTTCTGGTACATCCTACACTTCTGTACACATGCATACGCATTTGTGTATTGACAACACGGACTTTGAACTTTGCATGACTATCATGATTGCTACAATATTCAATGGCAGCTGCACGAGTAGGCGGTGCTTTCGAGAAGCTCCTACCGACCTTTTGGATAAAGCCAGCCACCAGACTACACTCTGTGCATGAGATAGTCTGCAATCTTCTGGCCACCAGCTATGAGGCCTGGTATTGGCTGAAACACGTCATGCGCAGTGGGTGACTTTGCATAACATATAGGCCTATTTTTTAGGACAATGTGGTTCATATGCACAGGGTTTTCCACACTATGGTTGTGACATTGTAGTGTGTCCCCAACATGGACGCGCATCCTTCAGTAGTAAGGCCATACCAAATTGATTTTGTTTCACGGATCCGGCCGGGTCTTTTTTTTTGAAAATTGAAAAAAAAATGTAAAATGCAATTAATATGTACACGTAATCCAGTACTCACTAGCCTCGTTCTCAGGCCTTCGCGCGTTCATTGCTGAACGCGACGAACGCGCGAAGGCCTGGAAACGAGGCTAAGTACTCATCACGTGGCCTTCTGCTTTTTCAGTCGGCTCAGCCCCAGGTGACATGGGGGTATAGTACTGGTATGCCTATGAAGCAAGTACATAGCTACTTGAGTCTGCAGAAAGATCAACTTACTTAGCTCAGAATCATCAACTTGAGCAAGAAGTTCATCTGAAGGGAAAGAAGTGATATCTTGGCATTATGCATGATAGTCACCTTTAAGTTAAATGCTTTCCCTCACCGCTGATTGGCCCCGGGTTGGTCTCTACGTCACCTGCTACTACCAGTAGCAAGGACAGTGCCAGAAACAGAGATAAAAGGGGCGTGGCCCACACTTTTCTTCGACTTCGTTGGCCACACGAGCACCCAAAGCAGCACAGGCCAAGCTTGCCGAGACCAGAGAGCGCACCATTTCCTGCCACGCATACGCCAGTACCCACCTTTCCCGCCAGCGAGAACAGCAGCAGGACGCACAACAGAGGCGCCTCCGTGATCACCCGCTCCAGATGTAGATGTAGCGGGACGCGCGGGCGAGACCCGCAGTGCGCCTGGTACCACCGCAGCTTTCTGTTCTCCCAGTGACCTATTCTAGCACGCCATTCATCTGGACCATTGGGAGGCATCATTAGTTGTGATCACAAATGAACTTGTCTCCCTCGTATGGCATTCCAAAGCGGACAAAATTGTCAACAATTTTCAAAACCCGTTCCAATTTCATGGTCAAACACACATTTTTATTAGTCTCGTGCCCAGACCCCACCCAGCTCACGCGAGAGGGTTGGGTCTGGGCACGAGACTACATTTTTATGGTCAAAACTGATTATTTTTGTGCTTAGATCTTGCAAAATTTTCTTGGTCAGTCTCTATTCCATCCCAATGACAAAATTTCATGCTCAAAACCTATTCCATTCCAATGGCAAAATTTCATGGTCAAGACCTATTCCATTCCAACGGAATTTATAGCGATACTCGAGGCCAGTCACGCCTTCCTGCTTACCTGCGGTGTTTTTCGACAGTCCGAGTCCTCGCTGGGAACAGCTACAAAGGCAATACTTCACCGACGGTCTAGGGTTACCAGGCAAGTTAGCTGAGTACTCGAGCAAGTCCACCTGTTCCCAGGATAATTTCGGTCGTCTTCGTTGTCAGAGATCAGGGAGATTGTGGCAAGAGAATTGAGCTGCATTTCTCCAATCACTACCAAATGTCCAGTGCAACCAGCTGCATCCCTCCAATCACTACCAGATGTCCAGTGTAACCAGCTACATCCCTCCTATCAGTATCACTACTAGGTGGCCAGTGCAACCAGCTTCATCCCTTCTATCATTACTAGGTGGCCGGTGCAACCAGCTGCATCCCTTCTATCACTACTAGGTGGCCGGTGCAACTAGTTCCTTCCCTCCTATTACTGCTAGATGTTTGTCTGGTGTCATAGAATTGAGTGAACCCCTTGTCAAGAATCCTTTGTCACTCACTCCTAGCCTCGTACCCAGGGAGGAGCCTGGGTACGAGGCTAACTCACTCCTATGTGGGGAACTAGTGACGAACAGAATGGCTCCCCACTGAGTTCAGTGTCCAGCTACATACCAGATGTCTGGTACAACTAGATGCTCTAAGTGCTGTGATATTTTATGGTGCTATAGAGGAAATGATCAATATTCGGACACCAGCCATAATCGGACGCTCGTACACGGAGACTAAGCCACGCAGATACTCTGTTATGCCACGGAAAGGAAGGCGGAGTCCACCGTATCCGGCGACTGAAAAATGGAGCTCGAGCGTCAATCCCCGCTAGCGCTAGGGGGATTAGCGTAACAGTCCGAAAATTTTGATAATCGGCAAAAAAAAAGTATTTTCGGACGCCGCTTCCTGTTCCCTCCCTGAAGCAACTCTCGGCAAGATTTCTGCACTGTTGGAAAGCTGCAAGACCCTGCTGCTTCACGCCTGATCTTCATCACCGTAACTGCCTTGGGCGCTGAGGGAACTGCCGAAGATTGAGTAGATTGCTCCATCAATGATCGGACAGTGGATTTACGTATTTTTTCGCCGTGGAAACACCCAACTACGAAATAGGCCAACAATACTGGTATCATTGGAATCTACAGGTCTTTACCAACGTAACGGTGCAAGTCTCGTCTTTATACGTTGTGTGGTTCTCGAGATACAATTGTTCTAGCCTCGTCCCCAGGCCCGTTCGAAAAATCGGAGAAGAGGGCCTGGTATCCACTGTTCGCGCATGCGCTTAATTAGTGCGTACAGCTCACGTGAAATTGTGCAAGGATGTGTCAAATGACGGCCAACATCATGTGGTTATGAACTATGACGTTTATATATGGCTATTATAGCATAACGCCAAAAGAGGCGAGCGCTGCTCTCCTAGCCCTTTGCCCAGGCCTTCTGACCCCAGCGCTTATCGCTTGAACTGCGCTATCGCAGTACCATCTTCACACTACAAATGTAAGCTATAACTTCGTAACACGAATTATAACTTGCCAAAACCCATAAGATACAAGGATAAATGCTTCATAGATGCTTTCTTGTCGTGTTTTAGCGCCGTCGCTTCGCCTCGAAGTCGCAGGAAGGCATACAAAACAGCAGAATCAAGGCCTTGCACAAAAATAGCCATTGTCAGCAGTGTACGATTAAATATACGGCAAAATACACGTACCTGACGTCACGGCACGCGGAGGTAACACGGTATTATCCGGAATTCCCGGAATGTCGGGAAATTAAGCGCATGCGCAAACAGTGGATACCAGGCCCTCTTCTCCGATTTTTCGAACGGGCCTGGGGACGAGGCTACAATTGTTCTTGATTCATGTACTTCAGAAATTTAGTTTCCTGTAACTAGGCCCGTATGAAGGCGGGAAACAATTGTATCTCGAGAACCACACAACGTATAAAGACGAAACTTGCACCGTTACGTTGGTAAAGACCTGTAGATTCCAATGATACCAATATTGTTGGCCTATTTCGTAGTTGGGTGTTTCCACGGCGAAAAAATACGTAAATCCACTGTCCGATCATTGATGGAGCAACCTACTCAATCTTCGGCAGCTCCCCTCAGCGCCCAAGGCAGTTACGGTGACGAAGATCAGGCGTGAAGCAGCAGGGTCTTGCAGCTTTCCAACAGTGCAGAAATCTTGCCGAGAGTTGCTTCAGGGAGGGAACAGGAAGCGGCGTCCGAAAATACATTTTTTTTTGCCGATTATCAAAATTTTCGGACTGTTACGCTAATCCCCCTAGCGCTAGCGGGGATTGACGCTCGAGCTCCATTTTTCAGTCGCCGGATACGGTGGACTCCGCATTCCTTTCCGTGGCATAACAGAGTATCTGCGAAGCTTAGTCTCCGTGTACGAGCGTCCGATTATGGCTGGTGTCCGAATATTGATCGTTTCCTCTACACATCAGAAAGCACTATCCATAGCTGATGTCTTATATCAACTGATCAAGCACAATTTTTGCTGATCTGACCTAAATCTTTACCCCGTATGACAATTAAGTAAATCACTATCCCCTGCACATAGCTAGATGCCAATATGAAACAAGTCAGGCCATACCATATTGGGTTGAATGGTTCTGTAGCACTATCACTACTGAACCTCTTAGTGATAGGATGGATGCATCATGCATCTGGTCATATAGGAGTGAGTACCTCCCTATTTGAATTTGAATTTTACACGAGGCAGGATACACAAAAGCAAATTCTAATAGTGTTCCCCCCTCGAGAAAATGACTGCTGTACTGAACACTATGTAGGCATGCCTGCAAACGAGCTGCAATGGTGTTGACGCAAAGTGTCATGGAGGGATTCTTACCACTTAGTGAAAGTATGTAGGGTGCTGCATTGCCGTATCATCATTGTTCTAAGTAAGCAAGTCCATTCCAGGATCTGCAGCTTCCACACAAGGGCTCCTCCCAAATCCATGCCAAAAATATCTGCATAGTGATCTTTTATCTCTCACGTACCTACATATGGGCCTGCAACCTTGTAGAGGGCCATTAAGATCCACAGGGGGGAGGATGAAACGTAGCATCTGGAGAGTAAGTGCTCTGACATTTTAGGGAAAGAGACATGTTTTAACTGTTTAGCTGTATGCTGCATACTTACAAATCCACAAACTGACATGTAAATTGGTATGGAATCAATCTGCTTTTCGGCAAATATATAATGAGGATGCACAGCCAATGCATCAGCTGGTCACACAGAACATCTGGTAGTGGTTGGAGGGATGCAGCTGGTTGCACTGGACATTTGGTAGTGATTGGAGAATTCGAAATGCAGCTCAATTCTCTTGCCACAATCTCCCTGATCTCTGACAACGAAGACGACCGAAATTATCCTGGGAACAGGTGGACTGTTTGACTTGCTCGAGTACTCAGCTAACTTGCCTGGTAACCATAGACCGTCGGTGAAGTATTGCCTTTGTAGCTGTTCCCAGCGAGGACTCGGACTGTCGAAAAACACCGCAGGTAAGCAGGTGGCTGGCCTCGAGTATCGCTAATGCTGTTGGAATGGAATGAGTTTGAGCATAAAATTTTGCCATTGGAATGGAATAGGTTTTCAGCATGAAATTCTGTCATTGGAATGGAATAGGTTTTGAGCATAAACTTTTGTCATTGGAATGGAATAGATTTTGAGCATGAAATTTTGTCATTAGAATGGAATAGGTTTTGAGCATGAAATTTTGTCATTGGAATGGAATAGGTTTTGAGCATGAAATTTTGTCATTGGGATGGAATAGAGACTGACCAAGAAAATTTTGCAAGATCTAAGCACAAAAATAATCAGTTTTGACCATAAAAATGACCATGAAATTGGAACGGGTATTGACCATGAAAATTGTTGACAATTTTGTCCGCTTTGGAATGCCATATCATGCCCAGACCTTTCTTGGCACAGTTCCTCGATCTGAGAGCTCCAATCAGATTGCAGAACACGTAATTATATGCGATGACGTAATTCCAGCACGAGATCTAGTATGCACGAGGAATGTAATGATTACATTCTTTATGCCGTTCGACCCCGCCCCATGTGACAAGAAAAGTCGTTCAGAACACCAGAGTTGACAATTTTGTCCACTTTGGAATGCCATAGCATGAGACTACCCTCGCACCACAAACAGTTTGGTCTGGGAACCATGCAAATTAACTGTTCATTACATATAGCCCCACCCACCAGGTATGTACAGTGATGAATTTTGAGAGAAGAACTTGAGTAATTTTACCAGTGAAGCAAAAAGCGAGTATGACTGTAGCCTCGTACCCAGGCTCTCGGTGGGCGGGGGAAAGAGAGAGAGAGAGAGAGAGTGCTGGATTTACGTCATCACATATAATTACGCGTCTTTTTCTCTCCGCCTACCAAGAGCCTGGGTACGAGGCTAGTATGACTGATGATCAGTGCTACAACAGCGAGTTATGTGATACAATTTTTAATGATATTCTCCACTTTCTCATCAGGCTTGTGATGCCATCTTCATCAACACTTGTCTCCTGCATTCAAAGTTTGTCCTTTTCCATGAGGTAGGTGCCTTCTTGTCTGCCTTGAGTTCTGTCCCACACTGAACCTCACAACTGGAATTCCACTGCGCTGCTTCCCTCTGCAGGGCAAGGACAGGCTGTGTCTCTGATGGCAGTTGTTGTTTGAGTTTGAGTTCGCACACTTCGGACCCACTCGTGTTCCGGTACCAATGTCACTGCAGTTCGCTCCAGATCACTCAGTCAACCTGCACAGTCGGGGTCAAAGCTAAATGCACAAAGTGGCACAGAATCTACTCACAGAAAACTGTGCACCAAGAGTGAAACTGTGTACGCTACAAAACAAGGTATCTTAAAACAAAGACCAAATGGTACAGTAAACACACGGAGCAGCAGTTCTTCTCTTCTCTGTGTCACTGCTGCTGGTGGATGTTGAGTTAAAACGCGGAGGCATTGGACTACCAGTAGCCTCTGTTCCTAATCTTGAATTAGTCTGTGCTCTGAGTTTTTGGCTTCCTGTGTGTTTTCCATATGCAGAGAGAGGTATATTCTTGAGGACACACTCTCAGGGCCACTGCTCAGGGTAGAGCTAGTTGGTTCGGTCGAACCAGAAGGAGTTTCAAACATTTGTGATAGCTCTCGTACGCCTCTGCCTGTGAGTCATTGGTGGACAGGTGTGATTCAAGTCTTTGTGTCAGAGAGGTGATTCCGCTGCACCTCGACCCTGGTGGTGTGAGGAAAAGAGTTTCTTCGTACATCTGACGTGACATTGAACTGCACACTTTCTGAACGTCTTTGTGCACCCATGACAGTCTCTATGTTTGTCTCTGTTGTGTGGCACTGCACAACTTCTACTTTTGGTGATGAGGGATTTGTACTTGCGTCACTCTCTTCACTAGTGGAACTCACACTTCCTGCTGGCAAGACGGTTAAACACAATGAAACTAAAGCTGAACTTGACCTTTAAATGAGTTATAGCTGTGTGTGTGTGTGTGTGTGTGTGTGTGTGTGTGTGTGTGTGTGTGTGTGTGTGTGTGTGTGTGTGCGTGTAATAGTGAACTACAGTGCAATGGTCAGTGACACACACTTCTACCCCACCCCTACCCTCCTAAACCCATACCCTTTCCTGCATACTTCCTTCCCTACTCACACTACTCCCACTACTCACATATCTCTCCTCACCCTCCCCTACTCACATATATCTCCCTTCACCCCCTCACTCACCCACTACTCACATATCCCCCCTCACCCTCCCACCCTCCCCTACAGAGCAGCATAGTGATGACAGTGTTTCAGGCAGCACACATCATACTAGTCTTCTTTGTCACATGTGAGTCATGCGACGACACAGGAAGCTGTACCACATGACCTCTGTGATGTCACCTCACATTGTACCACATATAAAGTACAACCAGAAATAAAACCACCAGCCAGATCACTTTAGCATATTGGTAGAAGCTGATTAGAAGGAAATCTTGCTAAACTTTTGTTTGTCCAATGATATCGTTATGTGTCGTCAAAAGACCTGATTCCTGTTTTGCTTACCAATTCAAATTTGCTTGTTTATTTGCATGCAGATTGATCATTTCAGTGTTGTGTATTGTGTAGTGTTGTGTGTACAAGGTGCTCATCAGACTCCTCCCCTTCTTCATTCCCTTCACCCCAAACTCTCATCCCTTCCAGTCAAACTGGCTAAACAGATGATGCACAAGACAGCCTTGGGTTCCCTCCTCGCACAGTCCTGTACTACTGTTTGCTGGACTGTACACATTGGAGTACAGATTCAGTGTAAGTGTATAATAGTACTCATTAGTAGTTGGTAGCATAAAGCCATGTATATACATCGCATGCACACACACACTACACAGCCTAGTGTGTGGCAGTTTGTGGAGCCTGACCCTTCTTCAAATCTCCGACCAGTTCTTCTCTTCCTCCGAATGCTCTACTTCTCAACGTCCACGGCTACACTGTATGGGACCTCCCTCATTGAACCTGTAGACTGGTACACTGGACTCACTGTCTCACTGCAGGTAGCCATTACTTATCATCTCACCCCAGGCAGCTGTGTTGCTAGTAACTGGTGGAGTTTACTCACTGTTTCATCCATGTTGCTGGTAATTGGGTAGATGGAAAACTATACATTGCCTAACTGGTACCCTTCAACTAGCCTCATTCCCAGGCCTCAGCGCATTCGTCGCTTGCAGTATGAAATAATTTGCTTCTGAGTGAATTATTTCGTACTGCAAGTGACGAACGCACAAAGGCCTTGGAATGAGGCTACCCTTCAACTACTGAAATGTATTTTTTAGACTACCGACACCTTCTTTGATCTGTATTTCAACCTTTGCTGGCAGTAAGCACTGGAAACTTCAGTCGCTCTTCCGGACTGAAAGCTGCCTACAGTGCCAGTATTTTACATGCCCATTTGTCCAGAAAGGAGAAAATGGCCCACCCGGTGCCATGCAACCAAGACTTTTCTTCCTGTCCCACCTGCAAAACTAAGTAAATGAATTACGCAACTGATAACATGCACGTGGAAGGAGCAGCAGATTCTGTTACTTGTTATCATACATCTATCCCAGTATCAGTGAATATATCAGCTACATAACGACTGATCTCTTACATGCTGAGCTCTCATGAATACCATATCTCTGTCCCCAACACACATACACACACACACACACACACACACACACACACACACACACACACACACACACACACACACACACACACACACACACACACACACACACACACGCAAGCACACGCCTCAACACATGCAAGCACACACATACACACATACATAGGCACACACCAGATACACACACACACTCACATGCAGCATGCACACATACTGTCTGTATCCCCATAATCAAAATTAGATTTGGCCCGATAAAATAGTCTACCTCTTACACACACTGCCTAACACAATTAAAACCATCACAACTTGTGCCTATCATTTAACACCCAACTAATTTAAGCCAGCTCCACACAAAGATCAGTCATAACCGCCAGTAAGAAAAAGAAAGCCAAGTCAGAACCCAGCAGCGGGGACCACACTTCCAAGAGACAAGGTACATAAGTACACCTCTATCATTAGCTACTGTAGTACTGTCAGTTCACTGGTGATAATCAATCAAAACTGTAGGTAGATAAAACCATGCAACCTGCAGTAGGACATGGGGGACTCAAACGAGGGAGAACCCATGCTTCTGCTGCAATGCTAGCTGGACTCATAATTAAACAGGCCTGAAAAGACACTAGCTATTATAAAGCATACATAACCCACGTGTAAACCATGTGGAACGCATCCCAACCAGAAGACCAGGCTGGACTCTGTATGGGAGTGGCTCCGCCCTTTCTGTAGCCAATCACAGGTCAGGAGTTTAAAGGGGCCGAAACCTGTGTTTGCATGATGATCAGACTGGGAACTCCCCTGATGACCAGCAAAGAAAACGATACTCACTTAGGAACTAGTTCAGCTCTGTATAGTATATCACTCACAAACAAGCACCTCCAAAGAAGAACTAGAGAAAAATCAATTATCTTGTTTTCACTGACTCTAAGTGCAATGGACACGTTCCCTGCCACCCTCCTTAACAGGAAGACTTTCCAAACACACACACACACACACACACACACACACACACACACACACACACACACACACACACACACACACACACACACACTGACACACACACTGATACAGATGCTGACTAGTTTTGTCTACTTTGCCTCCATCCTCTCTTTAGTGATGATACCAAGAAAAAGGTCACGATTTGACCCCCCACCAGGACCCCTCAGAAGTGAGTTACACATGCACTTTGTTAATTTGATTCCCCTTCCTCCCGGGGAGATAGGAGAAGCTCTGTGTATTCTAAGCCAACCAAGATTGTCTTTCCTGCTTGAGTTCCTTGTCGATTTTTATTGGATGAGCATCAGCTTCTACTTTATCATGATACCTGTATATATGCTTTGTAAGTTTCCTTTGAGCTAGTCTACAATGTGCACATGATCTTGTCCCACCTCGTCTATCTCAGTCACCACACACGCACACACACACACACACACACACACACACAAGGTTCACGTCTCATATTATCATCCATAGATTATAGCCAATTGATAAATAACTATATAGCATGTCAGTAGAGGCACACTGAATGCAACTTATGTTAAAGATACCATCATTACTTGAATGTTTGTTTATTCCCATAATGGAGGGTGTACAGAATAGGAAATAGGATCTAATCTGTATTCCACTCCTTCCCCTCCCTCCCATGCAGGCTGCACAAGAAACTTGAGAAGATGTCTTTTTAGAGAAAATGACTGATGTGTTTACAAGACCAGACATGTACAATAAACCAATACTTGTGATTGTGTGTATGGATGTTATATAGTACTTACTACATGCCATGAGCATTATCATATAGTAATTCTTGCATTGTTTCGAAGTAATTCTCTTGTCCTCCATGAGATCCCCCCCAGACCTCCAAGTCTAAGATTCAGAATATAAATATTTAATCAGTTCTGCTGTTTATGTATTAATGAAGTACTATACCCTCTGATCACATTTCTAAATGGTCTTCACTATGGTAGCTACTTTCCCGCCATGTTCGTGCTTAAATAGCAAGGAAATCGTCTGGTGACACTTGCCACCATGCATGTTCCAGAAGACCCTATCTAATGATCAGCTGTTAACACTTTAAACATTCCTGTAAGTGCAGAATCATGCAACAGGTCTGATTTTGAAGGAGAGGAAAAACATCTATTCTTGACAGGAAAATTTAATTTGCAGATCAATATGCTTTAACCTCAATTTACTCAGTATGGTCCTCAGGAACTTGGGTGTATAATATAAATGCAGATTTAGGTATGCACTGTTCAACCCTGGCATTTTCTGATAGCAACTCACTTTAGTTCTTCCAGTGACTTGTTCTGTTGCAGTGCTCTGGCCAGAGCTATGGCTCCAGTGTCAGTCACACCATTGCCTCTGAGGCTGCAGTGGGATATGTGAACACACCTGAGTTAGTTCCAGGCTATGGGTACATGTTCATGAATGAAATTAGTATCTCATAAACTTGCCTGTATAACATTTCCTACAAAAAAAGTTATGGGAGTTTTACAACAACCAGTCGCTACAGAGGGCATTCGGCTATAGTTCGGCATAACCCTAACTTTGCTACAGTACACACTCAAGTGATAATAGGCAGCTGCTCGGTGGAGTACATGAACAAACCTCTATGTCAGTTTACTAGCGTAGTTGCGCTCAGAATGCTGTATACCAGCGTTTTGTATGACATTGCTGCAGGGCCACACGAAGAGTAAATTTGTTCTCCAGTTCACCATAGTTTGTTTGCGAAGTTACTGGGCACCTGTTTTTCGAGTATTTAGTAGCCTTTCAGCCACTGCCGCTTTGTTCTATTCTGAGATATGAGCAAAAATTCTTTGTGTGGCCCTGTAGTGAGTTGCTCTAGCTCTGTTTAAGCCATAAATAGCACCTAGCTTCTCCTACTGTCGTAGTAAGCTGATTTAGAAGTTTGTACTCATACTCCACCGAGCTAGCCTCGTTCCCAGGCTCTCCCCTCGCCCCGACGAAAAATTTTGTTGGGGCGAGGGGAGAGCCTGGGAACGAGGCTACCACCGAGCAGTCACCTACTGTCACTCGACCGTCATTGTGTACCGTAGCAAAGTTAGTGTTATGCCGAACTATAGCCGAATGCCCTCTGTAGCAACTGGATTGTTGTAAAAATCCGGTAGCTTTTAATGTTATAACAGGCAAGTTTGTGACATACTAATTTTATTCATGAACATGTACCTGTCACCACAAATTTCAGTTTCTGCTGCTAAAACCACCAGAGGAGCCAACAATACGGATATGGGCTTCAAATAGAAACAAACTCAAAACTGATCAATTAACATTCTTGTTGCCATAGCAACAGAGGGTGGGTTTAATCAGAAGGTCTGTTGCTACTGTAACAGACTCTGGCTGTGCTAGTATAACTAGTAGAAATGTGCTATGCAATGAGGACTCCTCGACACAGGAGTCAATATGGACTTCATTTTCATGTAACCATGTACCGTATAGCCGGTTAATTTCGCGGGTACAAATTTTCGCGAATCGATCAAAAGATGCCTCAGCACAAATTTTCGCGAATTAAAATTTCGCGGTCACACGCGCGTCGTCATAAATTTCTATTTAGCGCACATGTACAACTACCGTAACTTGCCAGCAGAGAAGCAAAACGTGCGAACGATACCAATGGAGACTTTTGAAGCAGAAAGCTGCGTTCGAGGCTACCACACATATAGCGCTGTTTGGGTAGCAACAGTTGGAGAGCAACTACAGTGTGCACAGCAACGTAGAAACGCAAAAGATCCTTTTGCAGTGGCAGTATTGAACCCTGAAGGGAGCGATATTGTAAGACACAGGAAACGATAGACATCTAGAACTTTGCTTTACAACGACAGACTTCTAAAATGACACTCGGTCTCTTTCACGTGTTACTTTCTAAATTTTCGCGGGAGAAAATTTTTGCGAATCGGTCCCGACTCGCGAAAAACGCGAAAATTTGCACCCCGCGAAATTAACCGGCTATACGGTAACTAAAACCTTGTATACATCAGATTCTCCCACAAATCATCTCAGTATGGTGGCTAGTCCAATAGCCTGGTTGTTTCGACAGTAACAGAACATGCATGGGCTAATCACTACACATGGCACAGGAATAAAGAACTCCCACATGTCTCATACTGCTGTACCAACAACACCATACCACCATAGTATGGCTTCAATTACAAGTGTCTGTACTGTGAGGAAAGTGACTGTAGTCACCAGTCTTCTTAGTCCAATTGAGATCATCTAGTTCAGGCTAACCATAGCTTGTCCATATACCGTAAAATGAGGATATTAAGCACTGGTGCATATCTTCGAAATTAGCAGCCAGAATGAGTGCTTATTTCGGAGGGGTGCTTATTTTCATGGGGTGCTCATAAACTCATTTAATTTTCTGGTAGCGTGCAGTTCTGTGAGAACCAACAAATTAGTTGTTAGGCCTACAGTTTCTTTTTCTGCTAATTTCTGTCTATAACTTTTCTACAACCAGAGATACAGTCAGCAATCGATCGATCATTGCCAATCCCGCCCACCAACACAAAGTGCTTGGAACCAGTAAGAGGTTTTCGCTAATTCCTGGATATGTTTTATCAAGATGCCTTGCCTAAGTTTTGGCTTTTATCCCGTGTCAATAGCTTGCTTACAATCAGAGATAGACACTGATGAAAATTAGCCTCTAAGCTCAAAAAAAGCGGAAAGAGCATAATCACTTCCATTTGCACAGTAAAGGTGCCTTTTCTTTCATGTGGGGTGCCTATTTTGGTATGGGTGCTTATAAACGTGATGTGGCTGGTGTAATCAAAATGGGTGCCTATATTCATAGGGTGCTTATTTTCTATGGGTGCTTATTATCCTGATTTTACGGTACTTTGCTTTTTAGGTCAGTATGGTGCCAGGATAGTTACTTACTCCAGTGTTGTCAAGCTCTGGTTCACTCTCAGAGCATCAGCCAGGGCAGTGGCTCCAGAATCTCCAATTTCATTCCTTTCAAGACTGTCGAAGAGAGTACACCAGAATTAGTGCAAGTAGTGAAAATAAAATGGGACAATGAGTCTGACTTAACGTAGCTTATGTCATCACTAAGAGCCAGTGGAGTAGGAGGAAGTATGCACGGAAGTAACCAACCAAAGCCCACAGTTTCCATGCATGTAGGTATGCAATGTTAAACCTTCACATTTCCAGTTACCAAGACACTCAGTACACAACTCACTTCAGTTCTTCCAGTGACTTGTTCTGTTCCAGTGCTCTGGCCAGAGCTATGGCTCCAGTGGCAGTCACACCATTGTAACTGAGGCTACAGTGGGATACGTGAACACACCTGAGTTAGTTCTACATTAAGTTTCTGTTGCTAAAACCACCAGAGGAGCCAACAATACCAATATGGGCTTCAAATAGAAATTATGCATTACAAACTCAAAACTCAATTAACATTCTTGTTGCCATAGCAACAGACCATGGGTTTAATCAGAAGGTCTATGTTTCTGTTGCTACTGTAACAGACTCTGGTGGTGCTAGTATAACTAGTAGAAATGTGCTATGGCAATGAGACTCCTCGACACAGGACAAAATGGGTGCCTATATTCATAGGGTGCTTATTTTCTATGGGTGCTTATTATCCTGATTTTACGGTACTTGCTCTTTAGGTCAGTATGGTGCCAGGATAGTTACTTACGTCAGTGTTGTCAAGCTCTGGTTCACTCTCAGAGCATCAGCCAGGGCAGTGGCTCCAGAATCTCCAATTCCATTCCCTCCAAGACTGCGGAAGACAGTACACCAGAATTAGTGCAAGTAGTGAAAATCAATTAATGGGACAATGAGTCTCCAATATCATTCTGTTCAAGACTGTGGAAAAGAGTATTCTGGAATTAATGTAAAGAAAGGAATGAAACACGCAGCGTGGATCTGACATGAAGTCACACTGGTTATCACGCAACTAAGTTGAGCATGTGAGAACCAGTGGATTAATAAAATGGAGAATACAAATGTTCAACAATCAGTTTTGCTGTCTATAACTAGGTGCCACGCCCTCTGATCACATCTTGAAGTGGACCTCACTCTCTATAAAGTGGTAGGTGCTTTGCTGCCACATTCAAGACCCATACATAAAGTTTCAGGTGTGACAATATATATTGTGAGGTCTAGTGGTTGTACAGTTTAGTGGTCAGAACACTGGCAGTTCAAGTGAGCAGCCCCGGCTTTAGTGACTACCAATCATTTTACTTTCCTTTATTTTGCCACGTACCATCAAACATGCACTATTGTCTGGACGACTCACTGTTCAGTGGTACTGGTATGGCTTCAATTAATAGACTTTCATGATTTACATGGGTATTGTGAAAAAAGTGACTAGCATATTATCCTAGCCTCGTACCCAGGCTCCTCCCTATGCAGAAAAACTTTATGCATGGGGAGGAGCCTGGGTACGAGGCTAACACATAGTGCATCATGGGGCATGTGATCAGATCATCCAGGCTCTCACCCCGCTTTTCTGCATGGGGAGGAGCCTGGGTACGAGGCTACATTATCCCTAGTCTAAGGAGATCTCACAGGGACCAAAATTCCGACCAATGTCACACAGGCCAACTGTAACATATGCATACACTTTGCCTAATGTATGGTGCCAGGATAGTTACTTACTCAAGTGTTTTCAAGCTCTGGTTCACTCTCAGAGCATCAGCCAGGGCAGCGACTCCAGAAACTCCAATTTCATTCCCTCCAAGACTATGAAAGAGAGTACACCAGAATTAGTGCAAATAGAGAAAATAAAATGGGACAATGAGTCTTGTGATAACTTCGGGTTCGTAAATAACTGTATTATTAAAACTCTCAACTCTATATCTCTCTCTCTATACAACAGCACAAATACAACGTTTATATACACAAAGACTCTAAGATTAAATATTACACATAAGGGTGAGAATACATAACACAACAACACTTGACAGTTCTAATAACTAGCACATTAGGATAAGGAAAGTGTACATAACTGAAAACGTGATAACTAGTGCTAATAATTGTCACTATACTACACTCCTCCCTTGCCAAAAAGGAAGAGTTGTCCATAGTTCACATGAGTCTATCAGGTGGCTGACGAATACGAGAGGGATAACGTGAACCTTGATTCGAGTCTTCACTTTGTGCGACTGATGGTGTCAAGGCAGGCTGTGGAACATGTGCTTGACCTTGATTGTCTGATGCACTGGTCAGAGAAGGTGATACAAAGCCATCAGTATCATCAGATGTCTGAGAATTAGGTATGTCTGCCAGTTCTCGGATATGGTCGATATGGCGCTTCCATCTAAGACCTGATTCGACATCAACTAGGAATGATACTGGTCCAAGTTGTTGAGCAATGACTACTGGGATCCAGTCAGGTCCTGGGCGCATGTTCTTTACCATGACTTTTTGACCAACTTGAAATGATCGCTGCTTAGCATGTTGATCATGATGGGTCACTTGCTCTGCTTGCTTTGCACATACTCTTCGTTCAGGATCAGGTTGGAGAAGGTGGAATCGTGTCCTGATTTCTCGTTGCAGAAACAGTGTACACGGTGCAACATTCGTGGTTGTGTGTGGTGTAGAGCGATAAGTCATCAGGAAATTTGCTAACCGGTGAGAGACTGAATGTCCATCCTTCTCACTTGCTTTCATGGCTTGCTTGAAGGTTTGAATGAACCGTTCGGCAGCTCCATTAGAAGAGGGGTGATAAGGTGCGCATCGAATGTGCTTAACACCATTCTGTTTCATAAAGGTTTGGAACTCTTCTGAAACAAACTGAGGGCCATTATCTGATACAACTTGTTCAGGAAGACCATAGGCTGCAAATAGATGTCGAAGGGTGGCTATTGTCTTGGATGCAGTGGTACTCGACATCTCAAAAACTTCTGGCCACTTTGAATGAGCGTCCACTACCACCAAAAACGACTTGCCCAAGAAGGGTCCCGCAAAGTCCACATGGATGCGTTGCCATGGTCTCGAGGGCCATACCCATGGGTGAAGAGGAGCTGTAGCAGGTGCATGGCGAACACTCTGGCATGCTAAACACGACTTTGACAGGTTCTCAATCTCTTTGTCGAGACCTGGCCACCAGAAATAGCTTCTTGCTGAGCTTTTCATCCGCGAAGCTCCTGGGTGGTCTCGGTGAAGCTCCTGGAGGATCTGACCCTGTAACTTCTTTGGAATGACTACCCGCATTCCCCACAGCAGGCATCCTCCCTCCACTGTCAGTTCTTGACTTCGCTGACGGAATGGCTTCAAAGCTTCCATGCTTTGCTGTGTGCGTGGCCATCCCTGTTTGGTGTAATGCAGAACCTTACTGAGAATGGGGTCAGTATGGGTGGCAGCTTCCACCTGAGCAGCTGTTACTGGGAGTGACTCAATCTGGGAAATGTTGAACACACTTGGCTCAGATGAGGACACAACACTTGCTTCCTTTGAGTCTGACAATGGCAAGCGGGAAAGGCCATCAGCATTTGCGTGATCAGAGGTTGACTTGAATTGGATTTCATACTGATATGCAGACAGAAGTAGACTACAGCCCAACGCTGCAGTCTAGCAGCTGCAAGTGAAGGTATGCCCTTCTTAGCTCCCAAAATGGCAGTGAGAGGCTTGTGGTCCGTAACAAGTGTAAACTTGCGGCCATACAAGTACTGGTGAAACTTTTTCACACCAAAAATGAGTGATAGAGCCTCTTTTTCAAGCTGGGCATAGTTGCGTTCACTGGGAGACAGAGAACGAGAGGCAAAGGCAATTGGGCGTTCAGTGCCATCAGGCATGGTATGTGAAATGACAGCTCCAATTCCATAGGCAGAAGCATCTCCTGCTAGGGTGAGTGGCAATGCTGGGTCATAATGGACAAGGACTTGTGATGAGGATAATCCTTCTTTAGCCTCCTGGAATGCTTTGTTGCATGCAGTGGTCCATTTCCACTTCCGATTGTGTTGCAATAGATTGTTCAGTGGCTGTATGAGAGAGGCTAAGTTTGGGATGAACTTTCCATAATAGTTGAGTAGCCCCAGAAATGATTGTAGTTCTTGTACATTCTTGGGGGCTGGTGCTTGCACAATTGCCTGTAGCTTGCTGGGCATTGCATGTAGACCTTCAGCATCAATCCGGTGTCCAAGGTATTCCACAGTGGGCATGAGAAATTCACACTTGTCTTTCTTTAACCGGAATCCGTAGTGCTGCAACTGTTTCAGCACCGATGCTAGATTGCGGAGATGGTCTGCATTGTTCACTCCCGTGACAAGAATGTCGTCAATATAACAAATGACATGGGGGATTCCTTGCAGGACAGTGTCCATCAACTTCTGAAAAAGTGCTGGAGCAGAGGCAATCCCGAAAGGCAAGTGATTATAGCGATACAATCCACGGTGTGTATTGACGGTGACGTACTTTGCGGATTCTTCGTCAAGCCTGAGCTGCTGGTAGGCCTGCGAAAGATCTAGTTTGGAAAATGTTTTTCCTCCAGCTAGCGTTGCAAAGAGATCCTCTGGTTTTGGTAAGGGGTATTGGTCCACATCAAGGGCTTGGTTTATAGTCACCTTGTAGTCCCCGCATATGCGAAACTTGCCGTCCTTTTTCGGCACCGGCACAATCGGCGCGGCCCACTCGCTGTGTGTCACCTTCCGGATGACTCCGTTGGCTTCTAGACGATCCAACTCTTGCTCGATGGTTCCCTTAATAGCAAACGGTACGGTTCGAGGCTTGAAAAATTTCGGACGAGCATCTGGTCTCACATGGAGTGTGGCTTGCAGTGAATGCACGGTCCCCAACTCATCTTTGAAGATCTCTTCATGTGCGCGTAGAAGTGATTTCAAGCTCCCTTCTTCATCAGCACGGGTTACGGTGCAGATGGAGTTCCAGTCGAGACGGATGTGCTTCAACCAGTTCCTGCCTAACAGACTGGGCCCATCTCCAGCGACGACGACAATGGGCAGCTGTTCACACTGCTGCTTGTACGCGACCTGCACCAACAATTCTCCCATCACTGTCATGCGCTCGTTGGTGTACGTCTTTAGAACTACATCGGCTTTCTTCAGCGTGATGCCAGCGAGATACGTTTTCCACGTCCGTTCCGAGATACGTTTTCCACGTCCGTTCCGAGATGATGGAAAGGGCGGCTCCCGTGTCTACTTCCATCGGCAGGTGCTTTCCGTTAACTTGAACGTCAACAGTGATCGGGCGTGTCGCTGCTGACTTTGCTCCAATTGTGTAGAGCTGAAATTCATCGGTGGCACTACCGTCGTCCTCGGTCGTGGCCACATATTTCGTTCCGGGTGATTCTTTGCTTTTTCGCGATCCAGATCTCTGTGGTTTCTTCTTTCCGCTACGACAAACGGCGATGTGTCCCTTTTTACCACACTTGTGACAGGTAGCATCAGCGAAACGACAACTTCGAGCATCGTGGTTACCTCGTCCACACCTGTAGCATGTGCTTTTTGGAGTGGCACTGCTCTCTCCCCGTGAATTCTTCGGAGGAATGGAGAGTTTCTTGACGGCGGCTTCGGTACCCTTGAGAGCCTTGCAGTTTTTCTCGGCGGCTTCCATGCCCTGGGATAATTCCATAGCCTTCTTGAAGGTTAAGTCGGCTTCGGCAAGTAGGCGCTTCTGCGCACCTGTGTTGCACATTCCACAAACGAGTCGGTCTCGGAGAACATCGTTGAGGGTAGCTCCAAATTCGCAATTCGTAGACAGACGTCGTAACTCAGCGACGTATTCGGCAATAAATTTTGGCTTTTATCCCGTGTCAATAGCTTGCTTATAATCAGAGATAGACATTGGTGAAAATTAGCCTCTAAGTTCAAAAAAGCGGAATCAGCATAATCACTTCCATTTGCACAGTAAAGGTGCCTTTTCTTTCATGTGGGGTGCCTATATTGGTATGTGTGCTTATAAACGTGATGTGCCTGGTGTAATCAAAATGGGTGCCTATATTCATAGGGTGCTTATTTTCTATGGGTGCTTATTATCCTGATTTTACGGTACTTTGCTCTTTAGGTCAGCATGGGGCCAGGATAGTTACTTACTCCAGTGTTGTCAAGCTCTGGTTCACTCTCAGAGCATCAGCCAGGGCAGTGGCTCCAGAAGCTCCAATTCTATTCCCTCCAAGACTGTGGAAGAGAGTACTCCAGAATTAGTGCAAGTAGAGAAAATAAAAAGGGACAATGAGTCTCCAATTTCATTCTGTTCAAGACTGTGGAAAAGAGTATTCTGGAATTAATGTAAAGAAAGGAATGAAACACGCAGCGTGGATCTGACATGACATGAAGTCACAGTATATCACACTGGTTATCACGCAACTAAGTTGAGCATGTGAGAACCAGTGGTTGAATAAAATGGAGAATACAAATGTTCAACAATCAGTTTTGCTGTCTATAACTAGGTGCCACGCCCTCTGATCACATCTTGAAGTGGACCTCACTCTCTATAAAGTGGTAGGTGCTTTGCTGCCACATTCAAGACCCATACCTAAAGTTTCAGGTGTGACAATATATATTGTGAGGTCTAGTGGTTGTACAGTTTAGTGGTCAGAACACTGGCAGTTCAAGTGAGCAGCCCCGGCTTTAGTGACTACCAATCATTTTACTTTCCTTTATTTTGCCACGTACCATCAAACATGCACTATTGTCTGGACGACTCACTGTTCAGTGGTACTGGTATGGCTTCAATTAATAGACTTTCATGATTTACATGGGTATTGTGAAAAAAGTGACTAGCACATTATCCTAGCCTCGTACCCAGGCTCCTCCCTATGCAGAAAAACTTTATGCATGGGGAGGAGCCTGGGCATGAGGCTAACACATAGTGCATCATGGGGCATGTGATCAGATCGTCCAGGCTCTCACCCCGCTTTTCTGCATGGGGAGGAGCCTGGGTACGAGGCTACATTATCCCTAGTCTAAGGAGATCTCACAGGGACCAAAATTCCGACCAATGTCACACAGGCCAACTGTAAAATATGCATACACTTTGCCTAATGTATGGTGCCAGGATAGTTACTTACTTCAGTGTTGTCAAGCTCTGGTTCACTCTCAGAGCTTCAGCCAGGACAGTGGCTCCAGAATCTCCAATTTCATTCCCCCCAAGACTATGAAAGAGAGTACACCAGAATTAGTGCAAATAGAGAAAATAAAAAGGGACAATGAGTCTCCAATTTCATTATGTTCAAGACTGTGGAAAAGAGTATTCTGGAATTAATGTAAAGAAAGGAATGAAACACGCAGCGTGGATCTGACATGAAGTCACACTGGTTATCACGCAACTAAGTTGAGCATGTGAGAACCAGTGGATGAATAAAATACAGAATGCAAATGTTCAACAATCAGTTTTGCTGTCTATAACTAGGTGCCATGCCCTCTGATCACATCTTGAAGTGGACCTCACTCTCGATAAAGTGGAAGGTGCTTTGCTGCCACATTCCAGGCCCATACCTAGCTATCAAGGAGAGGGTCTGGTGACACTTAGGTTTCAGGTGTGATACTGAAGCATTCATGATCAGTACCACCTGTTCAATATATATCGTGAATGGTGAGGTCTAGTGGTTGTCTAGTGGTTGTACAGTTTAGTGGTCAGAACACTGGCAGTTCAAGTGAGCAGCCCTGGCTTTAGTGACTACCAATCATTTTACTTTCCTTTATTTTGCCACGTACCATCAAACATGCACTATTGTCTGGATTACTCACTGTTCAGTGGTGCTGGTATGGCTTCAATTAATATACTTTCATGATTTACATGTGTATTGTGAGAAAAGTGGCTAGCACATTATCCTAGCCTCGTACCCAGGCTCCTCCCTATGCAGAAAAACTTTATGCATGGGGAGGAGCCTGGGTACGAGGTTAACACATAGTACATTATCCCTAGTCTAAGGAGATCACACTGTCACACAGGTACCAAAAGTCCGACCAATGTCACACAGGCCAACTGTAACATATGCATACACTTTGCTTTTTAAGCCTAATGTATGGTGCCAGGATAGTTACTTACTCCAGTGTTTTCAAGCTCTGGTTCACTCTCAGAGCATCAGCCAGGGCAGTGCCTCCAGAATCTTCAATTCTATTCCCCCCAAGACTATGAAAGAGAGTACACCAGAATTAGTGCAAGTAGAGAAAACAAAAAGGGACAATGAGTCTGACTTAACGTAGCTTATGTCATCACTAAGAGTCAGTGGAGAGGAGGAAGTATGCACAGAAGTAACCAACCAAAGCCCACAATTTCCATGCATGTAGGTATGCAATGTTAAACCTTCACATTTCCAGTTACCAAGACACTCAGTTCACAATTCACTTGTGTAAGAGCACACCACAAAGCAAAGAAAGCAGCCGATTGTCTTGATCAACAACGGTCCACTAGGAAGCAGGAGAAAGCATTCCGAAACAACCCTTGGAAATTCTCCAAATCTGTCTGTGATGACCGCAATACATCTCAACCTACATTCTCAATGCAAACATGCTTCGATCACTTCCAATCAACCTACTCGGACAAACTTGTCTCATACATAGAGTTCCCTGACTGGGTCAGAGAGGTAATACCAATCCCAGACATTGAAATTGAATTTGATTTGTCACCTATTACCCCTGGCTTAATAAAGCGTACACTCCAGAAACGCTCATCAACGTCCTCCTCTGGGGCAGATGGTATCACGTACTTTCACCTGAAAAACCTCCCCTGCACCCACCATTTTCTTGCTACAACATTCACTAAAATGTTGCTGTCCTCACAAAATGGCCCTTCTTCCTGGTTCCAGGCAGAAATCATCTTGATTCCCAAAGAGGACGACCTTTCTCAACCCAGTAAATTTCGTCCCATTGCCCTTACTTCTACTGTCTCCAAGCTGTTCCTCAAAATACTGGCCAAGAGACTTGAAAGATTTGTCCTGCAAAACAATATTATCAATTCAACTCTTCAGAAGGGCTTCATATCGGGCACAAATGGCACTGTGGAACACATCTTCTCCATTTGTTCCATTCTTGATGATGCCATCCAACATGGTCTTCCTCTTGCCATGTCCTTCCTCCACCTGAGTAATGCTTTTGGCTCAGTATCTCACTGTTTAATTCGTGACATCCTTCACCATATTCAGCTTCCTGTTCAGTTTGTTACATAGCTATGTCACAAACAGTTATGCACAGCTGACAGGCATTGTTAAGACCAAAAAGTGGCATACCCCCTGCTTCAAAATCCAACGTGGGGTCTTCCAGGGCGATACCTGATCTTTTTGCTTGTTTTTTGAGCTATGTAACAGCCTCCCAAGCTGTGGATTCAGCCTGAAGCTCACTATCCCAGAGTCAAGTGGTCTCCCCCCTGTTGATACAGCCATCTATGTTGAATGAAATGACGCACCCTCTGATGAACCTTGTGGTTGGTATCATGCTGTGGTCAAGGAATACCTTCCAAATGGACAAGCCAAAATTGAGTATGCAGACCATGCCTCTGAAATCCTTGACCTTTGACTATTCGTTGGGAAAAGGCCACAAAGCATTCCTACCCTTTTCTACCAGTCCTCCAAAATTTCCCCTGAAAAAGATTCGTGAGGAAGCGAAGTCTATCAAAACTTGTCAATCTGCACCTCACACAGTCAAAGGCTTTGCTGATGACATCACAATTATCTCTCCAAGTGTTCCAGCCCACAATTGCGCACTCAAAGAGACAGACAAAAAAGTGTCCAGCTTGGACCTCAGGCTCAAACCTGAAAATGCATGCCATTTCTTTTTGATGGAAAGAATATTGCCAAAAAGTCCACTGTCCACTGTCCTGCTCTCCCATGGTTCCACTCGAAATATCTCAGAAGGTGCTTGGACACCTGCTAAGCAGTCTCTCCAACCTGCTCCTGCAAAGCATCAGCCAAGAAGCTAGAAGGGAAACTATTTTCTGCTATCAAAAACATTGATACCAGACTCATCCGTGGGGAATTCAAAATTTGGATCCTGAAGAACTACTTTGTCCCATCCCTCCACTTCCTGTTAATGGTAGACCTTATCTCAGAAAACTCCCTGGCTTCAACTCAACAAAAGCTCATTAAATACCGTAGAATTGGGTTATCAGGCACACTTCGTTATTCAGCGCACATCACTTATTAGGCGCATGCTGTCTTCTTGACAAAATCTGTGTAGATACTCGATAATAAGTACATGGTCTGTGGTATAATGACTGACTCATTATATATGCATATGTGTTATTCATGATTTGTGTACCGGCGTGCTCTGTAGGGACACATTGTCTTTTAGAACAATTCTGCATTGTCTGAGTTGTACCGTTGTTGAGTTCTCTATTGAGACTGTTGTTGAGTTTGACTCTAGTCCAGTCGGTAGCTAGCCACTCCAATACTCTACATGGTGTCAGAGGTGGGATGGCTAGCGTTCGCTTGCAGCCCCCCTCCTCATTCGATTTCAAGAACCCAGACAAGTGGCCGAGGTGGAAGTGCCGATTTGAGCAGTACCGCCAGGCATCCGGTCTCAACGCAGAGAGCGAAGAAAAACAAGTATGTACTCTGATGTACTGCATGGGGGAGGACGCAGAGGATATCCTCGCTTCCACCAACATCTCTGCAGACGACAGAAAGAAGTACGATCCGGTACTCGCCAAATTTGACGCTTTCTTCCAAGTCAGGAAGAACGTCATATTCGAGCGCGCACGATTTAATCGGCGCAGCCAGCAACCAGACGAGTCAGCCGAAACGTTTATCACGAGCCTCTACAGTCTGGCCGAGAATTGTGCCTACGGTGACCTCAGAGATCAAATGATACGTGATCGCATCGTTGTGGGGATTCGCGACAGCACACTGTCGGAGCGGCTGCAACTCGACCCTGAGTTGACCTTAGAAAAGGCAAAAACTCTAGTGCGACAACGTGAAGCTGTACACGAACAGCAGTCGATACTGAGAGGTGGCGCACCAAAGCAAGAGTCAACCATCGATTTTGTGAAGCGCAAGCCCTCGTGGAGAGGCCGAGTGCCACAGAAGACGCCCTCGAGGGGAAATCAGCAGTCTCCCAGGGGTAGTCAGCCAGCGTCAACTAACGGCAACAAATGTATGCGCTGTGGAAAGGGTCCACACCCCAGAAAGCTGTGTCCGGCCAGAGAGGCAGTATGCCATACATGCAAAAAGAAAGGACACTATAGCTCTCTGTGCCTTTCAAAATCAGTTGGCAATGTTGCACTCCCTCCACCTAATGCTGAGTACTGTGACACGGCATACCTCAACACAGTTGGATCTGAGGACAGAAAGACGTCATGGAATACCACGATCATGATTGATGGGCAGGAAATGTCATTTAAAATTGACACTGGAGCCGAGGTAACGGTGATATCGGACAAAGCCTTAGAGTCACTGAGTGTCAAAGAGCTGCAGAGCTCCACTAAAAGACTGTGTGGCCCAGATAGGAGACCTTTAGCTGTTATGGGAGAGTTTCCTGCCTCCCTGTCGTACAAGGATCGATCGTGCACCCAATCAGTGTATGTTGTCAAGAAGCTGCAGCAGAATCTCCTTGGCCTCCCTGCCATTTGGGCACTAAACCTGCTCACACAAGTGGATGCTGTTCAGAAGTCTGTCCCAGACCAATACCCTGATCTCTTTACAGGCCTTGGCACATTTCCTAACAGCTACGAGATCAAAATGAAGCCTGATGCTCAACCATTTGCCCTCTTCACTCCGAGGAACGTCCCCCTTCCATTGAGGAAAAAGGTTGAAGAAGAGCTCTCCAGGATGGAGTCACTAGGGGTTATATCTCGAGTCAGTGAGCCAACACAGTGGTGTGTGGGGATGGTAGTGGTGCCAAAGAAATCTGGCTCTGTGCGGATCTGTGTTGACTTCCGTCCCCTGAACAAGAGTGTTTTGAGAGAGACTCACCCCCTTCCAAAAGTTGACAACACTCTAGCTCAACTAGCCGGTGCTAGTGTTTTCAGTAAACTCGATGCCAACTGCGGGTTCTGGCAGATTCCCCTCACAGAGAGTTCTCGAGAGCTTACCACATTCATCACCCCCTTTGGTAGGTTCTATTTTAATAGGCTGCCGTTTGGGATTGCCAGTGCACCAGAACACTTTCAAAGACAGATGGAAGCAATCCTTGAAGGGCAAGAGGGAGTCCTCTGCCACATGGATGACGTGCTGATCTTTGGACGAACCCAGCAAGAGCATGACACTAAACTACATACAGCTCTAGAGAAAATCCAGTCCGCAGGTGTAACCCTGAACAAAGAGAAATGTGAGTTCAACAAGGACCGCCTTACATTCTTGGGCCATGTCATTGACAAACAAGGTGTTTCACCTGATCCTCACAAAACATCAGCTATTGTGGCCATGGAAAACCCCAAAACTCCCACAGAGCTCAGGAGATTTATGGGAATGGTAAATCAATTGGGGAAATTCACTCCCAACATTGCGGAAATCTCCCAGCCTCTACGCGAGCTCTTGAGCAGCAAAAAGTCATGGTTATGGGGCCCATCGCAAGACGCAGCATTTGAGAAGCTCAAAGGTGAACTTACTCAACCCACAGTGCTAACGCTGTATGACCCGGATGCTAACCAGAAGATCTCGGCAGTCCTCCTACAGCAGTACTCGGCAACACAGTGGAAGCCAGTAGCGTATGCCTCTCGCTCAATGAGTGATACCGAACAAAGATACTCCCAAATTGAAAAGGAGGCTTTGGCAATTGTGTGGGCATGCAAGAAGTTTGAAGGATAGTTACTTACTCCAGTGTTGTCAAGCTCTGGTTCACTCTCAGAGCATCAGCCAGGGCAGTGGCTCCGGAATCTTCAATTTCATTCCCCCAAAGACTGTGGAAGAGAGTACACCAGAATTAGTGCAAGTAGAGAAAATAAAAAGGGACAATGAGTCTCCAATTTCATTCTGTTCAAGACTGTGGAAAAGAGTATTCTGGAATTAATGTAAAGAAAGGAATGAAACACGGAATGAAACACGCAGCGTGGATCTGACATGACATGAAGTCACAGTATATCACACTGGTTATCACGCAACTAAGTTGAGCATGTGAGAACCAGTGGTTGAATAAAATGGAGAATACAAATGTTCAACAATCAGTTTTGCTGTCTATAACTAGGTGCCACGCCCTCTGATCACATCTTGAAGTGGACCTCACTCTCGATAAAGTGGAAGGTGCTTTGCTGCCACATTCCAGGCCCATACCTAGCTATCAAGGAGAGGGTCTGGTGACACTTAGGTTTCAGGTGTGATACTGAAGCATTCATGATCAGTACCACCTGTTCAATATATATCGTGAATGGTGAGGTCTAGTGGTTGTCTAGTGGTTGTACAGTTTAGTGGTCAGAACACTGGCAGTTCAAGTGAGCAGCCCTGGCTTTAGTGACTACCAATCATTTTACTTTCCTTTATTTTGCCACGTACCATCAAACATGCACTATTGTCTGGATTACTCACTGTTCAGTGGTGCTGGTATGGCTTCAATTAATATACTTTCATGATTTACATGTGTATTGTGAGAAAAGTGGCTAGCACATTATCCTAGCCTCGTACCCAGGCTCCTCCCTATGCAGAAAAACTTTATGCATGGGGAGGAGCCTGGGTACGAGGTTAACACATAGTACATTATCCCTAGTCTAAGGAGATCACACTGTCACACAGGTACCAAAAGTCCGACCAATGTCACACAGGCCAACTGTAACATATGCATACACTTTGCTTTTTAAGCCTAATGTATGGTGCCAGGATAGTTACTTACTCCAGTGTTTTCAAGCTCTGGTTCACTCTCAGAGCATCAGCCAGGGCAGTGCCTCCAGAATCTTCAATTCTATTCCCCCCAAGACTATGAAAGAGAGTACACCAGAATTAGTGCAAGTAGAGAAAACAAAAAGGGACAATGAGTCTGACTTAACGTAGCTTATGTCATCACTAAGAGTCAGTGGAGAGGAGGAAGTATGCACAGAAGTAACCAACCAAAGCCCACAATTTCCATGCATGTAGGTATGCAATGTTAAACCTTCACATTTCCAGTTACCAAGACACTCAGTTCACAATTCACTTGTGTAAGAGCACACCACAAAGCAAAGAAAGCAGCCGATTGTCTTGATCAACAACGGTCCACTAGGAAGCAGGAGAAAGCATTCCGAAACAACCCTTGGAAATTCTCCAAATCTGTCTGTGATGACCGCAATACATCTCAACCTACATTCTCAATGCAAACATGCTTCGATCACTTCCAATCAACCTACTCGGACAAACTTGTCTCATACATAGAGTTCCCTGACTGGGTCAGAGAGGTAATGCCAATCCCAGACATTGAAATTGAATTTGATTTGTCACCTATTACCCCTGGCTTAATAAAGCGTACACTCCAGAAACGCTCATCAACGTCCTCCTCTGGGGCAGATGGTATCACGTACTTTCACCTGAAAAACCTCCCCTGCACCCACCATTTTCTTGCTACAACATTCACTAAAATGTTGCTGTCCTCACAAAATGGCCCTTCTTCCTGGTTCCAGGCAGAAATCATCTTGATTCCCAAAGAGGACGACCTTTCTCAACCCAGTAAATTTCGTCCCGTTGTCCTTACTTCTACTGTCTCCAAGCTGTTCCACAAAATACTGGCCAAGAGACTTGAAAGATTTGTCCTGCAAAACAATATTATCAATCCAACTCTTCAGAAGGGCTTCATATCGGGCACAAATGGCACTGTGGAACACCATTTGTTCCATTCTTGATGATGCCATCCAACATGGTCTTCCTCTTGCCATGTCCTTCCTCGACCTGAGTAATGCTTTTGGCTCAGTATCTCACTGTTTAATTTGTGACATCCTTCAACATATTCAGCTTCCTGTTCAGTTTGTTACATAGCTATGTCACAAACAGTTATGCACAGCTGACAGGCATTGTTAAGACCAAAAAGTGGCATACCCCCTGCTTCAAAATCCAACGTGGGGTCTTCCAGGGCGATACCTGATCTTTTTGCTTGTTTTTTGAGCTATTTAACAGCCTCCCAAGCTGTGGATTCAACCTGAAGCTCACTATTCCAGACTCAAGTGGCCTCCCCCCTGTTGATACAGCCATCTATGTTGAATGGAATGAGGCATCCTCTGATGAACCTTGTGGTTGCTATCATGCTGTGGTCAAGGAATACCTTCCAAATGGACAAGCCAAAATTGAGTATGCAGATCATGCCTCTGAATCCTTGACCTTCACACTATTTGTTGAAAGCATACCAGAAAATGCCACAAAGCATTCCTACCCTTTTCTACCAGTCCTCCAAAATTTCCCCTGAAAAAGATTCGGGAGGAAACATAGTGCTAATTAGAACTGTACCAGGAGAATCTACTTAGAATGACATCAATACAAGCTCAAGTCAATCATCTTAAAGTGCTCTTATGTATTTCCTCTTGGCTTCTCAGCTCAGGGGTGAAGTGGGTAGTCTGTTTCTTTGGGAATGATACAGAGGGGACTCTATGTACTAAGTCTGTACATACTAGGAATAGGGGTGACTCCCTCAGGATGATTGTAACCATTGGACTTTAGGACTTCACTTCCCCCAGTGAGGCTCTAGCTGAGCAAATCATCTTTGCACACCTCCAATACTTTGCCATCTTGTGGTTATGCATCCCTGCCAGATGATAGCTTCTCCTCATTTGTGATGATAATACTGATGTATAACATAGCCTTGTTATCAGGCTTTGTCGCATGCATTATGAAATTTAGACTGCAAGCGACAAACACTGCAGGTGCCTGGGAATGCAGCTAAGTTTACATTATACTGCATCTCTTACCACACTGTCAAGAGTTGGTTCTGGTTAGATATCCAAGTAGATTCTCCCGGTACAGTGCTAATTATCACTCTGTTAGACATTTTGGCATTAGACATTTTGGGATTAAGACATTTTGGGATTAGACATTTTGGGACATTTTGGGATTAGACAGTTTGGGATTAGACATTTTGGGATTAGACATGTCTAATCCCAAAATGTCTAATCCTACTACTGTGGATTGTAGAGTGAAGTTAAACATGGCATGCAGGCTATCATGAGCCGTCTGTCCATCATTCCCCAAGGTCAAGGTCAAAGTGGAACACTCATCTTGGCACCTGGGCAAGGTGCAGATTGGGGATGAGCCATGGTGTTTGTCTCATCCACAGGTTGGTTTGGGAACAGAAAAGGAAATGTTAGTTGACCCAAAGCAGTTGCGCATAGGACGAATTGTGATTGGCCACTTTGGTCCAGTGCTAACAAAATGTAAAATCTGAAATCTCTGAGTATGGCTTCTATAACAAATTTTGGAACATAGTTGGCAGTGCGCATGCAAACCTAAAATTCAGTTGGTGCTCATGGCAAAATGTGATTGGCCACTTTGGTCCACTGACCCACTTTGGTCCACTGACCCACTTTGGTCCACTGACCCACTTTGGTCCACTGACCGAACACCTCCTAAGAACCAAGAAGTAGAATATGAATGGATGAACTCACCTTAGCTCCTGAAGGCTTTTGTTCACTCGTAAAGCTGTGGCAAGTGCACAAGCACCTATATCTGTAATCTTGTTCCCACTGAGGCTGCAGGAGGTCAGACAAAAATAAGAAAGTGCTTCAAAAAACATTTGTGAACATAATTATACAACAGTAAACAAGGAAGATTAAAAAAACCAAGGAAAATGATTTCTTGTGGTCAAACACAATATAACTTGATACACAGTCGGTTGCAAATGGTGAGTTCTTATCGAGTCATGATCGTGAGTCAGGGACATCCATGCAAGTGTATAGTGCCAAATGTATAGGGCAATGTTTGCAAGTGCCCCAGGCCCTCCCTAATATTTTAGCACAGGCATGGAAATAACCCTACAGGCTCAGTGTATACCCCTTAAAAAGTATAGGACATTAATGGCTGAACTTACTTTAGCTTAAGCTTCTGATGGCTTTGGTTCACTTGTAAAGCTTCGACCAGTACACACACACGTTCGTCTGAGACTCCGTTATTACTGAGGCTGCAGAATGTTAGAAAACAATCATGTCAGGCACATGGTTCAAAAATCTCTATGACAATATATGAGGAAGAACCAAAAACAAAGGACCCATGACTAGGTTGTCTCGTACTATCTTTGTGTTGAGAGTGTGCACACAGGAACCACCAAGGTGAAGGGCTTGAAGGAGGCACATGGAGGCAGAAAGGAGGAGTGTACGTTACCATTTTATATGTATGTATTGTACTATGTTGATGTACATCGTGTTAAGGGGTTCAGCAAATAATGCTTCTTTGTGGTCAAACACGCATACTTTGACATACATATTCAGTTGTTGCTCACAAATGGGGAGCTGCTATCAGAACCATGATCATGAGTCCAGTCGTTCCGCCAGTGACAATATATGGATAATTATTGAAAAAAAAAAACGGAAAGTGTATACGTACATAAATTCCATTGTTCAATTAGCAGTACCTTGTCTTCCAGTGACCTTCCAAAGTCTCTTGCCAACAAACGAGAAGCTGCATGCGCCTACCTTGCCAGCGGTCATTCACTCTACTATCGATATCCAACGTATCAAGCTTCAGAAGCTTCAGACTCTTACCGCTTCGTGTAGGCCGGGAAGCCTTTGTTTTACAGACGGTTCAATTGTACCTCATGCGAGAGGGGTGCGTTTTAGCTTGGCACAATTCCTTTCGCCCCCCCTGAGCTGCATGAAACAGGTACTATTTGAAAGCACATGAATCAGGCTACAAAATATGCAGAAACTAAGCGTGTACACGAGACAGGGTCTGAGATACGTGCTGTAGCGCACCCAGGTACGATTGAACCATCCGTAAGCAAAGGCTTCCCTACACAAAGTGGTAAGAGTCTGAAGCTTGAAACGTTGGATATCGATAGTAGAGTGAATGGTTTAAAAAGCCGCTGGCAAGGTAGGCACATGCAGCTTTTCGTTTGTTGGCTTTGGAAACTCACTGGAAGACAAGGTACCGCTAATTGAACATTGGAATGCGCCTTCGTTTAACTTCCTGTCTTTTTCAATAATTCCTATATACTTGTCACTGGCGGAACGACTGAGTCAGGGCGCATGCAACCATCCATGCCGTATAGGAAGCTCTCTCTAACATTTCCAGTGCACAGGCCTGGAAAAAAAAAGTGATGGTATCTGCCTGTAGTACATAAGACTCACTCTGCCATTAGAGACACCCTAGCCAGACTCACTCTAGTTTAAGGTTCTGGTTCACTATCAAAGCTCCAGCCAGTACCAACACACCATTAGCTGAGATCTTATTGTTCCTGAAGCTGTAGAATGTCAGAGAACAAAAAAGAGAGGTATGTGGTTCCATGACTTGAACAAGGAAGAATCAATTAACAACCAAGAAACAGATTATGGATTACTGGTGATCAAACACAATACATTTTGATATGCACATTCAGTTTTTTTGTCACAAATGAGAAGTTTAGAGTCACTATCATCACGAGGGAGGGCTGGATGCACACAACCATCCATGTAACTATATGGGTAGTGGCAAATGGTACAAAATACCACAAATACTTGTCAATACGCTCTCCCTCTAATTTCTACGCTAGTTTGAGTCTATTCAAGTATTAAATCAGTCTCAAGTATACACCCCCTGGTTCAAGGTTCAGTCGACTAATTATATTCACAATTACTTTGTTATCTGGAAGAGCAGTAACATTGCTGGTCATGTACCACAGGAGACACCAGTGTCTGTTGGTACTTCCTACAGTAGTGAAACTTTGCATCTTCAGTGGTAATGTGAGACAACCCAAAGTTTCATACTGCAAGCAACAAATACCAGGGTGGTGGCCTGCGAATGAGGCTAGTGTTTCCATGTGAGCATATGTTCGGAAGAAAACAATAACTGTGTTTACAACTCTAGCATAGGAGCATATGCTGGCATAGTAGGCCAATTAATAATTAACAGACGTATACATAATACTGCACATGCGTATATACACAACACAGTCAAGCTAGCAGCATAATACTGAGCACAATAGGAGGGTTTTACCAGCAATGCTGGCATAGCATAATAGGGCAAAGGCTGAGCATAATTTGCCAATGCCTAGTCATCACTAAGAGTCAGCAAAATAGGCCGAGAGAGAACGTTTCTGTTGCTATGGCAATGATAACTCCAGAAGGGTCAAAGGATACTTGTATGGGCTTCAACACATTTCATATGACTAAAAACTTTGTACATCTGATTCTTACACATGCAAAGTGCTTTGGTATGGTGGTTAGGTAATTTGATTGCTGTTGTCATAGCAACATAAGGTGTGTACAAACTCCATGTTTCTATTGTTAGTGTAGTGACAACTCATTGATGCTGGTATGGCTTCAACTAGAAGTACTGTGAGGAAAGTGACAGTAGTTACTAGCACCAGTCGTCACAGTACAAGGAGACCAAACACTTTGCTTGTAGGTCAATATGGGGCCAGGATAGTTACTTACTCTAGTGTTTTCAAGCTCTGGTTCACTCTCAGAGCATCAGCCAGGGCAGCGACTCCAGAATCTTCAATTCTATTCTCTTCAAGACTGTGGAAGAGAGTACATGTACTCCAGAGTAGGTGCAAGTAGTGAATGAGATAGTAAGACACTCAATTTACTACTCACTTCAAATCTTCCAGTGACTTGTTACGTTCCAGTGCTCTGGCCAGAGCTATGGCTCCAGTGGCAGTCAGACCATTGTCACTGAGGCTGCAGTGGGATATGTGAACACACCTGAGTTAGTTCTACATTACGTTTCTGTTGCTAAAACCACCAGAGGAGCCAACGATACCAATATGGGCTTCAAATAGAAATTATGCATTACAAACTCAAAACTGATCAATTAACATTCTTGTTGCCATAGCAACAGAGGGTGGGTTTAACCAGAAGGTCTATGTTTCTGTTGCTACTGTAACAGACTCTGGTGGTGCCAGTATAACTAGTAGAAATATACTATGGCAATGAGGACTCCTCGACACAGGAGTCAATATGGACTTCATTTTCATGTAACCATGTAACTAAAACCTTGTATACGTCAGATTCTCCCACAAATCATCTCAGTATGGTGGCTAGTCCAATAGCCTTGTTGTTTCGACAGTAACAAAACATGCATGGGCTAATCACTACACATGGCATAGGAATAAAGAACTCCCACATGTCTCATACTGCTGTACCGACAACACCATACCACCATAGTATGGCTTTAATTACAAGTGTGTGTACTGTGAGGAAAGTGACTGTAGTTGTATGTCGAGTGGGGGAGCACCAACACCGCTGGCACATCGATGTTCAAAATTTCACACATACATAAAGTGTGAAGTTAAAACATAAAGGGAGATGGGGATGGGGCATTTATGGCTTAGATGGATGGGGCATTTTATGGCTTAAATGGGTGGGGCATTTTATGGCTTAAATGGGTGTGGTATTTATGACTTAAATGGGTGGGGCATTTATGGCTCAAATGGATGGGGCAGTTAGTTACTGTTTTTGGGAGATATGCTCAAAAAATACTGGTCTTCAGGGGAGTACCCTTTCCGGTCCTCGCATGACCACGGGTTTCGGTCCCTTTGAACTCCCGACCCGTGGCCTACTACAGAAAGGGCGGGACCACTCCCCGCCTAAGGTTTGCTTTGAGGAGCCCAGCTTTTGGTTGGCACATAGTGCTATGGGCATTCACAGTGCTGTAGATATTCAAATTACTAAACAATTTGGGGGTGGGGCTCAATGGGTGGAGTTATCATATTAACTTATAATAACTAGGGGGATGGTCGAACGGTTAACGTACGGGATTCTGGCTCGCTATCGTGTCGTCTTGGTGGAACGTCTGGGAGGCTTGTTCTTCGCTGGTAGGCGCTCCTGTACCGAAGATAATTCGGGTCTGTACTGCGGCGACCATCTCACGGTGAGTATTATTAGTTGTTTGTGTGTGATACTCGGTCGACGGGCTTTAAATGGGAGCTAGCGTGCTTCTCTTAGTAACGGCGTACCTATCCTAGTAACGGCATTGTTACGCTAGTTATGGCGTGTGCTTTACTATAGTAACGGTACGCCTAGGGCTGTAGTCGGTTCCATAAGGCTGAGCTAGGGGTTGGGGCTGCTCTGTGTTATCTGCGAGGCTCACTCACAGTGTGAAGCTCATTCACATTAAAAATTACGAGTGTGAGGCTCACTCACAGTTACGCTACGGGTGTGAAGCTCATTCACACTTGAGTTACCACTGTGAGGCTCATTCACCGTTATGTTACGAGTGTGAAGCTCATTCACATTAAAAATTACGAGTGTGAGGCTCACTCACACTTGAGTTACTACTGTGAGGCTCACTCGCAGTTACGTTATGAGTGTGAAGCTGTGAGGAAAGTGACTGTAGTCACCAGTCTTCTTAGTCCAATTGAGATCATCTATGTCAGGCTAACCATATCTTGTGCTTATTTTCATGGGGTGCTCATAAACTCATTTAATTTTCTGGTAGCATGCAGTTCTGTGAGAACCAACAAATTAGTTGTTAGGCCTAGAGTTTCTTTTTCTGCTAATTTCTGTCCATAGCTTTTCTACAACCAGAGATACAGTCAGCAATCGATCGATCATTGCCAATCCCGCCCACCAACACAAAGTGCTTGGAACCAGCGAATCTGCAAAAGGTTTTTGCTAATTCCTTATCAAAATCATATCTTGTCCATATACCATAAAATCAGGATATTAAGCACCTGCAGCCAGAATGGGTGCTTATTTTGGAGGGGTGCTTATTTTCATGGGGTGCTCATAAACTCATTTAATTTTCTGGTAGCATGCAGTTCTGTGAGAACCAACAAATTAGTTGTTAGGCCTTGAGTTTCTTTTTCTGCTAATTTCTGTCCATAACTTTTCTACAACCAGAGATACAGTCAGCAATCGATCGATCATTGCCAATCCCGCCCACCAACACAAAGTGCTTGGAACCAGCGAATCTGCAAAAGGTTTTTGCTAATTCCTTATCAAAATGCCTTGCCTAAATTTTGGCTTTTATCCCGTGTCAATAGCTTGCTTACAATCAGAGATAGACACTGGTGAAAATTAGCCTCTAAGTTCAAAAAAGCGGAATCAGCATAATCACTTCCATTTGCACAGTGAAGGTGCCTATATTGGTATGTGTGCTTATAAACGTGGTGTGGCTGGTGTAATCAAAATGGGTGCCTATATTCATAGGATGCTTATTTTCTATGGGTGCTTATTATCCTGATTTTACAGCACTTTGCTTGTAGGTCAGTATGGTGCCAGGATAGTTACTTACTTCAGTGTTTTCAAGCTCTGGTTCACTCTCAGAGCATTAGCCAGGGCAGTGGCTCCAGAAACTCCAATTTCATTCCCCCCAAGACTGTGAAAGAGAGTACTCCAGAATTAGTGCAAGTAGAGAAGATAAAATGGGACAATGAGTCTCCAATTTCATTCTGTTCAAGACTGTGGAAAAGAGTATTCTGGAATTAATGTAAAGAAAGGAATGAAACACACCGCGTGGATCTGACATGAAGTCACAGTATATCACACTGGTTATCACGCAACTAAGTTGAGCATGTGAGAACCAGTGGATTAATAAAATGCAGAATACAAATGTTCAACAATCAGTTTTGCTGTCTATAACTAGGTGCCATGCCCTCTGATCACATCTTGAAGTGGACTTCACTCTCTATAAACTGGTAGGTGCTTTGCTGCCACATTCAAGACCCATACCTAGCTATCAAGGAGAGGGTCTGGTGACACTTAGGTTTCAGGTGTGATACTGAAGCATTCATGATCAGTAGCACCTGTTCAATACATATCGTGAATGGTGAGGTCTAGTGGTTGCCTAGTGGTTGTACAGTTTAGTGGTCAGAACACTGGCAGTTCAAGTGAGCAGCCCCGGCTTTAGTGACTACCAATCATTTTACTTTCCTTTATTTTGCCACGTACCATCAAACATGCACTATTGTCCGGACCACTCACTGTTCAGTGGTACTGGTATGGCTTCAATTAATAGACTTTCATGATTTACATGTGTACTGTGAGAAAAGTGACTAGCACATTATCCCTAGTCTAAGGAGATCACACTGTCTCACAGGTACCAAAAGTCCGACCAATGTCACACAGGCCAACTGTAACATATGCATACACTTTGTGTATGGTGTCAGGATAGTTACTTACTTCAGTGTTTTCAAGCTCTGGTTCACTCTCAGGGCATTAGCCAGGGCAGTGGCTCCAGACTCTCCAATTCCATTCCCCCAAAGACTATGAAAGAGAGTACACCAGAATTAGTGCAAGTAGAGAAAATAAAATGGGACAATGAGTCTGACTTAACGTAGCTTATGTCATCACTAAGAGCCAGTGGAGTAGGAGGAAGTATGCACGGAAGTAACCAAGACACTCAGTACACAACTCACTTCAGTTCTTCCAGTGACTTGTTCTGTTCCAGTGCTCTGGCCAGAGCTATGGCTCCAGTGTCAGTCAGATTATTGTCCATGAAGCTGTAGTGGCAGACATGAACACATTTCGATCAGATACACGTTCTGTTTGCTCTGGCAATGAGAGTTCCTCAATACAATAGTACTTGTATGGGCTTCAATTGGAAATGATACGACTAAACTAAAACCTTATTACCAATGCCTCTCAGCATGGTGGCTAGTCTAATTGGCATTCTTGTTGCCATAGCAACAGAGCACAGTGACTACAATCGGAATGAAGAAAATCTATCTGCGCCTATAATTGACAGTAGTTACTAGCACCAGTTGTCACAGTACAAGGAGACCACACAGGGACCACTGTCACCCAGGACAACCATATCATGCTCATAACACTTTGCTTGTAGGCCAGTATGGTGCCAGTATAGTTACTTACTTCAGTGTTGTCAAGCTCTGGTTCACTCTCAGAGCATCAGCCAGGGCAGTGCCTCCAGAATCTCCAATTTCATTCCCTCCAAGACTGTGGAAGAGAATATTAGTGCAAGTAGTGAAAATCAATTAATGGGACAGTCAGTCGGGCTTAACATAGGCTATTGTCATCACTAGGCATTGGCGAATTATGTACCTTCTAGCATAGGAGCATATGCTGGCATAGTAGGCCAATTAATAATTAACAGACGCATACATATATTGCACATGCGTATATACACAACACAGTCAAGCTAGCAGCATAATACTGAGCACAATAGGAGGGTTTTACCAGCAATGCTGGCATAGCATAATAGGGCAAATGCTGAGCATAATTTGCCAATGCCTAGTCATCACTAAGAGTCAGCAAAATAGGAGAGAGAACGTTTCTGTTGCTATGGCAATGATAACTCCAGAAGGGTCAAAGGATACTTGTATGGGCTTCAACACATTTCATATGACTAAAAACTATGTACATCACATACAAAGTGCCTCAGTATGGTGGTTAGCTAATTGACATTGCTGTTGTCATAGCAACATAAGGTGTGTACAAATCCATATTTCTATTGCTAGTGTACTGACAACTCATTGATGCTGGTATGGCTTCAACTAGAAGTGCTGTGAGGAAAGTGACAGTAGTTACTGGCACCAGTTGTCACAGTACAAGGAGACCAAACACTTTGCTTGTAGGTCAATATGGGGCCAGGATAGTTACTTACTCTAGTGTTTTCAAGCTCTGGTTCACTCTCAGAGCATCAGCCAGGGCAGTGGCTCCAGAATCTTCAATTCTATTCTCTCCAAGACTGTGGAAGAGAGTACATGTACTCCAGAGTAGGTGCAAGTAGTGAATGAGATACCAAGACACTCAATTTACTACTCACTCCAAATCTTCCAGTGACTTGTTACGTTCCAGTGCTCTGGCCAGAGCTATGGCTCCAGTGGCAGTCAGACCACTGGCTCTGAGGCTGCAGTGCGATATGTGAACACACCTGAGTTAGTTATGAATAAACTTGAGTTAGATCTACATTAGCCATTCATGCAGCATCATCATGAGTATCATAGGCAGATTATCATTCATTTTACCTTAGAAACTCCTGTCTTGGTACCTACATGTCTTTATACAAATGGAAAAGGCTATTTGAAAACTCTTGAAATAATCTACTTACACCTACCCTAATGAGTGCCTGCAAATAGACAACATGAACACACTCCATAAACCTGTGCAATACACCATATAAAGCACGTAAATACCAACTGACATCAACTCACTTCAGTGTCTGTAGTGAATGGTTAGTCTTCAAGGCCACCGCTATCATACTGACTGCTTCATCTAATAGTCCAGTCAAACTGAGGATTGAGCATTGGACTGTGTAAATTATTTACAGTACCAGGGTGACCATAACAGAGTTACCACAATAGCAAGAATTAAACCTACTAAACTCAACAGGAGCAGACACCATGAAGGTGGGAGCTCACTGAGAACTTACTGGAGATGCCTAATGCCACTGTATGTGTGAATATTACTCCAAGAGTCTGCAGCAAGGAATCTTGAAAATTCCCTCATAGCCTGAGTTCCCAGCAAGCATTTGTCTAACACCACTGTGTGGGGATCTTTCATGTATGGAAGACAGTGAAGAAGACTATGGATGTCATGTGTGGTGACAACTGTCCTGCCAACTTCAGCTGTTAGGGTAGATAGATCTGCTTGCTGTTCAGCTGTCACATAATCAGTTTCAGTTAAACAATTTGTTAGTTTTAAAGCATTCCTTCTGTAGTATTGTTTTAACAGATTCTTGCTATCACTTTCACCAATAAGTCCAGCAAGGAAACACCAGAAATAAGCAAATTCATCTTTATCACTTAGTGTTAGTTTCTTGTAATCAAGATTGAGACCAGTTTCCAAGGCAAACAAAAAGTACTCTAGATATGGCACAGCAGAGTTATGATCTGGTAGTTTATGGTCACAGTCTTCAACATCATAGATGAGTGATTTACCAATTGTTGTAATCATTGACAAGTCTCCTGAATTAAGAACTTTCCTTCCACCTTCTAGTAAAGCATCCTTGAACTGAGACTGCAGCAAATTGGTATCTATACCTCTGCTGAGCTCTTCCTCGTGCCATTCATTGACCAACACTATCAGTGATGTGTACAGTTGGGTCCAGGTAACTGGAAGGTTGCCATATGAAATGTAAGTGAAAACATATATAGTTCCAATTAGGTAAGTAGGTGATGAGACAAGTCCATCTATTTTTGGGTTTTCAGCAAGATAGGTCAAGAAGTTGGATGCTTTCTCACTGTCAAAGTGTTGAGTGACTTTCTTTCCAATTTGTTGATCGGAGAGTCCAAGAATCTCAAGCTGTGTGAAGTTCTCACAATAGGGTTTAACAAAGTCTGAACATGTGGTGGAAATGACTACTGTGGATTTGGAGAAACTGCTGTGGCCAGACAAAATGTCAGAAAACATGCCTTTATTTCGCAGAGGTGATCGATAGAGGTACTTACGGCAAAATCCATCAAGTATAAATAACATTTTATTTCCTTTCTCTTCTTTAATCCAACGACAAATCTTTTCACTGGAAACAGTGCTGCCTTTGAACTGTTTGTCAATCAAGTCCTGCAAAGTGCACCCTTGGTGAAGATCCCAGATGTTAACATACAGCACCAGGGAAAACTGTCTCAGTGCATAATGTTTCGCCCAGTAACTGCATACTCTAGACATCAGCTCTGTTTTACCACATCCTGGGGGCCCTTTGAAAATGAATACACGTTTTTCTTTTTGTGTGATCTTGCTCAGCACGAACTTCATAGATAATTCCTGGATCTCTGAAGGAAACTGGTCCATCATCTCATAACAGAAAGTATAGTCTAGTTCAGACAAGAGAGGAGCATTTTGCACAATTCCAAACCTTCGATTGAACTTTGGTAGTTTGGGAGCACCAGACCATAGTTTTCTCTTGGGGAACAATTCTTTCAGAAACCTCTGTCGCAAAAAATTCTGGGCTTTTTGGACTTCGGTACCTGAGATAAGAAACACACAATGCATCATTACTAATTGAAATACAAATGTTCATACAAATGTTCATACAAATGTTCACACAAATGTCCGTACCGACCTTGAAAATGTAGTAGTAGTTCTTTAGCATCATCAACATGTCCATGTGTCAACAAGCACTCTACAAGCCTCTCGTAAGTGGCAGAGTTCACATCAATACTCTTCCAATTGAGCAGGGCCACATACTTCTGCTCATCTTCATCTTGTGGATACATTTCTGCTAGATCCTCCAGATCCCACTTATTGATTCCAAGATATGGAGCCAAGTCTTTCCAGCTTCCCATTTGTTTTACAAATACTTTCAGGAAATCATTTGAACAAGTTTCTTGAAGCTTGCCTGCAGGAGTGCTTGTGATGAGGTCATTCAAATGAATGAACTCTTCTTTACTCATTTGTTCCATTTCATCTTCAGGAATAAAGTGCTCGAGTCCAAAGTTCTTGGTCCTTGTCCTATTGTCTTCTGTAACAGGTGCTACTGTCTGTGGACATGCCTGGTACAGTTCCTGGATGTTGTCTGCAACTGTGTCATAGTCAACCTCTAACCTTTGGACACCAATTCCAGCTAAGATTGCCAGGTCTTCCTCACTGAGTTCCCAAAATATTCCACTGATAGACTCTGGAATGAGGAAAGTGAACTGGTGTGTGGTGAATCCTCTCTCCCAGTAGGCAAAAATGATGAAGTCTTGATCAATTCCTGTGGCCTTTTCTACTGCTTCTTTTACTACTTGTACATCACCAAGGGTCCAGTCAATTCCACTACCACCACCACGAGTTACTCGCAGCTTCTGAAATCCTTTGAACACTGAAATCTCTTCTTCAGACAGAGGGTCTGGGAGAGTGGAGAGTTTAGTGTGAGGGGGAAACCGGCCTGTGTAAGATTGAAAAACAGGCATCACTTTAATGTCAAAAGCATCAACAGCCTTCCATAGAATACCCCAGTTTAGAAAGTTTATAATCTGGGGTTGCAAAGCTGTGAATATTTGAGGTATGCACTTTGTGTCTTTTAGGAGAGTGGGATCAATATACTGAGTTTCTGGGTATAAAATATGGCTGAAACTTTGCAGGAAGTCCTTCAGCTTGCTAGCTTCTACAGACTCTGCTAGTGATGTCCCTACTTCAGAAAGGAGCTGCTGAAATTTTGAGTTACACTGAGTTGCTTTCAGAGAGTCATGAGTTAAGAGAACACGCTTCATTCCAGAAGAAGTGTATGTGGATATAACGGCCTTGGTCTCTTCCTCCGATTTATCAGTCTTGGTCTCCACTTGTGATGTATCAGTCTTGGTCACTGCCGGGGATGTATTAATCCTGGTCTCTGCCTGAAAAGATTGCAGGTCTATGACAAGCTCATTCACTTCAATTCTAAGGATGCCATGGTCAGCTAGGTCCCTCTGATTATCTTCATCCAGATCACTGAAAGCACTGACCACAGTTTCTGGGATCAGAAACGTAAACATGACACTGTTACATCGTTTCTGGCTAGCAAAAGGAATCACGCTCTCATCAATTCCTGTGTTTCTACTAATGGATTGTCGAACCCTTTCAACATCCTCCATAGTGCTGGTGTGAACAGTAGCACCACTGTACATAACTTTCATTCTCTCTGTTCCAGTGAATGATTCTATCTCTTCATCCGAAAGTGGGTCACCTATCTGTTTGAGAGGCTTTTTACAAGGAAACGTATCTTCATACTGTTTCAGCAAACTTTTTGATTGTTCATCTCCAAATTTGTTCACAATTCGTCTCAGGAGGTGGGTGTGCATAAAGTTGATGTACTGTGGATGAAGAACTTCGATGATTTCTCCAGGAGTGTTGCAGTGCTCATAAAGCCTCCTGTCAATGTAACATTTTTGAGTGCGAGGGTGGCAGAGAAATTTTAGAAATCGCTTTAGCTGTTTCAAGTTAGCTGAGTGATCAAGTAGCTCAGTTACTGTGGTGAGCATGTCTGCAAATTCAGCAGGTGGATCCCATTCCTCATCACTGATCATTACTTCCTCGGGTTCTGCAGTTTCAGCTGTTGTTTCTTCCACAAGTCTTTCCGAAGGTTTTGATAATTGTGCTTGGTGCTGATCACAGGAGGTCTCTGCAGACGTTATTCTTTTAATCACTAAAATGCAAGAGAAAGTGATTGACAATTAATTTGAGAACTTTAGTGTGACTTTGTATGTACATACCTGCATGTTTCTTTGCTATGGCTTCTGCTAAAGCATTATTTCCCCCTCCAGCTGGATCACCCACAGACTCCACTAGCATCCGCCAGGTGGGAGGACCATATCGCTGATAGTCATAACCTTTCTGCAGCCACTTGACAACAACTGCTTGAAGACAATCGTGAGGATTTCCAGGGTGGGCAGCTGCAATTGTACTCTGGTCAGAAGGTAGTAGTCCTAAAGCCAGGCACATACCTGACCACCTACCAGCTAAGCCAATCACTTCACGGTATACATCACGAGTATCCTTCTCAGCTGGGTACATAACAAAATATGGCAATGTATGTTTTCACTTAACAATAGGGAGACAAGCAGAGCTTTTTACTAATAACTTAGTTTGTCTTCAGAGACCATGTCTAATTTTTCATAGGCTGTTGGATCAGTTTTGCATTAGGCTACATGGTAGTAGTATAATTGCACATGGAATTTCATAATGACATTTACACCTGCAATTAATTAGCTAGTTGCTTCAGGCCAGGGTGATCTATAGGTTATAAATACAACCAGGGTCATCCCATTCACCGATATCATGATCAAGATGTCCTCCAAATATTGTGGAGATTACCGTATAGCCGGAAAATTTGATGGGGAATTAAATTTGGCGGTTTGGTGGTTGAGGTTGAAACTGCCAAATTAAAATCTGCTAATAATTTATTATTTTGCATGCAACGCATAATGATGTAATGCATGCAGTAGAGCTCAGGGCCCTATCCGGCACCCCTCTAAGCGAACTGTACATGTAGCTAGCTCGGTGCTAGCACTCTGCCAATTTTATTCCTTGTAAAATTTCATGGCTTTGTTCAGGTACCTCAAGCGAGAGACGGCAAAGTTCCTTGATAAACAGCCCTGAGGCGCCACCACCAAATTCAAATCCGCCAATACTTTTATACGGTTGGTTTGGGGCCAAACTGCCAAATTTAAAGACCATGAATATTTCCAGTTATATGGTATCCCCAGTCCATATAATTATAAAAGTCACAAAAAAGTTTTCTGAATGAAAACAAGTGCATGTAGGGATGGAACCCTCAAAAACCAACCAAACTAGATGGGAATGACACCACAACAATTTCACACCATCCCTACATCTTGTGCCATTTTGCCAACTATGCTTTGTGTTTGTTAGTTGTGTTCATAGGAGGGTTGTGGAAGGCAGTGGGATGGGTAGTGCTGGGTGTGGAGTGCATGTTGATGTGCATGGGGGGTGAGTTATGTTGTGGGTGGCTGTGATGTAGTTGCTATGTTGACAATGGCAGGTATGGTCTGTCTTGAATTAGTCTTGCAAGCCAGACCCTTTCTGCGCAGCACCGATCGCTTTCAGTATGCGGCACACAGAGGGAAGAAGTTTGATGTTTGGATTTACAATTTCACTTCAAAGCATTTATGACGATTCTTAGTGCCTTCCTCTGCGTGCCGATACTGAAAGCGATCTGCACTGTGGAACGGAAAGGGTCTGGCTTGTGAGACTAGTTTTGAATGCAGAAACTGTTGAGTGCATGAGCTGGGTCTGTTGGAGTAAGTTATGTTGTGAAATTTTATTGCTGCTGAACATGGCAGATATGGATTGTCCTTATGTAAAAGGCTGTGGAATGAGCAGCGCTAACTACAGCTAGTATTCATTTAGTGGGTGTGAATAGGCTAGAGAGTTTACTGGTGTGCATAGTTGGCAAAATGGCACAAGATGTAGGGATGGTGTGAAATTGTTGTGGTGTCATTCCCATCTAGTTTGGTTGGTTTTTGAGGGTTCCATCCCTACATGCACTTGTTTTCATTCAGAAAACTTTTTTGTGACTTGTTCCTGCTCTTTTTTTTTTTTTTTGTATTGCTTTTTAGGAATGGTAAGAGAGAAGTGACATGGGAGGGTAGGCCAAGGGGAAGATGCATGGTGTGTACAGTATGATAGTAGAAAGAGCTAAGAATTGTCATAAATTCAAACGCTTTGAAGTGAAATCGTCAATCCAAACATCAAACTTCGGGGGGTTTAGAAGTACAGTCCAAGCAAAGCCTCATAAAAACCAAGTGAAAAGCAGATGAGTTTAATAAGGCTTTGCATGCAAGCTTATAAATCCTGTGCTCATTTCACGTGGACTACTAATGGGTTCACCGAAAAACCCTCCATAGACTGTTACCAGAGTATTGAGTCGTAAGACCCCATTACAGAACTGTTTGATGCATGGTGGGTAGCTATAGTCTAAATCTGTTTGAAACGAACGCATAGGGGTCTGTGGAGCTGAACAACCGCCAGTTCTGTGGCCACCTCTAGTGCAGAAGTTTGGAATGAAGCCATGCACTGTTGACTCGGTGCTACTAGAGTTCGAGTATACCAAGCTACCAATAGGCTGCCACTTGCTTCATTGGAGGAATATGAAGACTCAGGCACAACACAAAAGGAGGATGTTAAGAAGACACCGGCCAAAGTGCTACCATCAACTCGCAGTAAACATTGTATGTGTACTATATGCATGTAAATGACTATAACAAGCAAATTTGAAATGTGAAAGTTGACAATAAAACTTGAAATTGAATATCAGTGGCTAGTGTTCTAAGTCATATGAAGTACTTGATGGTTAAAACACTAGCTGGCATAGTACCGTCTATACCACTTGAGCTTGGCTTTTGCAGCCTTCAAATTAGTCATACGAGCTGCTGCCCTTTTTTGGTCAGGGTTCCTCCAATAACTACTATGGGAGGATACGTGGGAAGCTGCCCTTCCTTTCTCAGGGTCCTCCCAATAGCGGGTATGGGAGGATATGTGGGAAGCTGCCCTTCCTTTCTCAGGGTCCTTCCAATAACGGGTATGGGAGGATGCCCTAGAAGATGCCCTTTTGGTCTCAGGGTCCTCCCAATAACGGGTATGGGAGGACGCCCTTTTCGTCTCAGGGTCCTTCCAATAACAGGCATGGGAGGACGCCCTTTTCGTCTCAGGGTCCTTCCAATAACAGGCATAGGAGGACGCCCGGGAAGATGCCCTGCCGGGTCCTTCCAGTAATTATTACGGGACGCTTGCCTTTTTTTCCCCTTTGTTTCGCAGGTAGTTCTGCTTGTCCTGCGCTCGTTTCTTGCGGACATTATGCATATTGGGTTCGATGTAAAGTGCAGCACAACCACGTCAACTGATCCACGAAATCAGGTAAGCTGGCAATCCGCGAAGAGAGGGTCAGTTAAGTAGCTGACTCGCCTCCATGTTTCTGGCCCGCTTCAATAGGTGACCGCCCACTTCCGTTGCAAATAAAATGAGGCTAAATTATCCAGTGGCCTGAGATTTGCAAACTGCAATGCTCAATTCTCACCTTCTCTACAAAGTACTGAACCACGTGCTCAGTTGAACCCTGGTGACGTAATTATGAGTAATATTTAATTCGAGCAAAATGGCGTGTAGCAGCTAGCGTAAGTGTGAGATTACCTGAGAATCGCCGACAAGTTTGAGTTCTTTCTTTTAGACCGATAAGTGGCAGGTGCAATACCTAGTGATTTATCCTGTTGTTTTGCGTTTGAATCGTTGTAAAAGCTCCAGCCGTTATCGTGCTATCGCGGTGAAAGGCAGAAGAAGAAGAAGAAGAAGTCAGAAGATAGACGATTTGTCCGTTTTGGCGACTTGCCGGCCTGGTGCTTAGCGATACTTTCCAGCAAACTTAACAGTCTTTTTGCTCATGAAAACACTCGATAATGCCTGATATGGCTCATACAGGCCTTTGACTAATCTAACGAAGACATTTCGAGCGTGTTATTTGCGCACTTTTAATGTGGCGGCCATTTTTTTCCGGGGTCATCCCTACATATGGCGTACTACCGTACGCCATGATAGTATTGTTTCTAGGCCTCCTTCCAAGACCTAGACTTCAATACCTTTAACTGGTCCCCAAGCTTGTACAACTAAACCTTCATGATAAAAGTATCATGAGCAACCAGCTGAATTACCATCATGCAAGTCAATGCAGTAATCACATAAAATACATTTTGGTACTGTGAAGTAGTAGATCTATAGCTGACTTGATATTTTTGTTCACACTAGTTGTCCACCCATCATTATGTAGTTGATAGAGTATAATCTAGCACAATGCATGCACTCGTCTGGTGACACACGTTTGTATGGGGCCATATTCACAATATACATGCAGGAACACAAGTAGGGCATGCAAGCAACATCGATGCCAAATGGAAAGGAAGGTTCTCTGATACCAACTTAAGATCAGAAACTTTGCAGACGTTCCAACTGAATCCTCTAAGTGTCATTAGGGCAAAACAATGACACTGTCAAGTATGGGCTCTCTTATTGCAAACCAGTATTGCACTATAGCCACCAAATGAATTGTAAATGTCATGTTTTTACTGCAGTTTCGACCATACAGCATCATTACGTACGAAATGTACAATACTAAACATGCACAGTATATAGACACAACTACGAATCACACTGTGAATGTGTGACATCATAGCATATTACACGTATAGCGGGAAATTTTCGCTGGTCCAAATTTTTAGCGAAAATCCTGTTTCCCCTCCAGAAGAAATTTTCGCGGTTTTAATTTTCGCGTTTAGCGCGAGCTATTGCCATGCCCCTTTATCGTCGCCGGTCTAACGGAGGACGAAAGATGTCCCGTGGGAGAGGGTGGGACGTCGTCTACCGGTTTGAAATAGCGCTACAGTGCCATCGTCAGATCAAGCGAGCTAGCGCATAAAACACACGTATGAAAATTTCCACGAGTTCAAAAGTTCACGTGTTCAAATTTTCCCGGTTCCATATTTCGCGGTTCTTATTTTCGCGTTTTGGTCGTGGGTCGCGAAAATCGCAAAAATTTGGACCTCGCGAAAATTTCCCGCTATACGGTAGATGAAAGTGTATGAGTGGAATTGCATGCAGCTAGGAAAAACAGCTGTAGTGAGTAGTTATTCTGGCTTCTGCATGGCTGTAGCAAGTGGTCCGGCTGGTCTGGTTTTGGCCGGACCAGTTTTCACAGTCGTTTTTGAAACTGCACATGCGCAGAATGCTACAGACTAATGAATAATGAATACCACGCTGTATAAAATTTTGGGCCGCATGCTTTTCCAAGTCATGCACGCGCGTACGTAACATTTATTTTCACAGTTCTGCAGCTGCACTGGACTGTAACTCGAGCTTTACCTCACCATGGCCACAGCAACTAGCAGTATCAATGATTCCACGGTACAAGATGATATCCCCAAAAAGCCACATCAGCAAGTGAACTATAAGTTCCGAACCCACATTTGGGCAAAAGAAAGCAGCGTCCCGTGCTTTCCAACCTGCTTGATTTAGCTAGTGGCAATTGCTGCATTACATGCAAGGGGAATGGGGGCTAAAGGATGTGACATTATTTAATTGATTAGGGGTGTGGCTTAACCACACCCATAGCCGGACCAGTTCCCAGGTGCTTGTTACGGCCGTGTTCTGCTTTGTCAGATGGGTGTGCCCATGTGAGATGGGGGTATAGTGCTGGTATACATACGAAGCTAGCATCAACTACCGTAGACTCTGGTTAATAGGCACATGCGCTTATAAGTGTAAGTCGTAAGCAAATATGCGCCTCATAGAGAATATGCGCTAAATAAGGGATGCAATGAAAGCCATGCCCTACAGGCAGTTTGATGACTGTAATATGCAGTAGATTGTTAGACACGTTCACCTGGCGAGTATCGGCATAAAATCAGAACACTCCATCCTCCTCAAGAAGACCGTGATTTGCAGCCATTGTGTATTCAAGGAGATGCGGGGCTTCACGCATTTCACGCGGAAAATTTTTACAATTGTCAGAGTACAGTAGTAGTCTCATAGGCCACGAATGATGTGGCTTACAAGCTTTGTGTTTGCCAGAAACAAGAAGAGCCTGTTTATCTCTTCATTTGTTGACTTCAGGATGACCATTGAGTGTGCTGAGTATTATTGAGGCCACGGTTTTCACTAGATCCCTCGCCGCCATTGTGTACTCTATTTAATGATGCCGTGGACCAGGAAGGAAGCATGCGCCTAATAAATAATATGTGCCTAATAGCAAGGTGCACCTAACAACCAGAGTTTACAGTATTCAGTATACTAGGAGTCTGGAGAAAGGTATCAAAGTAAACTTACATAGCTCGGAATCATCAACTTGAGCAAGAAGCTCATCTGGGGGAAGAAATGACAACCTGGTAATACATGATTGTCACATTGCAGTTTTTAGTGCTTTGCAGTCCTCACCGCTGATTGGTCCCGGATTGGTCTCCACGTCACCTGCTAGCACTAGCAGCAGAGACAGTGCCAGAAACAGAGATAAAAGGGGCGTGACCCAAACCTTTCCACGTCGACCATACGCGCGGCACCGGACTAGCTTGCCCAGACAGGATAACACACCATTTCCTGACTCGCACACGCCAGTGGACACCTTCCCCGCCAGGGAGAGCAACAGCAGGACGCACAACAGAGGCACCTCTGAGATCACCCGCTCCAGATGTAGATGTAGCGGGACGCGCGGGCGAGACCCGCAGCGCGCCTGGTACCACCGTAGCTTTCTGTTCTCCCAGTGACCTATTCTAGCGCGCCACTCATCTGGACCATTGGGAGGCATCTTTTCAAATAATTTAAGCACTGTGTCTGTGAGACGGAGATCTTTCCTAGGCTCTCCCCCGCACCACAGCTATGTTCATTACGTCAAAGTGTAGCCCCGCTTACGTAAGAAGTATATTGTCCATGAGCCCCACCCACTGGGCATGTCAGAAGAAACTTAATTTTTACAAGTGAAGCAAGAGAGATGATGATCAGTGTTACAACATGAGTTATGTGATGTAAGTTTTTTGTGATATTCTCCACTTTCTTGTCTTGTGATGCCATCTTCATCAACACTTGTCCTCTGCATTCAAAGTTTGTCTTTCTCCATGAGGTAGGTGCCTACTTGTCTGCCTTGAGTTTTGTCCCTCACTGAACCTCACAACTGGAATTCCACTATGTTGCTTCCCTCTGCAGGGCAAGGAGAGGCCGTGTCTCTGATGGCAGTTGTTGTTTGAGTTTGAATTCGCACACTTCGGACCCACTTGTGTTCTGCTACCAATGTCACTGCTGCTCCGTGTGTTTACTGTACCATTTGGTCTTTGTTTTAAGATACCTTGTTTTGTAGCGTACAAAGTTTCACTCTTGGTGCGCAGTTTTCTCTGAGTAGATTCTGTGCCACTTTGTGCATTTGGCTTTGACCCTGACTGTGCAGGTTGACTGAGTGATCTGGAGTGAACTGCAGTTCTTCTCTTCTCTGTATCACTGCTGCTGGTATTAAAACGCTGAGGGATTGGACTATCAGTAGCCTCTGTTCCTAATTTTGAATTAGTCTGTGCTCTGAGTTTTTGGCTTCCTGCGTGTTTACCACATGCAGAGAGAGGTATTCTTGAGGACGCACTCTTAGGGCCACTGCTCAGGGAAGAGCTAGTTGGTTCGGTCGAACCAGAAGGAGTTTCAAACATTTGTGATAGCTCACGTACGCCTCTGCCTGTGAGTCGTTGGTGGACAGGTGTGATTCGAGCCTTTGAGCCAGAGAGATGATTCCGCTGCACCTCGACCCTGGTGGTGTGAGGAAAAGAGTTTCTCCGTACATCTGGTCTTCCTCTCCAAGTTTGGTATTTTGATAACTCAGAATCATGGTGCTTGGGATTCAAAGTGGAGCGTTTGGCACTGAAACTTGTGGCTAAGTTTGCAGAGCTGTAGGTACCGAAGCTGCCAATTGATTTGTTCCTTTGCTTTGCAGTTGGAGAAGAGCTTTTTGTGTCTGGTGAAAACATTACCTTGTGTTTTGGAGATGGCTTTTCAGAGTTTTGATTTTGTTTGTCATTCTTGGTATTTCTCTCAGCAATTAAAGCTTGCTGTTCGGATGTGGCTTCACTTGACAGTGACTTGTTCTGCAACCGTGGCTCACAATTTTGGGAAGACCTCGAGGCTTCCTCCAAGCTGACTGTAGTCTCCGGTTTGTCAGCATCAGTAGTTGTCTCCTCTTCAGGGTGCATCGTCTCTTCTTCAGGGTGCATCGTCTCCTCTTCAGGGTCCATCGTCTCCTCTTCAGGGTCCATCGTCTCATCTTCAGGGTCCATCGTCTCCTCTTCAGGGTCCATTGTCTCCTCATCAGGGTCCATTGTCTCCTCTTCAGGGTCCATCGTCTCCTCCCCTTTCTTGTCTTCACTCATTAGACTAGATTCGACAAACGTGACATTGAACTGCACACTTTCTGAACGCCTTTGTGCACCCATGACAGTCTCTATGTTTGTCTCTGTTGTGTGGCACTGCACAACTTCTACTTTTGGAGATGAGGGATTTGTACTTGCGTCACTCTCTTCACTGGTGGAACTCACTGGCAAGACGGTGTGAAGAATGGTGGACGCTGGAGATAGTATGTTATTTGACTGTGCCAGTCCATTTGAAACAAATTTTGTGCTTGAAGTTCGAAGAATTGACTTCAGTTTCCGCTCGCTTGAAGGAGATGACGATTTTGCACTTGACATTGATCCAGTGGAATCTCGTTTCATGGGACTCCCAGTTGCTTCCATTGCTTCCAACCTCTCCAAAGTGACTGGAGATTCATGAGACAAGCTTGAAGTGCTCAAAGGAGAGAGAGCTCTGTTCAGGGTCTCACTTTCTGTGCTGCTGTCATCAGAAGTGGGTGAACGCCTGAAATTGTACAGCTCTGCTGTTGAGTTGCAGAGCATTTCAGTCTGGGTTGCAATGTCAACTGACATGGAGCGAAACTTTCTGGAAATTGCATCAGGGTTAGTAGTTGAATGTAAATCAGCTACTTGCAAAACAACTTCAGATTCTGGCATTTCTTGCAGCTTGCTGAGGCTGGAAGTCCGCTGTAGCCAATGTGTGTGAGCACCGGTGAGATCCAGCTGACTGGAGCACATCCTGGTCAACACTCCTCCCGACTGTGTGCGCATGAGAGATTGTTTCTCAGTCCGAGTGGAGTTGAACTCGGATGGAAGTGAATCGTTTGAAGCAGTGAGACCATTTTTTTGTCTGGGAAGGGTGTTGAGGGAGAAGAGACTCTGGCTAAGACTACTGTTACAGCTGATGGAGTCCAAGTTCTCTGTGCCATTCAGGGTCCTCTCCTCTTGCAAGCTGTGGAGTAACTCCCAGTTTTGTGCCTTTTGCTCAACTGCCTCTGTGTACAATTGCTGTGAGGAGTAGATCAATAGATTTGGTAATGTTAGGTATAAGGTATGTGAATATTAATGTAATAAACTGATTCGTCAATACCTTTTTCCTCCCACTTTCCTATCTCTCTATTCCTTGCTCCATCCATCCCTTCCTCCACCCTTCCTCTCCTCATTCGTTCCTTCCTTCCCTCCTTCCATCCCTCCTTCCTTCCCTCCTTCCTTTCCTCCTTCCTTCCTCCCTTCCTCCTCTTCCTCCCTTCCCTCCTTCCGTCCCTCCTTCCTTCCCTCCTTCCTTCCCTCCTTCCTTCCCTCCTTCCTTCCCTCCTTCCTTCCTTCCCTCCTCCTTTCCTCCCTTCCTTCACTTCCTTCCCTCCTTCTCCTTCCTTCCTTCCTTCCTCCCTCATTCCAACTGCCACGTACTTGTGCAGCATTGATCTGTTTCATCCATTCATCTGCAACCGAGGCTGAATTAGCTCTGAGTGTAAACCATGTTGTCACTACATGATACTCATTCAGCAGCAGTACACAGAATGAGTCTGTGGTATGTGTGTGTGGTGTGTATGGTGGTGTGAGTGTGTGTGGTGTATGTATGGTGATGTGTGTGTGTGGTGTGCATGGTGGTGTGTGTGTGCATGGTGGTGTGTGTGTATATAGTGTGCATGGTGGTGTGTATGTGTGTGGTGTGCATGGTGGTGTGTGTGTGTGGTGTGTATGGTGATGTATTTGTGTGTACTGTGGTGAATGATAAGAGGGTACCGTATTTCTTCGAATAGTAGCCGCACAATCAGAAGCTCTGAGTGAAATAAACGCCGTCCTTGAATAGTAGCCGCAGCTAGTATATGCAGCACACACACGCATGTGAATACTTTCTGATGACGGTCACCAGGTTAGCGCTAGGGCTGTTCATGTTGTATGACTCGTTTCAACGGCTGACAGCAGGACTGAGAGGCTGCACAGACTACCAACAGTGTCTAACAGTCATCGCTATATCGCTTGTGCATACTTTATCCAGTCAACGTTGATGTCTGTGAGCTTTCTAAAGAAATAAATGCCACCCTCGAATAGTAGCCATAGAAAACGAGCAGTGCAAAAATAGTAGCTGTGGCGTCTGATCGAAGAAATATGGTATATACACAGTATGGTTAACATACGCACCTGGTTCTAGGTGGTGGAGAACCAGTGATGTGATTTTGCAGGGCTGTGGAGACCAAGAAGAGGTAAGTAACAATTTCCGCTACATTTGCTGTGCTCAGTTAGTTTTAGTGCTTACCGGTCTCACAATGGTGAAATTCTTCCCCTTGGTTGGTTTGGTGAGGAGCAGGAGATCAGTGAAGAGGAACACATGAACTACCATCTGTAGAGGAGGGATAGAGGGGGAAGCGGGAGGGAAAGAGATCAGATAAGTGAGAGAGAAGAATACTATTATCTGTGTGTTACTTCCGGAGCATCCATCACTAACACACACAGCATGTGTACACACAGTCTGTACCCTAGCAGTGGTGGGGTCCCTGAACTTGAGGTTTCCCTCTAACAAGAGTATCCGAGGTTTGTCCACCTCCACACCTGGCATGGGAGCTAGGAGGTCTAGGTGTGTGTGCGGGGTGATTATCTGTGTGTGTGTATGTGTTGGGAAATGGAGAATGACAACTGCAGTTAAGTTCATCAAACCTGTGTGTAAATTTTAAATGGACTGCACCAGATGCTTTGTTACAAGGCTGTCAGAAGTGGGGCGGCTGGGGTGGCTGGGGTGGCCTGAGCTGCCCCACTTTTGAGCTTCAAACATGTAATGGTTCTGTTGAGTCAGCGTAAAGACCAATCAACTGCCTAAGCTTGCGATAGGCAACAAGCTGCTTTGCACTGTGTAAATTTGAAGCCAGCCTCAATGGTTCGACAGGTGGTCATGGCTTCACTACGAGGAAGACAAAGATCGAACGTCCTGTTTTACTTGACTCTTACCTGCATAACCACTTACCACCATTCCATTGCTTGCTTATGGGTTCTCTAACTTGAAGGATGTCGTTGTGAAATTTACTTGCATGCACATAGAAACTGCACGCGTGTACCATGTTCACGCAATGATACAATCTGGTGAAACATCTACAGATTGTTTATAGGGGGTAAAATTTATCCGTACTTCGTGTGGAAGAATTTCGGCTACTGTGTGGACTATCCTTAGCCACCCCACCATCTGACGGCTCTTGTATTATCATTTCATTTTGCTTAGCTGTTACGTGTGACATGCTTGTACAAGGCTGTCCGCACCTCTTTGAGGTCACTGGGCATCTCAACTGCAGAGTAGGCTGTGATACGGTTCATGGCATCCCTCACCCTCTCCGTCTCCTCCTGTACCCACAAAACCTGGTTCACTGACTGCACAAACACTTGGACATCTGACATCTGTGGGAGAAGGGGAAATGAGAAATAGGACAGGAGTGGAGATGAAAGGGAGGACATAGAGCAGATGAGGAAGGGTGGAGATGTGGGAGAGATTGAGAATTAGTGACAATTTACTAACACATCATGCACGACTGATCTTACTCTATGGTTAAATACAGCAAGTGTTTTTCAATAAGTATCTCGTTCCCAGACTATTTTTTGCACATGGAGGGAAAAATAGTCTGGTCAATAGTCTTGTGGTGATGAAATGTCTTGATATGTGACATTACATGTAGCTACAATAAATAGCCGTATAGGGACAGCTCGTTGCAAAGATTGCCTTCTTTGGAGTTTGTGAACAAAAAGGAACAAAGTTTCTTGGAACATGAAACCACTATCAATTTCAGAGAGAATCTAGAACATTTGACATTTGAAACACAGGACTTTGAAATGCCAGTTTGCAAGCCCAGAAAAGTCACCATCTGTTCACAAAACTCCTGGCATCTTCTTTTTGGTTTATTCTCCAGTCCTGGTGTGCTCGTTGCCTCAACTGCCTAGCCATTTTCAGTCGCCATTGTTGCAGTGTGTGACATCGTTTGCAAGAAGAGACTCTGTAACACTTGAATAGTCCATTCACCAGGCTATTTTTCTCCTCCATGTGCAAAAAAAATGTCTGGATATGAGACTACATGCATCCACACTCACAACGTGTTCCAGCTGCTGTTTTTCTGTGATGTCAGTAGTTTCCTTGGAAATGGCTGTGAACAGGAGGGGGTACTTCATGAGGCGCTGCATCGGCATTGCCAGAAAGTCTTTCAGCTTGAGACGATGGCACTCTGGTCGTGCCTCACACCACTGTGGGCGGTGAGGAGGGAATCAAAGGGATGAAGGGGGAAAAAGGGAGAATGGAAGGGGAGGGAACTGAAAATTGGTAGGAACAAGAGGCCATTCTCAGCTTAGAGAAATTCTGTACGTGAACAGTATGCAATGGTGTCTGAAAGTGTACATACATTGAGGTAAGTGCTGAAGTCATGACTGAGCATGGCTTCATTCAGAGCCCGCAGGTTGAGAGACTCCAGAGCACAATGCTGCTTGTAGATCTCAAAGTGTGTGTGGAACTGTGTGTGTGTGTGCGTGCATGTGTATGTGTGCGCGTGTGCGTGCATGCATGTGTATGTGTGCACGTGTATGTGCATGCATATGTGTGTGTGTGAGGTGGGCAGTGTGAGAGGCGAGAGGGGGAATGTTTACATCATACGTCTTGCTGCATACCAGTACGCTTATGAAAATTATTTTGTCCAAATAAGTACAGAGAGTAAGGTCATGATACATTCCTTCAGGTACTAATGGCAACAATGTACAGTATCATCATATCTATGTCTTTTTAGGTTGTAGATGTACGTATTGCACTGGTATTAAATTTTATCCCCTGCAGTTTATACCCCTCAAATCACTGGTTTAAAGTCATGTCCCTTTAAGTATGTGTATCACTTATCATTTTTGAAATACGATTTCGTGTCACATATGCATAATCATGACACCATACTCCACTGACAGCTAGTGCATGCAACGGCTATGACCTGCCAGGTGTAATTTTATAGGTCAATTGAGTATCAGGAAATAACAGGAATGTACGTGCCTCCAGTTCATGTGACCACAACATGATTGCAGCTGTTTCGCTATCTAACTGTGCTGCAAATGGTACACCACCCGGCTACAGTAATAACTGTAGCTAGACCTGTCTCCATGGGACCAGCATTTTGGCCATCATAGTGGTTGCTTATATGTGTATATACAAGTCACTCTGCAAACAGGATTAGGACAATGCAGGAATAGTGGCCATTATAAGGAGAGGCTACATGTACCAGTAGCCACTACAGATAGGTTACATACCGTTGTCGGGTGTCTTTCAACAATCTCACTGAGTTTGAGGGGAGAGTGGGTCTCATACACCTGCAGAAGAGGAAGGGGACAGACCATAAAATACAGCTAGCACTCATCTGATGACTATCAATTAAATGGCTGCCTTGCTGTGCATCGGTGAAGCATCCAGAGCTGACCAGCAGCTTGGACACTGGTACTGATGAGGTCACCTATAGTGACAAGAAGTCTCGTACCGTCTCAAGGCATGGCTCCAGTGTCCAGGACCAGAACTTGACATGAGCATCGTATATCTCCTCCATGTAGCCAAACACATTGTGGTAGCCGTCCTGAGAGGAAAGAGAACCCTTTCATCCCTTTCCCTCCTCACTTTGTCACTCCTTCACTTCCTTACCACCCCACCATCCATTCACCACCTCATTTCTTACACACACTCACTCTACCCTCTCAATCCCTCACTCTTTCGCTCCCTCACCTCATTGAGAACTTTTGCTTTTCGGATGAGTTCCAAACACCTCATGAACACCTGAGAGGAGAGGAAGGGGGTTGAGGGGAGGGAGGGGAGGGGAGGGGAGGGGAGGGGAGGGGAGGGGAGGGGAGGGGAGGGGAGGGGAGGGGAGGGGAGGGGAGGGGAGGGGAGGGGAGGGGAGGGGAGGGGAGGGGAGGGGAAATGAGGCAGTAAGGTGAGTGTAGGTAGACATGTATGGTGAATATGCCTCCTGATGGTACTCACATTGATGACCACCTCCAGTTGTCTGAGCAGTGAGTGTTCCGTGGAAATGAGCTCCCAAATGGCATGCTGCTGGTCACGCTCCTTGCTGCTCAGTGACTGAATGGTGAATAAGGGGGGAGCGAGTAAGCATATTTATAAGGAAGCTGTTTGATTAACATTATTTCCTTTTATAACACATTAAGGTTTGAACATTTATCAATAAACACACTTACATTCTTGACTTGTGAGTCAATGGGTAAGTCTTCCCAGGAAGTCGCCTGAAAGAAAAGATGGTGGAACTTAATTCCATTGACAACATGTACTCAACCTGGTATTGTCATAACTAAAATCTTAGATGAGTCCAAGTTAGAAATTGTTTGTACATTGACGATTGAAGGTCCATGGGCCAAACTGTACATTGTCAAGGTGCTCATGAATAAGCTCAACCAGTACCTAAGCAGATTTCTGATATGTGCATAGGTGTCGCACCTGGGGGGTCAGGGGGGGGGGGGGGGGGGGGGCATGGCCCCCCCACTTTTTTAGCCTTCAAAGTAGGCGTGGTCATGTATTTAACAATAATTAGCTAGCTAGCTAGACGTTGATCGATCGATTATTGTACTGTCTTGCAATTTTTGGACGAAGGATACTTGGTTTGCGCTTGCTGAACTTGCGTTTTCGAGCGTATGGCTGGTTGTACATAGTACTTATGGACCTCGTGCTAGCGTACTGTATATGCGCTTTTGAGGGGTGTGGCAGGGTGTGTGACCTCAAATTTTTCGCACGCCCTGTGCGCACGCTTACTGTAAACTATAGCCCCCCCACTCTCAATTTGCTTCCGACGCCTATGATGTGGCTATATGAATTAAATTATGAATTATACTGAATCCATCAGCTCAAAACTGTGTTATGTAGACCCCATGCACTGAATCAATGGTGTTACATGGGGTAACTCACGATGGGATCAATGGGTGTTACACGGGGTAACTGGTATGAATCTTCATCAATGTTTGTGTTGGGTAGCTCCACCAGCCCATGGGTAGAAAAGTAGGCCAGACAATCCGTCACCGAGCAAAATGTCTTTGGGGGGAGAACAAGGAAATGCAATTAATGTCCACACACCTCCAATCCTCGCACGCACACCTCCAATCCTCGCACGCACACCTCCAATCCTCGCACATACACCTCCAATCCTCGCACACACACGTACACACACCTTACTGCTGCCATTCACTTCCTTCACCCAGCCTCGGGGTCTCACGTTCACCACACATCCACAGTACTGGGTACTGGATGCATCAAGGTCAACAGCTATGGATGATCCCTCTTGTGTTGCCAAGATGTGGTACTGTGTGAGGTCAGCTATAAACAGGTTGTTCTTCATCAGCAGTGGTTCCAAGATGTTCCTTTGTTGAGGAGGAGAGGAGGAAGAGAAAATAAAGGAATGAATGAATGAATGAATGAATGAGTAAACAGACAAATAAATAAATAAACAAAAACAGGAAGGCAATGGTAAGGAAGGGGAAAAGAGAGAAAAGGAAAAGAAGAAGAGGAGAGAGAGGAGAAGGCAGAGGAGGAAGGGACAGAGGAGGAGGAAGAGGAGAGGGCAGAGGAGGGGGCAGAGGAGGAGGGGACAGAGGAACGGACAGGAGGGGACAGGAGGGGACAGAGGAGGGACAGGAGGGGACAGAGGAAGGGACAGGAGGGGACATGAGGGGAAAGAGGAAGGGACAGAGGAGGGGACAGGAGGGGACAGAGGAGGAGGGGACAGAGGAGAGAGTAGAGGAGGGGGCAGAGGAGGAGAGGGCAGAGGAGGGGGCAGAGGAGGGGGCAGAGGAGGAGGGGACAGAGGAAGGGACAGAGGAGGGGACAGAGGAGGAGGGGACAGAGGAAGGGACAGAGGAGGAGACAGAGGAGGAGGGGACA
>OX422190.1:9925339-9982839 GCA_949130485.1 Agelas oroides | reverse complement strand
CATACGTGAGCCACTAAGCGATCCAGCTGTCAGTATTGCTGGTAGGGAGCCAATGAGGGGTCCATGTGTACATTACTGCTATTCTACTGCCCTACAAAATGGCGGTGAGTATGCGGAAAATTGTATATGGACCACACCCGCACAGGCACATGGTCAATAAAGACGAGAAAGAAAGTGGGGAAAACAAGACAGTGACTCAGGGAGGGACTCAAACCCGTGACCTGGCAAATGGCCTGCCATGCTCTAACCAACATGACACCATAACGGACAGGTCACAGGTGGCTAATGGCTAATGATGCACCAACTGCAATTCCCATTACAGAGAGCTGTTGCCTTGAATGGTACTCACCCACAATATATTGGAACAATATCGTTTCTTCAGTGCCTAAAATGTGGTGGTATCGCTGCCCAAATGGGCAGTCATAAATTGTAATTGGGCAGTGATAAACCCAGGTTTGACATTTGACTCGTGCATTGCTGGACTGCATTGCCAAGTTTGATGTAAGAGGGGTGGACTTCAAGGACTCAAAGAAAGTCACACAAAATAGGGACATTATGAGATTCATACGCTAAGATTATGTACCCAAAGTCAAATTTTGATGTTTCATCTATGTGTAGTTAGTTGTATGACTCTCTAGCCATACCCAGGTCATTCACAGGCCATGGGTATGAGGCTAGTATGACTCTAGATATTATTTCTTCCCACTCGAATGAACTGGGCAGTGACAAATTTCTCAAATTTTAGGCACTGCGTTTCTTTGAATGGTCCGAATAACACACATGCTATATAAATACCAGCAAGGGAGGGGGGGAACAAAACCAGCAAAGGGGGGGGGGGGGACAAAACCTAAATTAAATGGGAGTTGACATATCTTGTTAAAATGCAAGTTAAAACTTGCACAATAGTTTAGTGCTTACAAAAAAAAAACAAAAAAAAAACAGAAAGGACTCCATAGCTAGTTTAAAAGAAGACTAAGGGTGGGGGGGAGGGATGGGAATGGGGGAGGGATGTCCCAACTTGTTGTTATAATAAGGCATTGCTATGGTGATAGAAACAACTGTTTGCATACCAGGTTCTGCACAGTTAATCATATAAATAAACATTAACTAATATTCATGGCAATAAATACTGCTTTTCTAAAATGGTATGCATTGAATTTCATCACATTTTAAGTCTTGGCGTACCACACCCCCAAGATGCACAGAAGCCCCGGACAGACGGAGTCTTGGCGTACCACACCCCCAAGATGCACAGAAGCCCTGGACAGATGGAGTCTTGGCGTACCACACCCCCAAGATGCACAGAAGCCCCGGACAGAGGGAGTCTTGGCGTACCACACCCCCAAGATGCACAGAAGCCCCGGACAGAGGGAGTCTTGGCGTACCACACCCCCAAGATGCACAGAAGCCCTGGACAGAGGGAGTCTTGGCGTACCACATAATGATACATTGTGGTTTAGGATTGCAAAGACATTACCAGCTTAGTACCATTACACTTTAGACAGTTTCTTGTTGCAAGTGAACCCTAGGTGTGGAAGTGTACTGAAGAATAGTGACCCTGTTATATCATCTAGCACAACTCAGCTACCACACTTGTTGGTGGACAAAAGCTTCCTTCACAGTGGTGGCTAGGTGCACCACGCATTAATGAATATAGCTCAGAGTGGATGTTGATGGTTTTCTCCGCCTGTTCAATTATTTACATGAACTCTTTCTTTGGATTAATCGTCTATGAAGAAAATATAAAATACATCTTCCTCACTTCTACTTATGTTTAATCTCATACCTAGACCAGAATTTTGATTGGTTAACTGTGGATAGTCTAGGTATGGCTTCACTGGGCTTCCCCCTGCACACCAAAACACGAATGCTGTAAGCCACAGAACCAGAAGAGTCTTTTCTCACGTGAATGACATCTAGAGCCCCGTTTACACATACTGACCTGGGTTAGTTTAATCCGGATTGGGATCGCGGTTAAAGGCCTATAGTGTAAACCGGGCGTAGGGTAGACAGGTGGTGAAAACACAGATTGTGTGTAGGCCACTGTTTTTGAGTTTTGATAGTGTACATATGTTCGACTGTGGAGTCTCAGGTATGTATTTAGCTTTGTAAACAGGTCATGTGGGAGGATGAGAAATGTGACTTGTGGAAATTTGGTCTGGGTAGGAGACGAGCCTTTTGTGGAATAATCTGTTCAATCATTTGTTGATAACTACCTCCCAAAACATTATATCAGTACAAAACATTTGTGCAATGTTGTAGCGGTGGTTTTCCCAGCTGGTTAATTGTCATACAAGGCTTGAAGAGGGCCAAATGAGAAGTAATGTAACACATACTCTCAGAAACTGTTTCATTTTGTGAGGCGGCTGCCGACTGTTGTGACTGAAGATTCAGTCACACCTGAGCAGTATATAGAGGATTATGGCGGAGGGTGTTGTCTGGTGATTATAGTTCAGTAGTAGATACACAGAATCGTTTGCAACATAAATACTGTAGCACCCTGCAACAACATGAAGAATGCTTGTATGAGAATTAAAAGGCAAAGACCAAATTTGACAGGCTTCCTGAAGTCATTGTAAGAATAGCCTGGTATATTAATAAAAATGCATGGATCATCAGGTGCGTTAAAGCCAGGTTCAATTCCTGGCGACTGCCGGCTTTCTATTATTTGCTATGTGTTTTTTTAAAGCTCTAAAGTGTAAAGTAGTACTCTGTCTGACAAGACTGATGAACCTGGAGCACTGGACCATTCTTCCTATTCCACGGGCGATTCCTTCATTAGTCAATTTGTCTGGAATGGTGACTGAATTCCACAAGACGACTAAATCCAATAATAGATATACGTAATAAAACCGCTCCATTTCCAATCTCATTCCTATAGTTTTTGTTACATAACCAAATAAGGAACAAGAGAACTTATGTTTGTTAATTTGAATTGTTTGTTAACAGCTGAACTTTGTCATGTTTCCAGTACACTTTGTTACTTTCAGTACCGGTTATCACCCGGAGCACCTTCCTCAACTATACTGTTTTTGACAACAGTAACCTGATGCTGTAGTTGTCAACGAGTAAATAAAAACCCTGATGACGATACAGCAAGGGGTTAAACGTTGGCAGGAAGAACTGTTTTCATTTTCCTGGAATTCTTGCACATGTCACAAAAGAGGGTTAGACTTTCACGCACACGGCAGCCATCTGTTTGTCGCAGTTGTGTTGTGTCACGAGGAGGAAGTGACATATGAGCCGATTATATAACACCTATCAAGTGAAATGTTAGTTGCTTCAACGTGCTATCATGTAGCTTTGATACAGCTGGTCACAGACATAGCTGATTGAGCCTCATCCCCGGGCGTCCGCCACTGTCCAGTTTTTGATTACTTGCAGTATGCAAAAACTGTAAGCGATCGTCACAACGTCCTGTGAACAAGGCTCTAATATAGTCACTTCCTTCCATTAAACAGCTATCATATAGCCTCACACAGACATAGCTTTAACCACAAATCTCCATTTCTCTGTTGACATAAGATTGTACCAAGTCACATCAAACAAGAGGAGTATGCACTAGTTGGGAATTGGGAGGAAATTTAGTTTAGGCACACCTGCCATCAGAGGTGATCCATAGCAACTGTGCGTACATGAGGATACATACGTAGTGTTGGTAGTGACAAGCATTTGGTTGTGAAGAACATGTAGTGAAACCTCTCTTATCCGGGCAGCATGGGACCAGTCTAAACAACCTGTGAACCACAGTTAAAAGGCAAGCCTGAACGCTGTATGTCATTGCAGTGTAGCGTCATACTATACACTTTCTAACTCTTTGTTGTTTGTAGTGCTATATGGCACTATAAGCATGCTGGGGTGTGTTAGTAGCTAATTGTCTCGGATGCATTCAGCTCGTGCCCAGCCTCATCAGCTACATCAGGTAAGGATGGGGACTGCTTAAAATAAAGTAGTTGGTGGCTGGCATGGCTCCAGAAGAATTTCATTGGTTGGTAAAGTGACCATTGATAGTGTTTCGTGTGAAATATTTGTGATGTAAGTACCGTCATTATTCTACTAGACCCAATCTAGCGGAAGACATTTGTAAGTTTGGCTAATCCAATTAAACGGAAGGCTGCTGCACTAATTATTCTCATGTGAATCCAATTTAGTGGAGCAGTAAGGTACAAAACGGTGAGTTACTGGCTGAGAGAGTGAAGTGTTCTTGTCAAAACAAGTATATATGGGCAAACATTTTTTGGTCTTTGGTTTGCGTTCAGTATAACACATGGAAGCATTTTTCACGCCTTCCGCCTCCGTGTATTATACTGAATGCAAACCGAAGAACAAAAAACGGGGTAGGCCTGGGAATGAGGCTAGGCAAACATTGCTGGCAAATGAAGTGTACTTCAGGGAAAGCTTAGTACTGCAAACTACAAATGCTGGGGTGAGAGGCTGGGCTTAAAAAGTGTGCTTCCATTACAGTGATGGATATAAAAATTTTAAAAAAAGAAATTCTACTGTTTTAAAAATTTCTAATGTTTGTACCACACGTCTGGTTATTTGAACAATAGGTATCATAGCCAATACTGTTCACTCCCAGGTTAAAAACTATTTAACAAATGTTTGACATCACTTTAACAACTCCGTGAGCATCAACACACGAGTTATTGTAAACCTTAGGTCCAATGAAGTTGTAGTATTGTAAAAAAATTAAGAAAATAATACTTGACTCACATGTGAGTTATTTGACCAATGAAATTTAATGCTTGACATCATTTATCAACAACCTGCAAACACATGCCAAGCATTGTTACTAAATTTGACCAATAGAATTCCAGTATCATGAAAGCTATTAAACGCTTGGTGTCATTTTAACAACCCCCCCAATAGGTGTCAACAGCTCATGTCAATCAATATGTACTGAAGCTTTCATGTTAATGGCCGATGGGGTGTAGCACAGTTTTTGTGTAAGTAGCCATGACTGGTATCCGACCACATGCAAGGCAGGGGGCAATAGAGTCGTATGTGGGCAATAAGACACTAAGTGGTTTTAGTAAAGGCTTTATGGTCATAAGTTAGCTGTAGTTAGTTTTTAGATGGACCATTAATAATTTTAGCTCTAGTTTAACATTTGTGCAATTATTTATGAAATCCTTAACAAAAAGCTGTTTTTTATAGTTTTTAGTGGAAAAAGGAAGTTTAGTCTGTGAACAATTTTAGTTTGACTAACTACAAATTTTCAAAGGCCATACTAACGAATAGACATGTTGCACTGTCTATACAAGTGCAACATAAGTTTAGCTCTAGTTTAGCTCTCTTCCTCAACAGTGGACACCCACGATATAACGGACAATTCCGAAAGTCCCGAGCAGGGAGGACAGGGAGAGTGGGGAGGAGAGGGAGGGCAGGGAGCGGTGGGACTGTCCTTCCATTCACTTCAATACTTAACTCTAGTTTCACATTTGTGCAATTATTTATGAAACCCTTAAAGTGTTTTTACTGAAACAAGCCAAACTGAAACTGAGCAAGCCAATCAGCTTGACTGTTCATTAACAATTCATAGAGTACATTTCCTCGGCATCTCAATCCAGTACAGTGCATACTTCAATTTACGTACAAAATGTCACGGTACTGTAGAACGCATTACTGCATACATCAAAGTCCTCTCTTTTGTTATCCTAGAATGCTTTGCAATCCTTAAAGCCGTGTTGTTGCCATCTCCCTGCTCCCGCCACTCCCTGCCCTCCCTCTCCTCCCCACTCTCCCTGTCCTCCCTGCTCCCACCGCACCCTGCCCTCCCTCTCCTCCCCATGCACTCTCCCTGTCCTCCCTGCTCCCACCGCTCCCTGCCCTCCCTCTCCTCCCCACTCTCCCTGTCCTCCCTGTTCCTACCACTCCCTGCCCTCCCCCTCTTCCCCACTCCCCCTGTCCTGACAACAAGCTACTCTGTTAGCATAGCACTCACTAACACAGAACCACCATAACAACAGGCATCTACAAAGAGCTTCGGGGTAGGTATGCTGTTCTTGCATATTAACAATTAACAACCCACATCTATTGAAAGTCAACCCTAGGTGTTATGTGTGTAAGGCCTGCGGATCATTGTGGCGATGACCTTTGCAACACAATGAAATTTTACTGTCAGGTGACTTATTGTAGCATAATACCCTTTGAGTTTACATTTGATTGACCAATCAAAACATTGTTGTTTTCTGCGAGCCAATAATTGTAATTATAATAATTCTAAGATGTGTATCAACAAGCTTCATCAGCTGCCACGAGAATTGGAAGTGCTGTCTTATAAACCAGACACGTCTCCTGCCAGAGGTGTTTTGCCGTAAGGTACCAAAGAAAGTGGGAACAAGATTACATAACAATGAGGGGTGTGGGTCGTGGTTACCCTCAGCTCCTACTGTGGTCTGGAGCTGCCAGTGTCAGCGGGACATGAATAACGCAGTGTGAATAAGGCTGAAAATTAAGGCAGTAAATAATATCATATTTGTCATAAGTGACCTCTTTATACCGGAGGTGCACCAAGCTCAGAGTATAATATGACGTTTAGGTCATTAATTGCAGTTCTGAGGCAAAAGTAAGCGCTGTAAAACTGCATTTATCTTTTTCAACACTGATCTTCACTTGGTGATCAATCCGGGCTGAACTTCTGTACATCATGACATGTCTGTTTGCAAGCTTTCAGTGTCCAAATTTCGATTATGACGTTTGTGCACGAGCCTGTCCTCCCCATTGTCTTTATACCATTTTTAGACATCACCATTTTAGACATCACCACATAATAACGTACATATTGCCAATTTGTTTGTTGCAGCAGGCGTCCTGGGGTGCAGTTTACACATGTACATGTATGTTTTAGTAGTGTGCAAGCCACAAGCTACTTGGCCAATATTGTGGGCTGTGCAAGCGATCAGCTACAAGAGTAGAGTAGAAAGATGAACTTTGACCTTGAGAGGCAGTCATTTTCTACTGCTGTTCATGAGCCTCATGCTATCTTGCAGCTTGCCTTCTTTATCAATTAGCGCTGTAGAAGTGTAGCTTGCTTCTGGTTTGCAGTTGTGCTCCCTAGGTAGAATGTCCTCAAACTGTCTCCACTGATCAGTAATCAAATAATGGAGTCTGTAACATTAATAATGGACACAGGATCTATATCTCCTCTACAGTTTTGTCTACTTCACTCCATTAGTTTCATACAAGCGTAGCTTTCCTCCTGTTTGCAGTTGTGCTCTTAAGGTAGGGTCTCCCCAAACTATCATACATATCTCTACTAATCAGTAACTACGAGCTATAAATAATAAGTTCTGTATGTTAGTTTTGTCTACTGCAATTTAGTGTTTACTTTTGCCTTTGTTTCGTTTACTGTAGTTTGGTCTACTCTTGTTCATTCCGTTTCATGCTCTGACAGCACATGATAACAAACTTGGCTTCACAAGATCAGGAATTACAGTTTGTTTCACTAAATGCAGAACTAGACACACATAACACACATACTCGACAGACACAGTGCAATAAAGCATGTCAGACTGTCTGCACAAAATGACCCTTGATTGTTTGCATGCAACTCCCACACACAGTGTGTTCATCAGACCGGGCCCTGGGGAAGTCTCCTCAGCAGCTGCAGTGTTCTACTTGGCATTGCATATTGCTAAGAAACTCCGGGAGTTAGCTGCACTTATGGCATTGCATATTGCTAAGAGACTTCAGGGAGTTAGCTGCACTTATGGCATTGCATATTGCTAAGAGAGTCCGGGGAGTTAGCTGCACTTATGGCATTGCATATTGCTAAGAGAGTCCGGGGAGTTAGCTGCACTTATGGCATTGCATATTGCTAAGAGAGTCCGGGGAGTTAGCTGCACTTATGGCATTGCATATTGCTAAGAGAGTCCGGGGAGTTAGCTGCACTTATGGCATTACATATTGCTAAGAGAGTCCGGGGAGTTAGCTGCACTTATGGCATTGCATATTGCTAAGAGAGTCCGGGGCAGTCCTCTTAGCATCTACTTTAATATGGCATTATTCTAAACCATACCATGCACAAAACATGAACAATCAACGAACCACTGAAAAAGGAAGGCCTACAGATGCAATACACACACAAAATCACCCATTGCGCAGCTCGCGTTTCGGCCAATACCAGGCCTCATCAGTTACGCATGCATGTTTTTGAAGAAACAGCAAACATTTATAGCTCACCTTCGTTTGCAGCAATCACAGTACTTGTTACTGTTAGCAACGCTTTACTGCTCGCCTGTACGTCTTAGTAGTACTAGAGGCTTCAGCTCCAAGTTTGTTTTTACATGCACAAACGCAAGTGCTTGCACGTCCTCTTCGCTCAGATATTTTAACTACCTTCTTCCAGATGGCAAACAAGGCCCTAAAATATTGTCGTGATTGTCATTTCAAGACCACAAAAATGTGAGACATGTAACTATGTACTTAGCGCGCATGCACACCGTGTACCACTCTAGCTTGTTAATTAGTGGTAATTGTACCAATTAAAGTGCGTTATTAAACGTTGACCTTTTGACCCCGACGTTAGATCATGGCTGAGAACTCGAGTAGTACAGTTGCTAGTGAGGATGAATTAGGAGAGAAATGGGACCGGTGTGTAGCCGACACCATCCTGAAGACAGGTACGTCGCTTGTGTATAGATTCCAAGAGAGCAAAGATTACGGGCAGGTTTCTGATTAGAGCACACCCCATATCTACTTTATATCAGGTGTGTATTTTAAAGGTAGTATGTTGACAGGCAAACTGCCTAAGGCAAATGCAGTGCCTTTAATATTCTACCTTCTCCCTCTCTGCCTCTCCTTTCCTCTCTTTCTCTGTCCCTTCCTTCCTTCCTCCCTTCCTTTCTCCCTTCCTTTCTCCCTTCCTCCCTTCCTCCCTTCCTTCCTTCTTTCCTCCCTTCCTTCCCTCTCTTCCCTCCCTCCTTCCCTCCCTCCATCCTTCCCTCCCTTCCTCCTTCCCTCCCTCCTTCCTTTCCACCCTCAACACTTCTAATAGGTACAGGTTTCGGACTGGGACTAGTATTTTCACTTCTTCTATTTAAGCGTAAGTTGTGTAACATTATAATCATTATGTACGTGACCAATTTCAACCTCAGAATTTCTGATAATTGGAACAGTCCACATTGGCCGCTGTAACAAAATTTCGATTTCTCAGCCAATTTTGGGATTCTCAACTATGAGGGCGGGTGGATATTTTTTTATTATCTGCAATGAATATCATTATTAAATTCCATGAGCAGCGATCGCTCTATCGTTTCGCTGTTCTTCAATAAACAGTGCTACGGAGGTTTTCGGGTTGCTTGTCAAAGTGCACAAGTGCCATATGCAAAGTCCACTTGTTGAAGCTAAAAACTAATTAAATTGTTACATATTAAGTACAGTTTCTTCACTCACAATCCTTGTCCAATGCTTATAGCTTGAGCAGTCGGTGATCAAACCCCACCCATCAGTGTATAACAAGTGTATAGTGCCTATTCTTCTCTGCACGTTTAGAGGCTTTGGCATCTTATTTCGTGTCGATCGTATGCTTGTAGCTGGAGAGAAGTACTACAAAACGTAGACATTACCTCTGAAAAAAAGAAAAGAACTGCAAGCGAAAAGTAGATGCGGTTGAGTCTGAGAAACCGGATAATTAATTACCATGGCCTTATGGTTTTCACACCCAATTTCATGCGGTAGAAATACGACTGGATAGTTAATTCGAAGCATTTTTTGTAATGCAATTTGCCTTGCTCAACTAACTAAGCATGTACAACCCACACACACCACATATTAGCATTATGTACGTGTCATGGACCATTAATGCGTCATATGTGTACAGTTAAATATTTGGTCCTGTCTCAGCGAAAATATTGGAAAATCACTCGAGCAAACAATTTAGTAACCTTATTTCACCAGCTTCTGGTTGTGTGGTGTGCCCAAAAAGTTCACGAGAGGTCTGGGAAAGAGGCCAGTGGTTTATATGAATCACTGTACTTGTGACAATCAGAGCCTGTTCACGTGCATGCGCATACACACACACACACACACACACACACACACACACACACACACACACACACACACACACACACACATACACACACACACACACACACACACAGGTCGGCCATGGCCCGTGGCTCTAGGGACAGGATTTGGTCTTGGCTATGCCATGTCAAACTGTCAACATGACTTCAGGAGAGTTGAGAGCATCTACTTCAGACCAGTACAAGTGGGTAGTACAAGCCTCTCCTCTCCTCCGTCCCCTTCCAATCACCTCTCCTCTTCCTCCTTCTTCCTCCTTCTCCCTCTCTCTTCCTCCCTCCTCCTCTTCCTCATTCCTCCCCCTTCTCCCTCTCTCTTCCTCCCTCCTCCTTTTTCTCCTCCAGTTCTTTTTCCCTCCTTTTCTTCCCCCCCCCATTCCTCTCCCCCCTCCCTCCTTACCTCCTTCCTCTCTCCCTTCCTCCTGGCAGATAAAAACTTCAGAGCCACCGTCACCCCCTGCTCCATCACAAGACTCAACCACAAAGACAGAACCAGGAGAAGACTCGTAGCAACTTACAGTGAAATGGCAGTCCAGTTCCTCATTAATAATTCTTGTTCAAGAAGTAGCATTGTCACAGGTTAATTGACGTCTTTGTGCTGAGCTAACCACAGTACTAGTCTATCAAGCTAGACTGATCTCTCTCACTCTCCAGAATTGAGTGAGAGGAGTTGGTCCCGCAAACAACTAGTCTGAGGTAGGTAGTGTACCCCGGACAATGGATGGCGCACACACGTTTCGGAAGCAATCCCGACCCTTATACCTTACCCTTGTTTCTGGAACAGCAAAGCTGTATGAATCCGGTTGGATAATTGTACGTTGTAGCCAACTAATCGCTGTACTTTGTCCTGCACATTCCATGCACAGCCTTAATATGATTCATCTCTGACCCTATACCATCCACGCATGCTTCTGAAAGCCAAGTCCCTTCTTGAACTTATCGCAGGTACATTACAAATTGTTTTACAAATTTTACAAATTTCATAATTTGGGAGTGGTAAAACTTTGATTGCTCTCAAATGATTCTGGAGCAAGTCCAAAGATGTAGGTTCGATTGGCTCTAAGATTCCAGCCTATTGGTTCAATTGGTGCTGCTAAGGAGCATGTGCTCAGTATTAGCCCGCTACTCTCCTGCATATTCTACTCTCGTGCTTGGTAACACAAAATTATTAAGATATGCACCTGGGTAATGGCTGATGTTGACCACATGCTTTCTGTCTGCAGTGCAAATCCAATCAGCCCCACCCCCTTTCCCTGTAGTTTCTTGATGTTGGTCACATGCTCTTGTGAACAGTTCAGCCCCGCCCACTTCATCTACAGATCTTTAAGTTTACCAAATTCTTTATTTAAGGGAGTGATATAATGGCTATATAAGATGACATTAGCTTGTACATTTATACACAGTTGATAATTATATGAACGTACACGACAGTGACTAATACACATGGGGTATATACTGCATTCATTCATTCATGGAATCCTGTGAGGAGAGAGGGGGGAGGCATTGTGAGTAGGTGTGTCTGAGAAGGCGAGGAGGTGGAGGTGCAGGCTCGGTTTAGCTTAGCCTCGTTCCCAGGCTCTCCCCATCCTTAGCGGGGAGAGCCTGGGAACAAGGCTAGGTTATTAACATGCTTCAGACCAGGCATGAAGAACAATGACAGTGACTTGTGGAGGAACTTGAACCCGTGACCTGACAAATGGCCTGACAAGGTCTAGCCACTGAGGTGCTGAGTCCTTCAGCAACTCAGTGGCTGAGTCAAGTGCTAGGTTGAGCTGTTAGCATCCAGTTGAAGCAGAAACCAAGTGCTAGGTTGAGCTGTTAGCAGTGGCGGATTTAGGGGGGGTAAGGGGGGTGCAAATGCACCCCCCTTTGGCGGCTAGTAATGTATTTTGCGTACATAACTGCACGAGTCCATCAAATGATTATGCAGCAGTGGCATGCAGCAACAACAACCAGGCACAGTTACACACTCACGTATCAATTCCTTACTGATCTCCAGACGTTTGACTAGGCCTAGAGTTGCTTCGAGATATTCAGTTCGGCCCGAGGGGTCCGCCACGGCGCGCCTCGGCGTACGAGATTTCGAAATCCACTGCACGTGGATTTCGGATTTCAGAGTGGATTTCTGGATTTCACAGTGGATTTCTGGATTTCAGTTTGGATTTCTGCCGACAGGTTTCTTCTTGTATGTTCTGGGATATTTTAGTTATAGTTCCCAGCTTAGCAAACAAATTTAGTTAGTTGTAGTTTCGGTTAACTAAATTTTAAAAAGGCCATACTAAAATGTATTTAGTTAAAGTTATAGTTAACTAAAACAACACTGTCGGACAGTGTACGAGATTTCTTTTGTGACGGACCCCTCGGTTCGGCCTTCCTTTATTGTTCACGTGACCGAAAGTGGGCGTGGCAACCCAAAAATTTTCCGCCGCGCTTCGCGCACCGGTGACTGAACCCCCCTTTCTAAATTTCTAGATCCGCCACTGGTTAGCATCCAGTTGAAGCAGAAACCAAGTGCTAGGTTGAGCTGTTAGCATCCAGTTGAAGCAGAAACCAAGTGGCATGTGCATGTGGCCATGGGGGAAGGCTTGTATAGGTGCGTGTGTGTGTGTGACATCACGTACGTCTTAGTTGAGGAGAGACAAAATCCTCATCATCGACCATGGTCCCATCCACACTGCCCTCACCACTCCCCCTCTCCGTCCCCAAGTCTCCACTCCCATCGCCACTCATATCTGCAGAGATAAAGCCAGACAAAAATTGTGTCTTGTTACTCAATTTAGCAGCTCACAACAACTACACCCCTCCCCCTGTTTATACTCTTCAGTTTGTGTGCACAATAATACACAGAAATGGAAGGGAACACAAAATGGAGAAAGCATTTTTCCTCTTCCTGTGAATGCAGACAGAATGGGGAAACATGAGGCTAGGAGAGGGAGGTGGCAGTATTGTATAACATTGTTTACAGTAAATAAGATTTCGTTTACAGTCAACAAGAAGTACAAGCAACACAATGGTTTGTAGGCAAACTGCAGACTAATGATGCTTGTGCCAAATACATTAATGTTGGTGTGGCCTGAACTACAGCAGCTTATACCCAAGCCCTTTCTCCTCCCCCTCCTCCCCCTCCTCATCGATGCTTGCTGCTTATGCAGTTACCAGTTGTCATTGTAAATAACGCTTGTGTGTGTGTGTGTAGTTGTGTATATAAGCAAGTAGAACCAATGAGGAATAGAATACATAGGCGTAGGAACTTGGGGGGGGGGGGGGGGGGCACCGGGGACATGTGCCCCCCCCCAAGTTTTCATAAATAGTTATATAAATTGCTCACTACTCTATGTGTAGTTTCAAACTGTGCCCCCCAATCAAAAAGTCTTTCCTACGCCTATGGAATAGTATGGATATGTGTTCCTTGTACACCAGCTCCACCCAGCTTCCTATTCTTAGTAGCATGTGGGGCCTGCAAACAATACATGCAGTAACTGATGAAGGGCCCACATGCTGAAACAGTCAATTGCTATAACTTTTATGCTCTGTCTATGCTCAATCAAACATGCCATTTACCAGGCTATGCCCTAGTACCCATTAATTACTAACTAGGGGAACGTAGAACATTGTGGGACGAGCGTGAGCAAGCAATACACTGTGGCATTGAACTGGTATGTAGCTAAGGTTTTACTAGTGAAGTACTGGATCACAGCACCCGGCCGTGGCATGTGGCTAAACAAGGTTTGTGGGACATCAAATATCCTGTTTCATGAACTGGTAATATCCATGTACCATTGTACTATCAAAGTATTCATTAATTGCTACATGTAAACAGGGGGCTCCCCCTAATTACTGGGAAATCAATACTATTGTACGTACCCCCACTAAACGAGGGCTCCGGGGGTGGTGTCGGTGAAGGGACGGATGTCTGTGTTGTCAGTGATGTTCTGGTGTCAGGGGTTGGCACAGCAGGTGATGACGTTGGTCGAACTGACGGTGACATTGGCCCAGCAGGTAATGGTGCTCTGGTGGGAATGACCCGTTCTGACGATGTCTGTAAGACGTGCACACTTGACTGAGTTCTTGTGACATCTGGTGCTGTGGTTGTGCTCGGTGCTGGTGTGTGGGTAGTGGAGGGTGGGGAGGGTGGGGGTGTGTGGGTAGTGGAGGGTGGGGTGGGAGTTGGTTGCACCTCACGGGAGGAAGTCTCAGGGGGGGTGACTGCGTGTGTGTGTGTGTGGGGGGGGGGGGGAGTGGGGTTAGCTTGTAAGTACGCATCCATAGATTAGAACTAGGACTTGTGTGTGTGTGTGGTGTAGTGTGGGTGTGTGGGTGTAGTGAGAGTGGGTGTGGGTGTAGTGAGAGTGGGTGTGGGTGCAGTGAGAGTGGGTGTGGGTGAGTGGGTGTGGTGTGGGTGTAGTGAGAGTGGGTGTGGGTGTAGTGAGAGTGGGTGTGGGTGTAGTGAGAGTGGGTGTGGGTGAGTGGGTGTGGTGAGGGTGGGTGTGGGAGAGTAGGTGTGGGTGTGTATGGCTAACCCAGACTGACGTACCAGGGCAGCAGATATTGAATAGCTCTGTTGAGTGGCAGAAGTGGAGGGGTGGGCATGTGAGGAGGGGAGACCCGCACCCCACCACACCCGAGGGAGAGGTGAGGGGGAGAGAGAGACCACCACAGGGACGAACAGCTGCAAGGAGGAAGGGTGGTAGGATGAGGTGTGTGCAAGAAGTGAGGGTGATCAATTTCTTATTCTACGTGAGGAAATAATTCAGCAAGAGTCTCGTCCTCCATGAGGAATGATTGCAGTCTCGTCCTCCATGAGGAATGATTGCAGTCTTGTCCTCCATGAGGAATGATTGCAGTCTCGTCCTCCATGAGGAATGATTGCAGTCTCGTCCTCCATGAGGAATGATTGCAGTCTCGTCCTCCATGAGGAATGATTGCAGTCTCGTCCTCCATGAGGAATGATTGCAGTCTCGTCCTCCATGAGGAATGATTCCAGGTCTTTTAACACTGTTTGCTTCCATGCGACATTCCAAATATGGAAGAGTAACAATGGGGGAGGCCTGGAACAAGGCTAGGGCTCATGAACACAATACTTTGAGCTGTGTTCCATGTAGTCACATTTTCTGGTAGAATATGGAGCGGCAGGGGATGTAGACAAACCAATCAGAGATGAGCTACAATGTACATATGTCAACTGTTTACTGCAAAGTTATGTCCATTTCAAGTCATTGTTCATTTTGTCTGCTTGTTTGTTTGTTTGTTTGTGAAAAACAACTGTTTGGACTTCTTTATGAAATGAGCCAACCTGCACTGTGACCTCACTGTTTGTGTAGTGCGTCATGCAGAGCAGAATGTCCCAGCCCCCTCCTCTCCTCACCTCTTCCCTCCTCCCCGCCCACCATACAGCTCTGTACCCACCTGCCATTTCACAGCTGCCATTGTGGAGCCAAAATACAGGCTGTTGCAGCTTGCATGCGGCCAGCGTCAGTTGACAGCGGTTGTCATACGTCATACCATCGCTACCGCACACTCTGTCCAGAGGAGCATCTGTGCAGGTGTGGTGTGAGCAGTCGCAGGAGACGGCGGAGGAGGAGTGGAGGCATTGTGCGCCGTATGAACACTGGGGACACTCTGCATGGGAGGACAGGAGAGAGGGAAGGAGAGAGGGAAGGGGGGAGGGAGGAGGAAGAGAGAAGGAAGGAAAGGAGGACAGGGAGAAAGGAGAGAGAGAAGGAGGGAGGGAGGATGAAGGGAGGAAGAGAGAAGGAAGGAAGCAATGGCAGGGAGGAAAAGAGTGCTGCCTGATGCCTATGCTACTACTGTGACTTGATAGGAAGCAACGAGGTGAGGAAGACGGTAGGATAAGGCAACGAGGTGAGGAAGATGGTAGGATAAGGCAGCTAGGTGAGGGAGACGGTAGGATAAGGCAGCTAGACGATTTATTATGTTACTGCATGTGGCTCACCAGAGGGTGGGGCAGTAGTGGGTGTGGCTTCAGTTCGTCCTCCAATGGCTGTAGAACAAGAAGAAGAAGGTTTCTCAGTTCACCAATTACCACCAGACTGCACAAAGGTTAACACTTTGACTAGTGCATACCATTATCTATCGATCAGACGCCGTGGCTACTATTTCTTTTGCTGCATGTTCTTATGCGGCTACTATTTGAGGCCGGCTACTATTCGAGGGCGGCTACTATTTGAGGCCAGCTACTATTTGAGGGCGGCTACTATTTGAGGCCGGCTACTATTTGAGGGCGGCTACTATTTGAGGCCGGCTACTATTCGAGGCCGGCTACTATTTGAGGGCGGCTACTATTCCAGGCCGGCTACTATTTGAGGGCAGCTACTATTTGAGGCCGGCTACTATTCGAGGCCGGCTACTATTTGAGGCCGGCTACTATTTGAGGCCGGCTACTATTTGAGGCCGGCTACTATTCGAGGCCGGCTACTATTTGAGGGCGGCATTTCTTTCTTTGGAAAACCTGCAGAGATCAACGACGGCTCGATAAGGTACATACGAGCAATGCAGTGACAACTGTTGGACGCTGTCAAAAGTACATGCAACCTCTCAGTCCTGCTGTCAGCCGTGGAAACGACTCGTACAACATGAACAGCCTTAGCTCTATTCCGGTGATCGTTGTCAGAAATTATTTGCATACGTGTCCGTGTGCCGCACATAGTAGCCGCGGCTACTATTCAGGGGCAGCGTCTATTCGAAGAAATACAGTATTTCAAACCAAACAAATTAGAGTTCCAGGTAGAAATTGAACACTATTTTGCAATATGTGTTTAAAGTGCTCCAATCCATAGCTGGACTTCCAAAAGAGCAACTCTAGCTGCGTCAGGCGTAGTCTCGTACCCAGACCCTCCTCCTCTTGGAGGGTTGAAGGGGGGTCTGGTTCGAGACTACGTCAGGCGTTGATACATCTTGCACAGCAGACGTATATCAGCCCTGCCCTCGATGGGTCAAAGTTCAGGGTGGCAAATGATGCAATGTACGATGACGCAGAATGACGCTTGTTGTGGAACTCAAAACATGGAAGATTGAAACACAGAGAACTTAAATCAAGATGGAGATCAGACCCCAGAACATGGAACAGCAGATTCATAGTTTGTATTAAGACAAGTTTTATAACAGAACTAAAGTCGTTATCATGAAATCAGATTTGTTTACAGAACTAAACCTTGCTTTGAAATTATCAGTGATTGTATTAGCACAATACACGTCATGTAGCTCAACATACACAACACACACATGTGCTTGAGACATGACATGTAACCTGTTGCTATACAAAGGTTAGGTTGCCTGGATACAACATACCACTTGGATACAATCAAGCAGTGATCACTTATAGGTCACCTGTTGAAGTATTTGCGACCAGGATTAAGATGGTTGATTTTTAATACAAACCTTTCTCTCCCCCCTCTTCCCTCTCCCCTCTCCTCTCAATTTCAAGGGTCAAATTTGTACGCAAGCTGTGATGGCGGAAAAACGTTTCACAAGAACTGATAGTTAACCCTATACCCCTCATAGCCACGAGACAAGATATTAAAAAAATGGCGATTTTGTATCATGATGCTTCATAGCGTTAGCTATATCTTGTAAACTAGCTGAGTTCACAAGTGGTAGTTAGGCGTAATAACTGGTTGCACATGGGATGCAAGCTGTTCTGTGACAATGCTAAGTTCAACACGATCGGCAGCCAAACTTTGAACGCGATTTCCGGGGAAAGTCCTTATGGGACACCCCGGCTAATTACTCTTCGATTGACCTCCTGTGGCTTATGTACTAACTCAAAAACGTGCAGCTGTGGCGATAAATAGCTGGAAGCTAACTCGGGCGCGTACAGGCGCTATTGGGTTTAAAGGTTGTAAAAATTACGGGTAAAGGGTTAACTCAATATGTGCTGTAAATTTCTAGGTCATCCGGAGAATACCACCACATTTGAGGGCGTCACTCCTGGTTACTACAACCTGAAACTAGCGTGTTGCACACCATATATGGTATAGTCGATCCCCAGCCATCAATGTATGTCATAAGCCAGTAAGCCACTTGTCAAAACTTCATTACATGGTACACACACAGTACTCGTGCACTTTCAAACTGACATTCACAGTGACACGTGCAAGGTTGTCGAGGATCTGAAACTTTCAGAAAAACAAAAAGCTATGAATTTGATTAGCAAAGCCTAAATATTAACCACCGTTTAGTTTTGTGGTAGTTTGTTGAAGAAGAAGTCAGGATGCACCTGGTCGTTGCTAAATATGTGTAAACTGTAAACTAACCACTGCACTAGGGGTTCCTTTCCTTTCTCCCTCTTTCCCACTCCCTTCCCTCCCTCCCTACATCCCTACCTCTCTCCCTCCCTCCCTCCCTCTTTCCTGCTTCAAATTCCCTCTCTCCCTCCCTCCCTCTCTCCTCCCTCCCTCCCTCCCTCCCACCCTCCCTCGCTCCCACTCACTCACTCACTCACTCACTCACTCACTCACTCACTCACTCACTCACTCACTCACTCACTCACTCACTCACTCACTCACTCACTCACTCACTCACTCACTCACTCACTCACTCACTCACTCACTCACTCACTCACTCACTCACTCACTCACTCACTCACTCACTCACTCACCCACTCACCCACCCACCCACCCACCCACCCTCCCTCCCTCCCCCCTCCCTTCCTCTCACCAGTGCAGTTCTGGCCATTGCCGACATATCCGGTGAGACACACACATCGAACCATCTCCCCCGGGAGAGTGTTTGTCACAGCGCAGTAACTGCCCACAGCACTGCAATAGTCACCCGAGTCACATGGATTGGGGTTTGGAGGAACTGGAATGGGACAGGGAAGGATCGAGTGTGGGTTGAATATTGCAACATATCTCTGATGGTACTATAGTGTTAATGTCAAGCGTATGGTACAAAGAAACGCTTGGTGAATGTCAGGGTATTTTGGAAGAAGCTGTAGCTTGTCATGGGCAATTGCTGCCACATGGTCTAATTGTAGCTACTCTTCCTCTCTCCCTCTCCCTCTCCCTCCTCCCTCTCCCTCTCCCTCTCCCTCCTCCCTCCTCCCTCCTCCCTCCTCCCTCCTCCCTCCTCCCTCCTCCCTCCTCCCTCCTCCCTCTCCCTCTCCCTCTCCCTCTCCCTCTCCCTCTCCCTCTCCCCCCTCTCCCTCTCCCCCCCCTCCCTCTCCCTCTCCCTCTCCCTCTCCCTCTCCCTCTCCCTCTCCCTCTCCCTCTCCCTCTCCCTCTCCCTCTCCCTCTCCCCCCTCTCCCTCCTCCCTTTCTCACTCAGAAAGTAAAACTTCCTGCACATGACAATTAAATGTTTGAAAACACAGTCACAGCGGTCTCAGTCCGACTTCCATATTAGCCAATGAGGTTTGAGATCCCTGTCAACTAATTGATGTCACATCCTGTCTGGCACTGGACACATTCAACAAACCACATTCCAAACGACTCCCGACAACTGTGTTTGAAACATGCCAGACTTCAACATAAGCCATGGAGATCGATTTGGTATCGTCTGACATTGTATTCTGATTGGCTGATGATACGAGGACTCAAACCAAATGACTGTTGATAGGTCGTTGTGCACGTGTGTTTGAAATATGACATCATACAGACCTCTCATGTCTCGTGCATTGTGCATGAGACACACGCATTTGTGGGTCATCTCACGCTCACGCATGGACACGCAAATCTCACGCAACTTTGACAGACCTTTAAGTTCCATTTGCAGCTTAATGTCTCTCACTTAGTTCGTTCTCGCAAGCCCGCAAAAGTGGACACGCCCCTCGTTAGAAGCATAGTTTCATTCCCAGTCCTCCTGGGAACCAGGCTAAGGTGTGGTTCGTCTTCACAGCCACAACACTGGACAGTAGAGTAGCTGTGAGCGCCGATTCGCATCTTAGCATAGTTACAGGGTCTCACGCATTTGGGTCAAACCTCACGCTATTTTTGATGAGGTCTCACTCAATTGAGACTGCTAGCTGACCTTGAGTCACCTGCATCATACCAAATACATATCACACAGGGTCAAACCTCACGCTATTTTTGATGAGGTCTCACTCAATTGAGACTGCTAGCTGACCTTGAGTGGTCTGCATCATACCAAATACATATCACACAGGGTCAAACCTCGCGCTATTTTTGATGAGGTCTCACTCAATTGAGACTGCTAGCTGACCTTGAGTGGTCTGCATCATACCAAATACATATCACACAGGGTCAAACCTCGCGCTATTTTTGATGAGGTCTCACTCAATTGAGACTGCTAGCTGACCTTGAGTGGTCTGCATCATACCAAATACATATCACACAGGGTCAAACCTCGCGCTATTTTTGATGAGGTCTCACTCAATTGAGACTGCTAGCTGACCTTGAGTGGTCTGCATCATACCAAATACATATCACACAGGGTCAAACCTCACGCTATTTTTGATGAGGTCTCACTCAATTGAGACTGCTAGCTGACCTTGAGTGGTCTGCATATGGGGCTGAAATGATCGCTGGCTGGTGTGCTCAAGTGCTCGACAGGTTCGAGCCACATTAGTAAGAGATTCATTTCTCTCCTGGATGCACTCAACCCTGACACTGAATCTTGTAGCAGAGACAGTTGTCTGGAATTCCTTTGTAGCGTAGTTTCAATTCTACAGAAATTTGTAACCAACAAGAGCAGTTTGTTGACAGTCTATAAGCTGCTAATTTCATGCGATTTAGCTGAGAATAAGCGCACAATGGTACAATAAAATGATATATCGGTCACTTTCACTTCCGATGTGTAATTACTATTCCAGGCAGACCCTATATATAGAGCCTCATTCCCCCCCACACAACATACTGACTTGACAAACAGCCTATCACTGGGTGGTGATGATATATCGGTCACTTTCACTTCTGATGTGTAATACCCCAGGCATGCAGACTCAATTGATTGTGTACAAAAGCCTCATCCCCCCCCCCCCCCCCCACAAAACAAGGAGATGGTGGACTGGGAACGAGGTTAGGCCACTCACCCTCAGACATGCTTGATGCCACATGATGACGTTTTGCTAGATCACTTGAGCATTATATGGAAGTACGGATCAGGGCTGTTTTGAATTTGGTACAGAACATAGGCTGTTTTATATATACTTGTCAAGTTGGAATGGAATGAAGCAGTAGTTATTTGAGCATAATGGAGTCGGTATGTGACTATTTTGGAATTGGAATGTAACCATTTGTACATTATGGAATTGGAATGGAATGTGGTCAATTGAACACTAATAGACCATGTAATGTAAGTATCAATAAATGTGAAATATGCACAAAACTATTCAGAAATTTGAGCATCATGGCGTCAGTATGTGACTATTTGTCTAGCTAGTTGGTGCCTACTGTCCTGGGATTAGCCCCCCGACTACTGTTATGTCTGGGTACAATTGAGAAGTGTGTGGGGACAGTCCATGGAGTCACTGAGGCATTGCGGCACGTTACTAGCCTGCCAACATTGGGTGGGGTGGGAGGATGACACCAGAGTAGAGAAGACAAACATTAGGTGGGGCCTGGGGGGGGGGGGGGGGGGGGGGGGGGAGGATGACACCAGGTCATTGATTATTAATTTTCATCCATCCTGATTCCATAGCTGGGAAAAGCCCAGTTCATTGAATGTGACATGAGGGTAAAAAACGGACAAAACGCTGAAGGGTTACGGGTTGTTTAAATAGGCATACTAATTCCATAGCCTTGCTTGACTCCATAACACTGGAGTAGCCCAGTTCCATACCAAGTTCCATACCGAGTTCCATACCGAGCTCCATACTGAGTTCCAAACCGAGTTCCATACCAAGTTCCATACCGAGTTCCATACCAAGTTCCAAACCGAGTTCCATACCGAGTTCCACATGAGTCGCCAAGGCATTACAAGACGTTGCTAGGCTCGGCAGCATTGGTTGGGGAATATGACATGAGAGAGTGGGAGAAGGAGGCAGACAAAACAAAGGAGGGGGAGGAACCTCAGTTCGTATGAGTCTGAGCACCTGTTATTCCCAACACAGTTTGTCAGTCCATGATTTCACTTACCAAGTTTCATATGAGTCGCTAAGGCACTGTGGCACGTTGCTAGCTCGGCAGCGTTGGTTGGGGCAGGGGAAGGAGATGGACAAAATGAAGAAGGGGGAGAAACCTCAGTTCATATGAGTACGTAAGCAACGGCTATTCCCAACACAGTTTTGATTTTACGTGCTATGCACTTCTTGAGCTGAGTGTTGGCTCCTGCATAAACAGAAAGAGCTAGGGTCCTCCAGCTGTTACCAACTCAAAGTGAAAAAATTTTTTTGACTAAATGCTTTGGAGTGAAGTAAGAATAGTTTACCAAACTTGAAATAATCAGGACCTTCTTCTGGTACAACATGCAAGTTTTTTGTGCAATTACTGTTTACAACTTTTACATAACAGGATTATACGACTCATTATGCTCCACTGTTCGTCCAATGAAATACGTGGAAAGTGATGTAATGCGGTACAACATGAGTTACAATATGGACAGTGGGTTGGTTTTGTTTTTGGGGCAAGACTTTAAAGTATTTGGTTTGTTGATTAATTCAGGAATGATCGTCACCTCCTAGGAGTCATGTAAGAACTGAGGGCATGCATGCACTATTTCCTGGCACCTGCTCAGTAGGATGCCATACACATACGGCACAGAAACTATCCTCGGGCTAGGGTGGGGTAGGATGGTAAAATGGTGTATGTGCACTTGTATACTGAAGGCACACAAGTGCATATTAAGCCAGGGCTGCAGGAGGTTGAAAGCAGGTAGAAGCAGTACAAGCCAACGTGATTTATTCATCTATGTAACTGAACCGATTCAAAAATACCCTCTCACAGGATGGTAACGCCCTTATATGGTATCAGTTTGGTTACCAGGTAGCTAGGTGCTTCGGTGCAGTATGTGGTGCAAGTAGCACAATTATATTTTAAGGGCTGAAACAAATATTGACTTTAGCTGTTCGAATAGTCGCTTCTCCAGCAATTGAATATTCGAGTAATTGTTGTGCAGTAAACTTTCCGTTTTCAGAGTACTTCTGTTTTTAAGCACCTGATTCAGCAATTGTCTTTGATTGAATGTAGTGATTATTTTTCGCCAGTTTTTATCTCCAGTTATAAGAAAACCAATAGTAGGAACCAATATTTTGCTAAGACTCTGAATAATATTTATCTCAAAAGTATTCCAGCTAGGGTTACGCTAAATCCGAGTGCTGTCAGCCAGTGGGCAGGCTTTCAGTTACAACTGTAGAGTGAATATTCATAATAAGCACACCATGACATTCAAATAGTACGTAACGACCGAATATTCGAATATTGGACCATACGTTTCGGCACTATTTGGCTCATGTAATTGAATAAATGTGACCCGCTGAGCAAAAACCCGACACATCACGCATTTTATGAAAATCGAGATAAGACCGGAAATCGGTATACCAATGTGCAATTGTGCGGCAGGAAAAACATGGAAGCGATCGGTTGCTTGGTTCCCGAGCTACAGAGCAAAATGCGTAGCGGATGCGGAATGCAACTTTTCGAGAAAACGCAATGTTTTTACGTGCTACGGTAAATTTTAATGTCTCCGTATACTATGGTGTTACATAAATTTACACGTGTTCTTGTAAAAAAGCAGCTTGGAAGTCAGCAAAGACAGTTGGGAAAGACAGTGGTTATAAAAGCGGGGGCTTACGCTGTGCCTGTGGACAGAAAGACAACCGTGTACCGACTGGAAGCGGGTAAAATCGCGTTTTTTGAAAAACGCGTACAAGCTGTCCATAGCAACGCGTTCCCGTATTTCACTGGCCTGCCTGTGAGTTCGAGCTTATATCGTCTTTATAGTAGCAGAACCGGGCTTCATAATTCAGTATGATACAGTCCAAGTCCCCTCTCACAGGGTGGTAACGTCCTTATATGGTATCAGCTCACTTACCCTCTCACAGGTGGTAATGTCCTTATATGGTATCAGCTCACTTACCCTCTCAGAGGGTGGTAATGTCCTTATATGGTATCAGCTCACTTACCCTCTCAGAGGGTGGTAATGTCCTTATATGGTATCAGCTCACTTACCCTCTCACAGGTGGTAATGTCCTTATATGGTATCAGCTCACTTACCATGTTGCTAGGTGTTTCACTTACCTTACCACACACCCCACCCATACTCTGTGTCTGCGTCTACTTTCACACACACACACACACACACACACACACACACACACACACACACACACACGCGCGCGCGCACAAGTGAGATGCAGCTGTGAACCTCCTGTACAACATTGCATGTAGATTATAACCAATTATAACCACAAATCCACTTCACCAAATTAATCTAATTTTCATCATCCTTGCTTTCAATAAATTCTGATACCTCATTAACATGCCAGATCTGCCCGGTTTAGTCTCAGTGGTATACAGTTTCGCTGTCAACAGAAGCCCACCACTGCACCTCATTGGTTAGTGGTTAAAAAGGGACTTCCCCATTTATGTGACCACACAAAACAAAACATATGCGACATAAATTGAAATTTGTTTCATCCTGGTTTTAATTGTAACATTGTGTTCAAACTAAGCAGTGTATCACTCCAAAAGGGACTTTCCCCTCAACTTAACACCCTTGAACGTCTTTTGTATTTATAACACCAAGTGTTTCCAGTTACAGTGAAATGTTGCTAGGCAACCGCACAAAAACTTAATCACAATCAAAATTATGATTCTTTTATTTGTGTTTATTTTTTGTGCCATCAAGTACCACCACAGCGTCAAGTACATATACACATGATGTCATCATCTTCGAAAATATGAAGGAATTAAAAACAGAAAACAGCCGCCATATTGCAGGGGGGGTAGGACAAGCTCTAAGAAGCACGTGAACAAATTACATTCCATTCTTAGGTATGCGGAAAGTTTACGGGGATTTACAGAGATTAAACAAGTAAGCGCTCGTAGCATCCAAGTTTTCCGGGGTTCAATGGGGTTCAATGCTTGGAACACTTTTGTTTTTAGGGTAGAACATCCCTACATTGTCAGAAAGTCGGCGAAATCCCTGGATATGGGTGAGCTCACCTTCCATGCCGAGAAAACTCCATGCTGCCGATTGCAGCAGGAAACCAAAGTACATGTTCAGCTTTAGCGCAGCAAACTAGTCTCTAAAACTGCACAAAAAGTACTCAATAAAGGCTGCAGCGCATGGAATCAGACGATTTCACTAGGCATTACATCATCAGATATCTGAGTGCACGTGAGCTTGTCCTACCCCCCCTGGCCATATTGGATTTAGTAGCTTCCATGTTGAACATGGCGAACAGAGGGATATACTCATGCATAATGCTTCTAGTCTGTGTTGAAAATATCACTGCTATCTCAGTTTTTCGACAGTGCACGTGGTTGAGGTAAGGGCTATGCATAAATGGCACTTATATAAACGCCAGAAATCTAGCTCATGATTTCAGTGTAAAGGTTAGTCCATGCATGTGTAGCCACATTAGCTGCCCTGGCTGGAGAAACAGCTGGTATATGTGATACTTAGCCATCTCTGGTGAGGACTTACCGCCATTATTGTAATAGAACAGTAGATCCAATCTAGCTGAAGAAATTCAATTCCTGCAATTTTTCAATTAACCTGTAGTAGTAGGTAGTAGAAACCACAAAGCTTTCTTAGCAAAACAAAACAGTGAAGTCAGCAGACCGAGTTTACTGTACCAGGAAGCGTCACTGTGAAGAGGCCTCAGTGTGTGGCTGGTGGCTTTCTTGGAAAATGTGCTTCCATTACATTATGGTGGTAGATCTAATCCAGCAGAAGAAATCTACTCTAGTGGAAGCCAGATTTGAAATTATTTAATTTCCTACCCTTCTATTAGGTATGCATTACCAAGTTTGGCTTAAACAGTCGACAGTGACAAATCCTGCTGTATGCCATGATAAAATTATTAAACCAGCCGTGTGCTGCTCGCTCAGGTTCGCCCCACGATGATGGATCATCTCAATAGTGGTTTTAGTTCGTGTTAAAAATATCCCTGCTATGTAAGTTTGTGTATAATGTTACGCTAGTTGGTAGAATGTTATGAACTTACCAAATTTCCTGTTCTTTGAGTTATCATCTGCAGAAAAGACAACAGACACAACACGCGTCATAACAGGCAGGTGTAAACGTGCTGCAACCATCCACCCATCACCCACTTTCCTTTGACGACTATAATTAGTTTAATTTGAGAGCCTTGGGCAATGGTTTGTTTACCAAACGCACTGTACAAGGTAAGTCTTGAACCCCCAACAAGTACAGTTATGTTAGAGTGCATTTGTAAGGACCGTTTGATCACGTATTCAATCACGCAGCATTTGGTCCATACACAGCTGCGTGATGTCGTGTTATTAGTTCTCATTGCATGAAGTCACTGCTCTATATTTCAGTCTTTGAGTGCAGGACAGTTTAAAGTACAGCATGTTACGATATAACAGTATACAGAGAAGCCACATCAGTTGAAGGCTCAGGTTGAAGTTAGCATTCATGCTTTCCTTCAGTTACGTAGTTTTTTTCCTGTAACAATGATCAATTGCTAAATTGTGATTTTGTTTACATAGTACTGTATAAGCCCTCCCTATGGCGTGTTATGGTGAAAATTAGTGAGTTGAGGTTGTGGTGAAATTTATCAAGTTGAGGTTAAGGTACAGTTAAAGTCACATCCGAACATGCTGGGACCAAAGAGTGTTTAGATAACTGAAATGCTCACATAATTGAAACAAAGTAGATTACAGTTCACAGCGAAATGACTGCAAAAGTTTTGTTCATGTGTCGTTAACATTACAGAGTGCCAAGATAGATCTCGGAACATGTCGGGACCAAAGAGTGTTCAAAACGTTTGGATGAGTGACTCTGTTTTGAAGGTAAAGTCATCACTTTCCAGTCTACACACCTTGGTGGGTTGGATAAGCGACTTCCTACTGTATACGATAAAAAAAAACCGTCGTTCAAAACACTTGTTTACATAAAAATGGTTTTTCTGCTATGAAATTATCTTAGAGGAAGCAGTGTGTGTGCGGGGTCAGCTTATGACAGCTGCTTGCATACATTAGCGTCTTTAGAACTGTGCCAACACCCCAGGGCAATGAACTACTCGATACCATACTACGTTACATTCACTATGCACCAAATATGTTAAACACATGTGGCAACACGAGATCACTTACATTCAACGTTACCAAGTTATGAGGATATGTAAGGCTACGGAACTATTTGAGGAAATATTGCATTCAATTATCTCCTTCAAATTCTTACAAATGGCACCAGTCATACCACATGAATTAGGATTCATCGGAGACAGCTGGCTGTGATGCGTTGCAATGCGCATGTAAGGTTACAATTTATGAGAAATACTGAACTTGGTTAATCCACTCTTTAATTTCACACTTTCAAATTCTACAATCTTAGTATGAACTATGATCCATCGGAGCACAGATGGCTGCATTGTGTGTCAGCAATGATTGAAGAATGATTGAACTATTGCACACACAATTCAACCTGATGCACATTCCTCATCTAAACCACAGAAAGGGGATAAGCTATCGCACCATCGCTCATAAATTCTTTATCTATATCACTCGTCCACGGCTCATGAACTATCTACGTCCCATAGGGGGACAGGTGGCCGCAGTGAGTTGTATTAATTGTGTGATGAACATTCTTCATTCTAAAACCACAGAAACAGTATAAGCTATTAGATCTTGCAATCAATACAAAGCTGTGGGATGTGAAACTGTGAGGCTGCTGTGAGGCTGTGAGGCTGTGAAGCTGTGAAGCTGTGAGGCTGAGGCTGTGAGGCTGTGAAGCTGTGAGGCTGTGAGGCTGTGAGTAGTGTAAGAAGTTTGTGTAAAATAACCTGTCCTCGTTAACTGACTAATGAGCTCCTAGACCCTCCACTAGTCTCAATAATGAAATGTCTGTTGCCATGGTGATGGCTACCCAAGTACCCTAGCTCACAAACTATGACCCACTAAAAGACAGGCGGCCGTAACAATTACATACAAGATATGAGAACGGTTAAAATTTAAATATTGTGTGTAGTTAATAATCTTTATTAAATTTAAACCACCACTATTTTAAAAATGTCCGTTGATGTGAACAAAGTTCCCAGACCCTCCCACCTTACTGCAAATTAAGAACACTAGGTGGGGGGCCTGGGAACATGCCTAAAAGAGCCGACCATTCATTAAATTAAAATATTGTATTCAATTTAATTATCCTTATAAAACATACCTACTATTTGAATAACGAGTAATCAGAATGCTACTGGTTACAGTTCGGTGTATACAAGGTATGATCCTCCTCCTTGCACTCACAAACAAAGTCGTTCGACCGTTAGTGTACGCTGATGTCACTAACTTATAAGCAAACATACCAGGTCCTCCTCCACTGCAAACAACGGAAAAGGGTCTGGGAACGAGACTAAACTGCATTACTAAATTTATTGAATTGAAATTCTGGGCTTAATTAAAACCCTTAGACATATATTCGCTATATAGCAGAGCTATTTGAACTATGAGTAATCACAACACAGTCCGTTACATACACTTATGAAAAAGATTAAATTATTGCACTCAATTAATTTTCATTGTTGTTTGAAATCACTCCTCCTTAGAAATTGCACAAGCTATAACATACTGTAGACTGGGAAAATTTCGCTGTTAATAATTTCGCGGTTGAGACCAACCACGAAAATGTAACACGCGAATAAAAACATTTACACAGCGACGATCAACGAATAAGCATGCACGCACGTCCACACCTACCGAGGAAAATGCCCAATCGACGACTACTCCTGACAGCCACAACGTTACAGCCAGCGATTGCTGGCTCTCCCGATACCTGGTAGTAGACTAGAACGCTCCAGGCGCTTGTCCATTATGTAACTGTCAACTGTTAAAAAATTCGCGGATCGAACAAACCGCAAAAATTTAACAACACGAAAATTTTTTACGTGAGTGATTTTTAACGTGAAAATTTCCCAATCTACGGTAGCTACAACAATGCATGTCCAGTCACAACTGACAAGTGAGAATACTATTTTGATAGTTCCAGATATTCCTCGTCCTTGCAAGGATGTGTCAATAGTGATCTCTTGCAAATATGTAGTCGTCTGTTATTGCAGATGCTCTTATGAAAACATAATTAAATCCTTATTAATCTTAGCCAAACAATAGCTAACATAGCAAGTCCCTATAAAGCTTTTCCTCACAGTATGGTAGCTTCGTCCCCAGGCCCCGGCCAAAACGTAAGGCACGTAATTGTTACATAATATGTTGACTCAGCACATACAAGAAAGTTTGCAAGTGTGACCAGGCCCCTTTCCTGAGTTTTTGGGTGGGGGCTGGGGACGAGGCTAGCGATACGGCACACTGCAAAGAAGACTGGGTGGGGCCTGTGAACAAGACTATATGCACGCGTATCAGCATAATTGCTTCTTCTGTGAATCTTTGCCATGCAGACAATAGCCAATTATAACCCCATTTTCCAAGTCTCTGCAAAGCTATCTGTCACTTGCAGTATGGTTTTCAGATGGGTGGGGCTAACCAGCTCTGGAGGGCAACCACAGGATCAAGAGGTGGGAGCTTTTTGTCTCTCTCCAGGTTGGAGTACAGCTTCCTGTCTCTCCTTGTCTCTAATCAGTCACTAATTGGATGCAACACTTTCTTTGCACAAAGCTACAGCGGAGCTGACCGGCTCTGTTGTCCCCCCCATCCCCATGGAAACCACCTATACGGTGAGTATATATATGCTTGGTGGGAGCTTGGGATCACAAGCACAACGTGCTTGCCTTGGCAGTGCCAAATAACTTTCTATTGTTAAAATTTTGAATAAGTGCTCTAGCTATGCAAGGCATGAATAGGTCGGCATTAGTGTCTAATTGGCCACTCCATGGGCTGCAGGCAGATGACAGGCTTATAGCATGCCGTCACACATCACCTTACATCATGCACTTCAGCTAAAAATTACAAGGCATCGTGTAAAAAGTTACAAAATGGCATGTAAGAATTTAGCCTCATTCCCAGGCCCAAAGAGGAGAAGGAGAAAGGGATAAGATGTAAAAGCTATGTAGAAACAGATTTTTTTTTTTCACTAGGAGAAGAGTGGCATGCGTAGCGGCAGCAGTAAGATGACAACGATGCTGGGCTGCACACACTGACAAGTTTACATTACAGGCACTTTGAGATTCCGTCTTGTGTGACATTCATTGCCTCCTGAATGACAGGCGGGGCAAACCTTGTTTGTGGGTAACAGTGTGGCCCAACAGCCAGCCCCCAAAGTTCCAGGGCTGGTCGTCTTCCTTCTTTTTTTTTTCCAGGCATCTAAAATTCAATATTGCTTTCATTGCAGAAATATTTTTGGTTAAGTGACAGTTCTTGTGAATCCTGTTCATGAGATGAGTACTCAAACATTTGTGTCAATATCTTGACTGGGCAAGAGCATTGTGAAAGCATTCACTATGCACCCAACATGAATTGCAATCAGGTATATAGCATTGGTGTTCAGAATAGTACGCCAGAGTTAGATGCAATTATGAATTGGGACAAACGCCTAAATTAGCCTGCACATTCAATACCAAGCTCAAGTAAGTATAAGCCAGCATTCCATAGATTAGTTGCTCGAGTTGCTATTCTGAATCACTACACCAAAACCACTGCATACTTACAGTAGTATGATACCCTCAGGTAGTGCACAGTGTGCATTGTACCAAGCATACGATGATTATGCAGCGTTGTTAATACTATATACGCTACACTTTGTATACTGGATCGACTGAATGAATAATAATAATATATATACACATTTTCCCTCCCTCATGTAAATACGTATGGTTCACTATTTGCTCACCTTCTCCGACAGTCCTGACGCGCTCCAGAACTTCAAACATGCTGCTGAATCCCATCTCGCGAGGCGCCGACAGTGCGCTCAACGGAGCCATGCACAGCAGCGCAAGATCTTTGCTGGGCTCTCGTGTAAGAAAGAACAATGCACCCTCCCTCATTGCAACTGCGGATTTAAAATTTTTCACATCGATTCGGCCAAAACCCAGCCGCAATAAGAACCGATCGCTCTTGTAGGCGTAGTAATACGTAATTGCTGCAGTATGCGTGCCCCAATCTCCCTCGCGCATTTCGGTCACTCGTCCGGTGAGCACCACGTCTGAAATGTGGATCGCGTTGTCTAGAGATAGCTCTAGAGTTTGTGATACACAAGGCATGGCGGCATGCGCCTCGTATAAACGTAGCATCAAACAGCAGCAGATGGATGCGAACACTTTCTCCACACACTTCATCTTGACGATCATTTTACACGTGTAGTACATCAAAGGCGGAGTTTTATATGCAGCCTGCATCGAGCCACGCCCCTCTTTTGAATGAGACCCGTTAGGCCAAAGTTTAAAGTTTAAAGTTCAAAGTTGCGCCTTGTTTCTACGCATGCGCAGTTGTTATTGCTTGATTCCATGTGCTCTGCGTAAAGGTGTCCAAGGTGGACGTATAATCCGTGTTGATCCAGCCTTAGACGACCAGCCAGAGCCGAGATGCCCCCTGTGAGTGACTCCTGGGTGTCTTTGGGAAGGAATGCTTGTAGGAAGCAACTAAATTGATCATGGTCTGGGCACATGGCGGGTGATTTTATCATGAGGGGCGGTAGTGTAAGGAATACCTTCAGGTCAGCGGTGAGAGAGGGATACAAACAATATGATACGATTTGGATAATCTAGGGCAAAAGGTGACCTCAATAATGATGTATTCAACCTTCCACTTAGTCGTAGTTTGATGTCTTGAGAACGCCACAAAGTTTCATACACCTTGACCTTCCACATAGTTTTTAGGACCTCTTTTGTTAAACACAGGATGAATCTGCAAACTGCGTGAGTATGACCACTTCTGTTTGGCTGTTGTAATTTGAATACAACGCTTGTCACTGTAAATTAGTTTTGCCTATACAATAGGTGGGGTTTAACTGTGATATTTGCCCTCCCTGAGGGCTACAAGGGAAAATATGGCTCATAATTCCCTCTCCATGTATTTTTAGTTTACAGTATGCTATATTGCTATTGAAGTTACTGTGGACACTTGCACATGTACTGGTGTGTTTACAGTAATAACAAAGGACCAATCAGGTGGGATATATAATAGTTGGGGCGAGCCTGAGCAAGCCCCACACTAGCGTGACTGCATTGCGGAAGTGTGTGTGTATACGTGCTTGTTTGCTTGTTTGCGGCCATATACCGTAAATTTTAAATGAGCGCATATAAATATTTCACGAAGAGTGAATGAACGTCCTATAGATCCTTGGCCGGATACTCTCGTGCCCAGCGCGCTGTCAGTGAAGGACTACTGCCAGAACGCAGCGTCGGCGTGAAAGAAACTCGGAGCAAAGATGACTCAAGTTAACGCACGCATGACAACTGCGGACCGTGCAGACAAGGGCAGGCTACTGTTTGTGTGTCATGACAAAGCATTAAATCAGCAATGTATTGCTCGCTCAGGCTCGTCCCACGATGATGATATCATCTTACTAGTTATAGCACAGGTGGCCAGGGATTTATGGCTGTTAGTAAACAAACCTCTTCCTCGGGCTACACCCTTGGACTCGGGTCTGTTTACTGCCATAAATCCCTGGCACCTGTGCTATAACTATAACTAGACTATTAAGTTCTCACTAGTGTATGTGCTGTCCCTTTGCCTGTCCTTTGGTAACCAGAAGTCACAGAAGAAGAGTGCTGGTGGGAAGGGTGCCACTGGAAAGGCTAAGAAGACGCAGCTCAAGTTTACCATTGATTGCTCAACCCCGGTAGAGGACGAGATTATGGACGTTGGTGCATTTGTAAGTTGATCACTATGTAATAGATCATAGAGTGTGTGTTAAATGTTTTTACATCGGCAGTTTCAGACAATGCACACTCTACTTGGGTTAGGGCCAACTTCCCTAGTCCCAAAATATTCCTCTCTCTTTCTCCCTCTTCCTTTCCTCCCTTCCTCTCTCTCTCTTCTCCCTTTCTTTTTTCCCTTCCTCTCTTTCTCCCTCTTCTCCCTTTCCTCCCTTCCTCTCTCTCTCTTCTCCCTTTCCTCCCTTCCTCCTCCCTGTCTCCCTCCGTCCCTCCATTCTCCCCACTAGGAGGACTTTTTAAGAGGTAGAATCAAGGTGAACGGCAAGACTGGAAACTTAGGCTCTGAAGTGTCATTGTCCAGAGACAAAAATGAAATCCAAATTACGTCAGATATATCGTTTTCAAAAAGGTGAACACTTTGTGGAAAATGTGGTATTTATTGCTTGCTGGCAGGGTACAGGGTTGTATATATTAGCCCATGGTTGTTCTTGTATCCTTTGTGTATCATGTATTAGGCCAGGCGAACTACTAGCAATTTTAGCTGTCCCTTTCCTCCTCCCACTTACATGCGTACTCAGATATATGAAATACCTCACCAAGAAATTTCTAAAGAAGAACAATCTTAGGGATTACATTCGTGTGGTGGCCAATGGCAAGAGCAGTTATGAGCTGCGGTACTTCCAAATCAACACGCAAGAAGAGGAGGAGTCAGGAGACGAAGATTGAACCATGCACAGCGGAAATTGATGCATTTTATTGCAAAATGTTGTACAGTTGCACATGTGAGTGATGTTGCGCCCAAAGAAAATGCAATATTAGCCTCTCTTTATCTTGGCAATGATCTTGGTGTACTCCGCTGTGTACATACATATTTCGCGTTCCGGTGAAGCCGAGGACAGATGCCAGTACGCGGTATGAAATATGGGAATGGGGAAGTCACGTAAATATAATCACGTGCTAAGACGGGTTGCCTAGCAACAAAATCGTATACAACATTAACAGTGGCTGGTACGCTCAGCTTCGATAAAAGCCTTCTGTATAGCCAGATCAGGGAGGTGTATAGCCATGTTTCGAATGCAAGACAGACCGTCCTCTGGTGACAGCGAGCCTGACTTGGACACTGCAGGTACACACAGTCTTTGATAATTTAGCCCATGAGGTATCATGGGTAGGGTTACATGGTAATTGCCAAAACTTCAGCATTACTGTACTGTAGCTGTTTGTATATAGTAGGGATCTGGACCTTTCACAGTCTCTCTACTCCCAGAGACAGTGAAACTCAAACTATTTGTCCATAAAGCCCCGAGAGCAACTAGTGTCCACTTATTAGGTGCATATATTATGTTTTTCCTCTGAGATTTTCAGCCAAACAGCTAATAGCTAGCCTCATTCCGGTGTATGATCATTTACTGTAAGCAATCAAAAACTGGACGGTGGGAAGACTTGGAAACAAGCTAGCTGAACAATTCTGTGAAGGAGGGGAAGGGGGAGATTTTTGTCTTATTCTTTAACTGCTCTGCCACCAGTCACTCTGTCTCTCTCCCTTCAGCACGTGAGGACCTAGCACTGCTGCAGCGTCAGTTCAGGGTGACAGAGGGGAGCCGGAAGTCTTATGCCGACCAAGCTCATAACACCATCAGAAAACAACAGTAAGTCTCTGCCTGTTGCTTGGTGATGGGTGATTTGGAAGATGATGATTGCTTGAGATATGGTGACTCACTTAAGCATAGTAGAAGTTAGTTACATCCTCCCGCCCCTCCTTCTCAGCTCCTCCCCACTCTCCTACATCCTCCTCCCCTCCCCCTCCACACACACCCAGAGCAATGATAGAGGCACTACAAGCTGAGAACGCAGATCTGAAGAAGAATCTCGGCCTCGCCAGCAGTAGACAGAACGAGCTGAAGGTGGGCACGGCCAATTTCTGATTTCTACCGCATTGTTTCTGCCCCCCTCCTCTCTCTACTTTCTTTCCTCCATCCTCTCCTTCTCTCCTCCCTCCCCCCCACCCTCCCCCACCTTCTCTCCTCCCTCCCCCCCCTCTCCCCCACCTTCTCTCCCCCCCCCCCCTTTCTCTCCTCTAATTACCAGAATAGTCAATCTGTCATGTTGATAGTGTTTTCTGTGCTCCACTTCAGGACCACCAAATCACTGCCAAGTTTGAGGAACTCATAGCAAAGCAAGGTGAGCTGTAGTACAGTCGAACCTCCCATAATGGACCCTCCGAGAAGCGGACAACCTCTCTACTGCGGACAAACGCTGTGTTACGGATTGAAATTACTATAGTACTAATACATAAGTAACCTCCGAGAGGCAGACGCTTCTTGATTCCGGACAGCGGACAAGATTTGAACTCCCAACCGGGCCAACGTGACTTTTCAATACAAAATTGCCTCTAAATAACGGACACCCAGGAAACCACACCTATAAAATTGTAGCACACCCACACATTTTGAGGACAATCAGGGATTTAACCACATGCGATTATAGATAAACACGCACGCATACGCATGAACGCATGTAGACAGCTAAACTTCCATATTAAACTTTCACACACTGTAAATATCAAGAAGTTTTTAAGATTTGGTCTATAGATATAGGGCCTATACAAGTCCAGATGCTGTTAAGGAGTCCGCCAATTCCTTCATTTTATCTATGTAAGGCTTGGGTCCATAAAACATTATTTGAGGATTATACAATTGAACCTCCGAGATAGGGACAACCTCCGAACAAAGGACAAAAGACCCGTTCCCAAAGTGTCCTTTGTTTGGAGGTTTGACTGTAAGTCCAAAAAATTTACTTTTTGGTAAAAAAAGAAACATAGTACGGTTTGGATAAAGGACAAAAATGTTGAAGGATTGAAGTGAAGTCAACGACTGGCATGCATGGTTACTTCTCCCTCTCTTCTTCCCTTCCTTCCTTCCTCTCTTCTTCCCTTCCTTCCTTCCTCTCTTCCCCCCCCTCTCCACCCCTTCCCCTTTGTTTCCTTCCTCTCTCCCCTTCCTTCCTCTCTCTTTCTCTCCGTGCCCAGTCCATGTAAAGAGTCAGATTGAGGAGGAGGAGAGGGTGATTACAAAACTGGACCAGCAGGTCCGGGAGATGGAGAGAAGGATCAGCAAACAGCGCAAAGAGATGGGAGGGTGAGAGATGGGAGGGTGAGAGATGGGAGGGTGAGAGATGGGAGAGTGAGAGATGGGAGAGTGAGAGATGGGAGGGTGAGAGATGGGAGGGTGAGAGATGGGAGAGTGAGAGATGGGAGAGTGAGAGATGGGAGGGTGAGAGATGGGAGGGTGAGAGATGGGAGGGTGAGAGATGGGAGGATGAGAGATGGGAGGGTGAGAGATGGGAGGGTGAGAGATGGGAGGGTGAGAGATGGGAGGATGAGAGATGGGAGGGTGAGAGATGGGAGGGTGAGAGATGGGAGGGTGAGAGATGGGAGAGTGAGAGATGGGGGGATGAGAGATGGGAGAGTGAGAGATGGGAGGATGAGAGATGGGAGGGTGAGAGATGGGAGGATGAGAGATGGGAGAGTGAGAGATGGGGGGATGAGAGATGGGAGAGTGAGAGATGGGAGGATGAGAGATGGGAGGGTGAGAGATGGGAGGGTGAGAGATGGGAAGGTGAGAGATGGGAGGGTGAGAGATGGAGGGTGACAGACAAAGTACTGTAACCCTCGCTGCGCATGCGCGCCGAGGGTTAATAACGACCGGGACATACCCCCCGAGGTTTAGGAAAGCTATAACTATTGCTGTAGGTACGATAGAGATTGCTACGCGCAGTTTGAGTACAGTTGTAAGCAGCTATATATTTTCAAATAAATACAGGCCCTGAGAGATGGGAGGGTGAGAGATGGGGGGGTGAGAGATGGGAGAGTGAGAGATGGGGGGGTGAGAGATGGGAGAGTGAGAGATGGGAGGGTGAGAAAGTGGAATGATGTGATGTAGGCCGTTTTTCACGCTCTTCCGCCGTTTTTAGTGCTCTTCCGCTTCCGTGTATTATACTGAACGCAAACCGAAGAACAAAAAAAATGGGGTAGGCCTGGGAACAAGGCTAGATGTTATGTTCTGATATTGCAATCTGAGCACAACCCTCATTTTACAGTGTTGAGAACTAGATTTCACTCCCCACTTTTCTCCCTGTGGCTTTTTTCTAAAGCCTAGAATTGCAGCTACCCTGGCCCTCTTTCCCTTCCTCCCTCCTTTCCCTTTCACTCCTCCCTCCCTCCTCTTTCCTCCTTCCCCCTCCTCTTCCCTCCTCCCTCCCTCCTCTTCACTCCTCCCCCCTCCTCTTCACTCCTCCCCCCTCCTCTTCACTCCTCCCCCCTCCTCTTCACTCCTCCCCCCCTCCTCTTCCCTCCTTCCCCCCTCCAGTGTGCACATGAGCCAACAGCAGCACATTGCTGTTCAGAAGCAAATCAGGGTCATGGAGAACAGACTAGACAAGGTATGAGATGCTATAAAACACACCGTTGCAATCATAGAACAAAGTCATCGCGTTCAGAGCACCATATTCCAATATTCTCATTTTCTCAGTCGTTGGTGCATTTCAACAGTGCTCTGGCGACAAACGCTCAGCTGCGTATGATGATTGACCACCTTCGACAGGAGAGAAGTGTCTTTGAGGGCATACACAAGAAGTTGCAGAGGGTACGTAAGTCTAGAAATGAGCCTTCTTCCTAGGCTGTAGCATGGGACTGGGCAACGTGTTGCTCCTCCTTCAGTATTGATTCCACTGCAGGAGTTGGTCGAGTGCAAGCGTGCCATGGGCGAGGTCATCGAGATGTCCACACAGGCCTACGAGGCAAGGTGGGTGAAGGCCACACCTGCACACCATCACACATGCACCCAATCACATGCACCATCACACCACCACACATGCACCCAATCACACCATCACATGCACACACATGCACACATACTCATGCCAGGAGCAGTTTATAAACTCCTATCATGCATGTATAATTCCCATCACCCTGCACCCCTACACACATCCACCCCTATGCACATGCATCCCTACACACTTCCACCCCTACACACATGCACCCCTACACACATGCACCCCTACACACATGCACCCAACACACATGCACCTCTACACACATGCACCGCTACACACATGCACCCCTACACACATGCACCTCTACACACATGCACCTCTACACACATGCACCCAACACACATGCACCTCTACACACATGCACCTCTACACACATGCACCCCTACACACAGGGACGATGCTCAGAACAAGATGCTAGCACTGAAGGAAAAGTCGGACAAAGAAGAAACACAGTGTAGCACGGAGCTCAAGGTAGAGTCCACCAGCACACACACACACACCCTTCCTCTTCACACTCTTCATACCTTCCACACTTCACACATCCTCCCACGTGCATCTCCCTCACACTCACACCCTCTCCTCACACCCTCCCACACCCACACTCATAGGAGCTGATTCGTGTCATTGATCATGACCGAAAGCTGAAGGAGTTCATGACCTGCAAGGATCGGGAGAGAACTGAGGCTCATGAGGAGATGGAGACCATGCGGAGGATGAAAGGTGCGTGTGAGAGAGGGAGGGAGGTAGGGAGGGAGGGAGGAGGGGGGGGGTGAAGAAGGAGTATAACGATGAGTGTGTCTCACCATCAGATGCTGAAAAGACCAGTGACAGAGAGAGAACTGTCATGGTAAGCATTCTTATATGTAGCATGGGGGTAATCCTATCTCCCCCACCTCTGACCCTCTCCACTCAGTTCTCTTGCTAATGTCCCCCCCCCCCCCCCCCCCATCTCTGACCCTCTCTTCTCGGTTCTCTTGCTAATGTCCCCCCCACCTCTGACCCTCTCCTCTCGGTTCTCTTGCTAATGTCCCCCCCACCTCTGACCCTCTCCTCTCGGTTCTCTTGCTAATGTCCCCCCCACCTCTGACCCTCTCCTCTCGGTTCTCTTGCTAATGTCTCCCCCACCTCTGACCCTCTCCTCTGGGTTCTCTTGCTAATGTCCCCCCCACCTCTGACCCTCTCCTCTCAGTCTTATGAGCAAGCTTTTGAGAAGATCAAGGAAGCGACTGGCATTACAGACATCGACCAGCTGGTCAGCAAATTCATTGAAGGTAAACACACCACCACATGTCATGTGTCTGAACTGATGTTGTGTTTAATGTGGTCCATCTATCTTCTTCCTTCCTCCTTCTGTTCCTTCTCCTCCTCCCCCCACCCCCCCCTCCTCCTCCTCCTCCTCCTCCTCTTCCTCCTCCTCCTCTTCCTCCTCCTCCTCTTCCTCCTTCACCCCCACCCCTCCTCTTCCTCCTCCCTCTTTCTGCAGTGGAGGATCAGAACTTTGCTCTCTTCAACTATGTCAATGAGCTCAACGGAGACATTGAGATGACCCAGGAACAGATACAGCAGGTCTGTGCGTGTGTGTGTGTGTGTGTGTGTGTGTGTGTGTGTGTGCGTGTGTGCGTGTGTGTGTGTGTGTGCGTGTGTGTGCGTGTGTTGGGGGGAAGGAGGACAGGAATGAAGGGAAAGGAGGTATATATGTCTTCATCCCTCCTCCTCTTCCTTTTCCTCTTTCCGCAGATCAAGGATGACATAGAGCGGTTCAAGAGCCAAGGTGTAGAGATGGAGGAGAAGAGAAAGACCATCCTCAGAGGACTAGAGGTAGAGGAGAGAGATGAGGGGAGAGATGAGGGGGGGGGGGGGGGGGGGGGAGGGAAGAAGTGAGCAAGATCCCAAATCAATCCAGTCTTGGTAATTTAGGGTGTGTGGAAACGTGTTTAGTCATTGTGCAAACTCTCCTGTGTCACCGTAGGCTGACCTGGCTGCCATCAACGAGAAGACAGCTAGTTTTGATGCCAGTTACACGGCCGCCATCAAGGTCCTGGGCCAGCTCAAGTCGGGTGAGCAGTTGTGAATATATTGTGCAATAATACAAGGACAGTATGTGTGATTAAGGTCAGTAGCGTGTCTGTGGGGGGTCAGTCTGTCTGTAGTAAAACTACTGGACAAAACAGGTGATGTAGTTCTTGTACGCACATTGTTGATCTAGACACATACTAGCCTCGTTCCCAGGCTCTTGTCCGTCCATGCACAAGAGCCTGGGAAGGAGGCTAGCCACATACTTGATGAGGGCGCAGAGCCCATGTACTAACTATTAGTATTTGAAAAGCATTAATCTTCCTCTCTGTATTGCACACACACACACACACACACACACACACACACACACAGGTATCGACTCCGTCTTTTCCAAGATTGGCTGTGATCCAACGGCCATTACTGATCTCCTCGGCGGTCATGCCGGGGTCACCGACACCACCATACTGCAATACCTCGGCATCGTGGAACAGCGGACCAATGAAATCCTGCAGCTACAGGCATTCATACAAGCCAAGGTCAGAACAGCCTGACAATCATTCATACCTTGCTCTAATTATTGAGTTAGAACAAAAAAAATATTACATTCCTAATCTGCATTAATTTTTACACATTTTTTCATAAGGGCATTGCCACAGTAAAATCTGATCAAAAAGTGCTCTTTTCCCCTTCCTTCTTCCCTCCCTCCCTTCCTTCTTCCCTCCCTCCCTTCCTTCTTCCCTCCCTCCCTTCTTCCCTCCCTTCCTCTCTCCCCTCTTCTTCCCTCTTTCCCCTCCCTTCCCTCTCGATCTCCACAGGAGTCTGACAACCCTGAAGCAATGACAAAGTTTCTCATGGGACAAGGGCCACAGGGTACCCTTGCTGCTGCATCACTTGTACTCCCTTCTATTGGGTAAGCCCCAGCTAATCAGTTTACCTTACTGAGTATGTCCCTGCTAATTAACTAGCATAAGCAAGATCCTGCTAATTACTTTACCCTAATGAGTATGTCCCTGCTAATTAATTAGTATGAGTGAGCCCCAGCTAATCAGTTTACCTTACTGAATATGTCCCTGCTAACTAATTAGTATGAGTGAGCCCCTGATAATCAGTTTACCTTACTGAGTATGTCCCCACCCCTGCAGTGATGGCTATGAGTCAGAGGAGGAGAGAGAGGAGGAGGGAAAGCCACTTGCTCAGGAGGAGTTACGAGCAAGAGCAGTGAAAGGGGTACGTACACACCCAGTGATGATAAAAAGTGCCACTAGAAAGATAATGTCATGTGCAGAATGTTTGTGTTTTGTGATATCATCAAACTTTTCTGAGTTAGGCTGGGCCATGGAGGGACCCACCTTGTCCTGTGTGTGGAGGGAGAGAGCAGGAGAAGAGGGGGGAGGGGAGGAGAGGGAGAGGAGGAGAGGGAAGGGACAAATAAATACTTGTATTAACCCCAACACACACATACACACACACAAACACACACACACACACACACACACACACACATTGCCCTACCAGATTACCCGTCGTGAGCAGAAGCTTCCTCCAGCCTCCACCGCCACCCTGCCACAGGGCCCACCCTCCACTGCCGCTCCCTCCAAGACCAGAGGAGGAACGGCCGAGAAGAAGAGAGCCATAAGCACACGATAAACTGAACCACTAGAGCACAAAGCTAACCCCGCCCATTCACATGATTGTAGACATGAATTTTATTTTAACAGAAAGTTAGTACCCTTGACACCACAGCTGATTTTGAACAGGCAGTTAGTACCCTTGACACCACAGCTGATTTTGAACAGGCAGTTAGTACCCTTGACACCACAGCTGATTTTGAACAGGCAGTTAGTACCCTTGACACCACAGCTGATTTTGAACAGGCAGTTCAATCGTTATTTACGAGTGCCTCCTGTTGCTTACACATGTAACACCAAGGGGGTTTATCAAGCCACTGAAGGCCGACACCAAGTGGATTAGTGGTAAGAGCGGTCAGAAAGTCTCAGGCTTCAATCTTAGCTGGGTCCTGGAAGTTTTTTTCTGTGAATTTATTTCTCAGCACAGCATCGATCATTTGGCAGTTATTTCAACAAGCAATAAACCTTTGCTCCAAAGCTGATTTCAAGCAAACCAGGTTTATATAGTCAAATCTATAAGGCAGCTAGGGGGAGGGGCTGGGTTGTGAACAAAAACAAACTTAATAGCAACTATGTATCTCACTATGGCTGCAAGCCTCCCCACACTACTACCACTGAGCATCTGTGAGAGAGTCACTGGCTTTGATCATATTTTTGAAGTGTAGTTGTAGTGACTCCCTCACAGATGTTCTGAGGGTTGTCAGTTTTAAGGTATAATTTGGGTTCAGGTTGCTTATGCAATTATTAGCCTCCAACACCACTGTCTCCTCAGCTTCTCTGCAACCAGGGTATAAACAAGGTGTATAGATAATGAACTAGTTCTGTGGACATAGCACTCACCCAATCCAGATGTCTTGAACATTTTGTGTACTTTGCAAATTAAATTTATGGATGATTTTTTTCAAAGATTATGCAAACTAGTGTGCTGACAATGGTAACAAACAAGAGGCTATTGTACAATTGGTAATCATGGGTAGCAAAAAGTGTTGTTTTTTCACTGTACGTAAATCTCGAGAAGCTGGATCCCCACGTTCTCTGTGTTTGCTGGCTGGTCTCCACAGCTACGCAGCTCTAAGGGGTCGGTAGTGGGGCCAGAGAGCTGGTTCATGAACCATGGTGGAGTGTTGAAGGTGCAACAAGTACCCACTCTGCAACCTGCTCCATCCCAAAGTGGATCATCTTTATAAAAAATATGATCGTACCATCCACTCGCATGGTTACCAGTGTCACAAAAATAGTTGTTTCCAACAAATGGAGGAATGGCAATTCCTGATAAACCAGTCAGTGTACAAGGACACATAAAATCAGCACGATTTCTATCAACATCATTGATTGCATTGGCAAATGTCCAGATATGCTCTCTTGGAGTACCACGTGTCAAACTCAGACCATCAACATAGACGTCATCAATGGTGTAAGCTCGGTTGGTATAGTGAAAACGGCGATAGTCACAGTAACTTTGGAAAGCACAGAATGCATCGCTTGTACCAATCTGGTAGCCAATGATACGCCCACAGACCTTAGCGTAGGAAACTGGTACTACGAAATTTACCGAGTCACAAGCATTGTGTGCCCTTCGCTTACATACCCGGATTCCAGTATAGTTCATCTCTGCAAGTTCATTTGGACAAGACTGGCTGCTATCAGTCATGTTGATGAGGGCTGCTCGAGTCCAGCCTGGCTCACCACAGCGGGTTGACATGTCACAGTGGAGGCGGGTAGTAGAGCCATTTGCAGTGCGAATCCAGTAGTAGTCGGAGGTTGAATTTGGGTAAAATTGTGCAATCTGCTGGCATGATGCAGCTGGGGAGCTTTCATTTGCACCCGAGTCAGTCAGCAGCTTCAGGTACGCTTGGACCTCTGTACGGATTTCGTTTCTTGCTTCCTGTAGAATTTCACCACTTGGACATTTCTGTCCTGTTGCATTGGTTTCACCTTGCAGAACAATCGGGGCGAGCGGAGGTAAGATGGCACCATTTTGCACTGCACTAACACGTGCAATGCAAAGTACCAGTACTGCAGTAGAGAAAACAGTGACGGACTTCATCGCGCACTTCAGCAACTCGAGCCGTACAGTAAATACTGATTATATAAATTGCATGCTGATATGCGTGTACTGCCGCAATGCTACGATTTTATGCTGTGATCATGAGCTTTTATATCAGAAGCTTATAATCTCCTGATAAAGCTCAGCATAAAATTGTAGCATAATTATATCTTGCGCATAAATTTGTGCGCGCACGCGTGTTTTTCTGCATATCCGATATTCAGGTGATCATGGCAGGATTCTAGCCCGCGGTTCCTAGCGCCAAGGCCTCGAGGGGGGACGAAATTTTTCTCCTGAGAATAAAACTAGATTGGATTCATGCAAATTTGTCGGGTAAATGTAAACTTTACCAGCGTTGCCAATTTTTGATGACCTTTGACACTGTGCACACAATACTAGCCCCACCCACCTATGGACGATGTCCCCGTTAGTGCTTGCGCTTCTCTTTCTGTCCATGAGGGAGGCAGCGGGCGCGTGGAGCCAGCAGTTTGGTGGGCCTCAATCCACCAGCTACGTCGCCTCTACCGCACCCTACACCTCTAGTTGGAGTCTGAGCTTTGAGACTTTCATCAACAGCGAGCAATTTTTGCAGACGTACAACCCGGCTGTGTCCGAAGAGGGAGTCGTCTTCCTACCGCTGGAGCCCACTGGGTTAGGCGTGTCGGTTGTAGCCGTTAGTCCAGCAGGAAAGACGCTATGGCGGGCCTCGCTGGCTAGTGAGTGCACGGTGGTGACTAACGTACTGTACTCTACATCGCAGGACAGCGTGTTCGTTGGCTGTGGAACGACCATTGGAGTCAACGAGTCGTTCACATACTTGTATGCTATCAGCGCTTCGTCTGGTGAGACTGTGTGGACCCAGTACATTCTTGACAGTAATCCAGCCAAGCTTTTATCTCTATCTGAGCGTGACAAGTTGCTGTTCTTCTTTGGAGAGTCTGAATTCAGTAAGGCAGTAAAACTGCAGAATCTCACCCACTCCTGTGTCTTATACCTGAAGTTAGACACAGGTGACCTTGTCTGGGAAGATAAGCAGGCTTACTGTGACACACAATGGGACGGATACACTCAAACCAAAGTCGGCAACATCAACACATCTGACCACCTTCTGGCTTCTATTTTCAACCAGGGAGATGTGGTGTTGCTACCAACCAAGAGTCCTGGCCAAGCAACGTGGAGTGTACGGATACCTAAGTATGAATATTATGAACACATGTATCTGGGGTTTGCAATATTAGGAGAAAGTGGTGAAGTTTTCAGCTCAGCAAGTCTTATGCCGTGGTCAACAGGAGGATTTCCAAACCACTACTACATGTTTGCTTTGCACGGAAGTGATGGGAATGTCATTTTCAACACAACTGGCCACTGCAGTAATAGCTCAGCTCTTATCAGCTCACCGGTTCTTGATAGCAATGGTGCTGCGTACTACAGCTGTGGTCAGCAGGTTGTTTCGCTGTATGCTACCAATGGGAGTCTCCGATGGCGCTCAAAGCAAGCAACACCAGACTATAACCTTGGTAACCCTCCACTCCCTCCATCTCTGCACATTGAGAAGGGCCTTCTCTACTTTGTGAGTGCCATGGGTTTGATTTCCGTGCTATCGATGGAAGATGGAGGAAGTGTTGGCGACATTAAGATACCCACTACCAGTACTGTCGTGCACCCTCCCATTTTGGTTGGAGACGCGTTCATGTACCTGCTTACTCATGGTGCTGGAGATGGTGATGTCAATTTGACTGTCTCTCTAATTAAGATGTACTAGTTTTTTAGCCTCATTCCCAGGCCCTTGCCCAACTTCCCGTCGCTTGCAGTACGGTACTGCAAGCAACAGGAAGTTGGGCGAGGGCCTGGGAACGAGGCTACTAGTTTTTACTTGTATACTTCAGCTGTGTCATTATTTGCATTCCTCAGACACTAACCACTTATAAGGGAGGGGCTAATCACTCACGTGATCTGTAGCACACTCACACGACTACTTATTAACCCACGTGTTGCCCCATCTACGTCCCCAATCAATAACTTGGGCGGGAAGCGTGAACACTCACTTGGAAAGCTACCTTTTGTCCGACACAGAGACGACTTAGCTCCTCCAGCCGCCGCGATGTCTTCCAGTGGCAGTGGGGTCTCTGACAGTCAGACCTCGCAGGCCAGCAACTTCTCGCTGCATTTGAGCCAAGAGACAACGAACCAGCTGCTGAGCGCCGTCGGTGTGACCGCCATCGAGGGAGATTCGTGAGTAGAACTGACCGTGTCTCTGCCAGTTGTGTTTCTGTAGTAAATACAAGTTTAGTAGTTTATATTGTATGTCACAACATACAAGCCACGCCCTTTGCACAGAGATGGTTGTTGATGACGTGCTGTATGAATCATCCAGCGGTGAAATAATCACAATTTCTTGTACTCTTCGGAGCTTTGTGTTGGACCCTCTCGGTTGTGCTACCTTGGCTTTTCCCCTTTTCCTTGTGTACCTATTTGCACTCACACAACACCCCCTCCACACACACACACACACACACACACACACACGCTCGTCCACAGGATGATTCAGCACTACCACTCTGAGTTTGGGGAGGACGAAGAAGAGGAGGAACTACCCATACCAAGTGCGTATGTTTTTGTCATCCTCAAGATTGTTAACCTTTCCTCTTCCTCTCACTAGTGGCTTATGTCTCTTGTCCCTCTTTCAAACACGAACCATGCGTAGTTCTACTCTCCACTGCTCACATATTCCCCTTACACACACTTCCCACTTCCTCCCCTCCCACACCCACCCATGCACTTCTCTCCAAATGCACACATTCACACACACATCCACACACACACACCCAACCCCCACTTCCCACACCCACAGATACTTCCATATCTGTTTCAAGAACTGTATTCAACCTGATTGGACAGGTGGGTAAATGTCTTACTCAGGAGGCTGGTTGATCTGTCGTACATGTCTAGCGACAGAGCCTTCTCCCTTGTGTGCCGTACTGCACAAGTAGTTCCTGGTCTTCCCCGTTCTGTGGTTTGCTATCAACATGGAAGACCTGATCCCATTCACCACATGTTGGTATTTGGATGGCTGTGAATGATTTAGTGCATGAGTCGCTATTAAGTGATTGTAATTGCTTCAGTGATTAATGTAATGTGCAGATACGGTTCGCAAAAGGATAGTACGCCTCCTGGAGAGAAACGGTGTGGTGAGCTTTAGTCGAATTTCTTGTGCCTGTTTCCAAAATGTGAATGTGGTGAGATTATTATGACGTGGTGCATACAGGGTTAAAATTTATCCTCTCTTCTCAAGTATCTATCCGCTAGAAACCTGAACGCTTTTTGAGCAGGTGTGGCACAAAATGTTTTGAACATTGCTAGGTTACACTAGTCGCAAAAGTGCACTCGAGCCCAAGGAATTCGACTTGATTCACCAGACCATGTTTTCTTATGAGAGGGCTAGATCTGGAACCAAGGCTAATTTCAGCCCTGTTGGATGCAGTTTGCAAAAGGATACTTGATTCAGCCCTAATTTGAGCCCCGCCCCTTACAGAGTTACTACTACTTGAAATGCTATCAGAGTAAGAATGTAGTATGCAGGACTGCTGGGACTGTTTGAGGTCACTGGAAATGTGTGTGTATAGTAAACAATCAATTAGATTTTATAGGCACGGCAGTTACCTTTCGGATAATGATATTCACATTGCATTACTATCACGCTTCGATCTCGTGATTTTAGCGGACTGACCAAGCTATTAGCACTCCTCCACGTGGCCGTGCTATCTCGCTGCTGCTCGGTGTTTATAAGCAGCGGGAATCTCGTTAGTTGCCGAGATACTGTGTGGGGGAGGGTAAGGTCAAAGCAGGCTGGTAGTTTTGTGGTACTGTGCAATGCACATGTGCTTAGTGCCAGTTAGTATACAGTCAACTATCATGATAGTATGTAGTCAACTATTATAGTGTACAGTCAACTATTATAGTATACAGTCAACTATTATAGTGTACAGTCAACTATCATGATAGTGTACAGCATGATAGTGTACAGTCAACTATTATAGTGTACAGTCAACTATTATAGTGTACAGTCAACTATTATAGTGTGCTGTCAACTATTATAGTGTACAGTCAACTATCATGATAGTATGTAGTCAACTATTATAGTGTACTGTCAACTATCATGATAGTGTGCTGTCAACTATTACAGTGTGCTGTAGATGGCAGTATAATTGTACAGTATTGTATTATTGTGCACAATAGTAGATTTTGTGGTGTACATGTGCATGTAGCTTGTAGCCACAAACCGTACCACAGTCGACCATTATAGCTTGCAGTCAGTACATGAACAGTCAATGAACCGCAAGTCCAATCCGACAGGCCTTGATGAAGTCATCCACTGTACAGAGTTCGTCTCAGCCCTCATCAGCCGCATAAAATGCCCTTTTTGCATGAGATAGCAGTCCCTATCTCCCCCAGCGCAGCTGATGAGGCCTGGTATTGGCTAAAATGTGTACTGTGCAGTGGGTGACTTTACATAACATCGAAGCCTGCCTTTTTTCCAAGAAAATGTGGTTCATTGAGTGTTTGTGCTGTAGTGTGTGCCTTATCTACTTGCGGGTGTTTACTGTATAGAACCTAATTATCAGACTGTCACACTTTCGCAAGCTATATTATTGGCTGAATTCGGTTGCACGATATTCAAATCACTGCTGCACTGTGTATGTACAATGGGTGCTAACATATGATGTAATGTGATATAGAGTCTAAAAATAGCATTGTTGTACCAAGTAGGGGTGTTCCCAGGGGAATCCCCTTTTAGACAGTTATCACAGCTGCAACTTTAGTTGCACTATTTTATCAGATAGCCACCCTCAAGCACTCACTTTGCAACTACTAGCCTCACTATAGCAGCCTTCCTGCCCCCAACCCAGCTTTCTGTCGCTTGCAGTACGACAAAAAGTAGGAGAGATCCTGGTATCTTTGTTATGTGAGTGACCTCGGGATAGAAAGGATGGGTTTAATAGAGTGTTGGTGCACTGAGGCTCTGAACAGCAGGAGGAGCTAAAGTACATTGTACCAGGTAACTTACCACACGTTTCTAGCTAGCAAGGGGCGACTGTCATACACACAAAGTGCTGAGTGTGTAGTTTTTGATGAATATGTGAAGTGTTGTCTACGGGTGCGTTCTGAAAGTTTGTTGTGCTCGACATCAGTCCCTCTCTCGCTTCCCGTACTGCAAGTGGCGGAAAGCTGGGCAAGACCAGGCTATTCTCACCGTGTGCTACAGTGACGATTTAAAGCTTTGTACCATACACAGATAGATGATTGGGTAGGTAGATAAATAGATACACTGATACACGCAAAGATAAATAGACATACTGATACATGCATAAATAGATGATCTACATGATAAATAGATAAATGTTGATAGACTAACATTTGATTCATCTGGGCACGAGACCATGTGCTGGTGGAGGAGGGGTGCTGATAGTGTGCAGCTGCTGCTGTCATTGTGTGCGGTGCTCATTTTCTGATTGTTCACTTCTTTGCAGTCGTTATGTCACTCACTCTGGGGCAGCTGGGCTATGTGGTACGATACAGTGTGTTGTGTGGTGCACAAGTGTGTGTCAATTTAAAACAACCCTTCCTTTTCGCCCCCTCCATCCTCCTCCTTCCTTTTCTCCCCCTCCCTCCTCCTCCTTCCCTTTCTCCCCCTCCCTCCTCCTCCTTCCTTTTCTCCCCCTCCATCCTCCTCCTTCCTTTTCTCCCCCTCCATCCTCCTCCTTCCTTTTCTCCTCCCCCTCTCCTTCCTTTTCTCCCCCTCCCTCCTCTTCCTCCTTCCTTTTCTCCCCCTCCCTCCTTCCTTTTCGCCCCCTCCATCCTCCTCCTTCCTTTTCTCCTCCCCCTCTCCTTCCTTTTCTCCTCCCCCTCTCCTTCCCCTTTCTCCTCCCCCCTCCTTCCCTCTTTCTCTCTCCTTCCATATCCTCCTCCATCCTAACTTTCTCTCCCATCCTTCTGCCGTCTTCCTATCTCCCCCCCCCCCCCCCCCCCCCCTCCTCCCCTCTCCTCCCCTCCACTCTCCTTCAGACCCAGCAATCATTACTGCACCCCTCGACCTCCCACACTCTCCCTCTGCACTCATACACCTCTCCACTGGGACCAGGAAAGGCCCCCCCAGCTGTCCTCTCATCATTCAGCGACAGCAGTACACCCTCCACCCCTCACCTTGTCACAAGTCTCACACCCTCTCCAGCTGCCCCATACCCGGTAACTTGGATAATATGGTCATGTTGTGACACTCCCCCCTTTGCTCTCTCCCTCACTCCACACTCCCTCCCTCCCTCCCTCCCTCACTCCCTCCCTCTCCACCCCCTCACTCCCTCCTTCCCTCACTCTCTCCCCTCTCCCTCCCTCACTCCCTCCCTCCCTCCTCACACCCTTCCTCAAGCCCTCCTTCCTACACTGCTTTCCCTCCTTACCCTCCCCCTCTCTCCTCCCTCCCTCCCTCCTCCCTCCCTCTCACATTCTTCCACAAGCCCTCCATCTCTCGCTCCTCACACCCTTCCTCAAGCTCTCCCTCTCTCCACACAGGCGCAGTTCACTTTTGATGCTGCCTCCACCCTTCCCACTCCTGCCCTCACTCCTGCCCTCACACCTCCCACCCTCACACCCCCCTCCGTCCGTCCATCCTGTGCATTGACACAACCTTACACACTCAGGACAAACATACCCATAAAGTGTGTGTGTGTGTGTGTGTGTGTGTGTGTGTGTGTGTGTGTGGAAAGGTGGAGGTGTATGCATTTGTGTGTACCTGTTCATTCATCTCCTTCCGTTCTCCTTCCTTCTACCCTCCTTTCCCCTTCTGCACAAACATGCACTGTAGCCTCCCTTACCCTGGAGAGTATGACTTTGGACTGGTCTTCAACGATGATGTAAGTGGGATGTGAGTCACGTACCGCCCGCTAGCTCCCAAATAGTTCTACTTGCTTCACCCTAATTTGTCATCTCTTTCCTCAGCAGCGTAAGAAGTTGCTCTCGAAGAACGCCACCTTCACTGTACGTCATCCTTTTGTCGTACACTCTTTAGCATTTCTCCCTTCCCCCTTACCTTCCCTTTCTCCTTCTCACTCTTACCCCCATCCTTCATCTCCCTCCTCTCCCTCTCGTCCCTTCTTCCCTCCCCCTCCTCTCCTCTCCTTCCTCCCCCTCCTCTCCTCTCCTTCCTCCCCCTCCTCTCCTCCTCCCCTCCCCCTCCCCTCCCCCTCCTCCCCCTCCTCCCCCTCCTCTCCCCTCTTCTCCCCTCCTCTCCCCTCCTCTCCCCTCCTCTCCCCTTCTCTCCCCTCTTCTCCCCTCCTCTCCCCTCCTCTCCCCTCCTCTCCCCTCCCCTCCCCTCCCCTCCCCTCCCCTCCTCTCCCCTCCTCTCCCCTCCTCTCCCCTCCTCTCCCCTCCTCTCCCCTCCTCTCCCCTCCTCTCCCCTCCTCTCCCCTCCTCTCCCCTCCTCTCCCCTCCTCTCCCCTCCTCTCCCCTCCCCATCCCCCTCCTCTCCCCTCCTCTCCCCTCCCCTCCCCCTCCTCCCCCTCCCCTCCCCCTCCTCCCCCCTCCTCTCCCCTCCTCTCTCCCCCTCCTCTCCTCTCCTCTTCCTCCTCCATCTCCTCCCTCAGTACTCAAACAAAACACAAAGGATGTACATCAAAAGAAGCGATGTCATTCCTTTCAATTTCACAATCAACCGTGAGTGAACACACTACATTATACCAGACTTCATTTGACATAAAACCATCTACATACCGTATTTCTTCAATCAGACGCCACGGCTACTATTTTTTTTTCGCTGCTCGATTTTGTGCGACTAGTATTCGAGGGCAGTGTTTATTTCCTTGGAAGGCCGGCAGACATCAACGATGGCTCGATAAGGTACATACGAGTGACGACTGTTAGACACTGTCAGTAGTACGCACAGCCTCTCAGTCCTGCTGTCAGCCGTGGAAACGAATCATACAACACGAACAGCCCTAGCACTAGCCTGGTAACCGTCGTCAGAAATTATTCGCAATCGTGTTCGTGTGGCGCGTATACTAGCCGTGGCTACTATTCGAGGTCGGGGTTTATTTCGCTCAGAGCTTCCGTATTTGAGGGCGGCATCTATTCGAAGAAATGACGGTATTCACCAGCCCTTCAGCCAACATGCATCCCACCCAACTGCTGCAACACACGTGCAGTACATCTCCCATTGTAGGCTCGTCCCCTTTCCAAGATGTCTACAAGCAGCATAATTTTGTTTTATACATTCGCACCCACCTCCCTCTCACAGGACCACCTCCTCCCAGTTCCATCATTCGTGCGATGGCCATTCACAAAGCCCCGGAGATGATTTCTGAGAGATTGACTTGCTGTCCAAAACACGTAGACGAACAGCAAAAGAAAGGTGAGTGTTTGTGTACCCATGAGTAAAGTTAGCTTCTTGTCATGTCTGCCTCTCTCTCCCTCTGCATGTATGAGTGAGTGCTCAGTACAGCCTTAGGCTGACGTGTAGGTTGCCAGACTAGCTGGCAAACGTCCTGAGCCATTACATAGCACAGGATTAACACAGCACAGGGATTAACTCTCTCTCTCTCTCTTCGATCATCTCTCTCTCTTTTCCTCTTGTAGGTTCGCTGTGTCCACACCATTTTATCCGGTCTCTGGAGAACCAGAAACACTCGTACCAGGAGGATGAGATGAGACGACTGTCTGTGGTCGTACCGTTTACCTCCGTGATGAAGAGTGAGTCAGGCAGGGTTTAGGGTTGCATCACAGACAAGATACATGTATGACGACATGGAGATCCAGCAAACACACACACACACACACACGCACACACACACACACACGCACACACACACACACATGCACACACACACACACACACACACACACACACACACACGCACACACACGCACACACACACGCATGCACACACACCACACACACACACACACGCACACACACACGCACACACACATATACCTCTCACAGAATCGGAGGACGTCTATATTGCTTTCTACCAATTTCCATGCTTCACTTCTGAAGTGCACAAAACTGGACAGACGGCCCAGATTGTGTTTACACTGGAATGGTCAGTATACCACAGTATACCACAGTATACCACAGTATATCACAATATACCACAGTATATCACAGTATACCACAGCATACTATAGCTATGTTAACTTACCCTCTCAATGTGTGCATGCACATACATGTACCTGCCACACACACACACACACACACACACACACACACACACACACACACACACCACACCACACCACCACACCCACAGTTGTTCACAGGTATTAGGCCGGTGTACGGTGGACATTAGAGTCTGTGCATCTCCGGGGAGAGACCGGAATACAGATGAGAAGAAGCTGTCGGGAGATGAGCCATCATCCTCTGGAGACAGGACGCACAGACTGGTGTCACGACCAGGAGAGGGAGGAAGAGAGGTGGGTGCAGGAGGGAAGAGTGTGGGACATGGGGGTGGAGGGAGGGAAGGGTGGGGGTGTGAGGGTGGAGGGAGGGAATGGTAAAGGGACAAGGAGGGAGAGCAGAGGGTTGGGTGGAGAGAGGTGGGTGTGGAGGTGGAGGGAAGTGTGGTGAGGTGAGTGTGGTGGAGGGAGTAAGCAGGAGAGGTGGGCCAAGCTTCAGTACAAGTAGACCATCAAGACGACCAGTAATTTCTCCCCTTCCCTCCCCCCCCCCCCCCCTCTCCCTTTCCTCCACTCCCCTTCCTTCACCTTCCCTTCCCTTCCTCTCCCTCCTCTCCCTCTCCTTCCTCCCCCTCCTCTCCTTCCCTCCTTCCTCTCCCCTCTCCCCTCCTCTCCCTCCCTCCTCTCACAGGAGCCAGCAGTAACATAGTGCAATGCACTCTTCCTCCCAAGCAGCTGTGTATGGGACTGTCAGGAACAAAAGTCCAACATTCCGTCATGGTAACCCCCTCTTCCTCAGCTGACTTTACATGCATCTCTCTCCTTCCTCCCTTCCTCTCTCCTTCCTTCCTCTCTCCTTCCTTCCTCTCTCCTTCCTTCCTCTCTCCTTCCTTCCTCTCTCCTTCCTTCCTCTCTCCTTCCTTCCTCTCTCCTTCCTTCCTCTCTCCTCCTCCTTCCTCTCTCCTTCCTTCCTCTCTCCTTCCTTTCTCTCTCCCTTCCTCCCCTCTCCCTCCCCTTCCTCCTCTTCCTTTCCTCCCCTCTGTTTTAATTCCCTTCCTTTTTCTCCTCCCTCTCCTCCTCCTCCTCTCCTCCTCTCCTTCTCCTCCTCCTCCTCTCCTCCTCTCCTCCTCTCCTCCTCTCCTCCTCTCCTCCTCTCCTCCTCTCCTCCTCTCCTCCTCTCCTCCTCTCCTCCTCTCCTCCTCTCCTCCTCTCCTCCTCTCCTCCTCTCCTCCTCTCCCCTCCTCTCCCCTCCACAGACCTACCCAGAGCTAATCCCCTATGTTGACACTGTGGTTCGTATGATAGAGAGTGTGTACAGTATGAAGGTGCAGACAAGGGGAGAGGCAGCTGGACCAAGTGACAGACAAGCGGCTGCTGTCAACGGTATCCAGGAGACCTTCACTAGTCTGGACGGCTGGCTCGAACACTTGGAGTTGATGCACTACAAGGCAATGTTGGAGGCCCACGGAGTTCGTGATTTGTTCCAGGTGCCTGGGGTTACTGATGAGGTGTGTGTGCGTGTGTGTGTGTGTGTGTGGCGATTTGAGCTGTAAGACCATTGATCATAGCAAGTAGACACTAGCCTCGTTCCCAGGCCCCGCCCAGCTTTCCGTCGCTTGCAGTACGGAAAAGCCGTGGAGAGCCTGGTATCTTTTCTCACGTGAGCATGACGTAATCGGAAAATGGCGAAATTTTGCAGAACTAACAGGCTGTGTTTCGCGTATTTTAAACCGACTACACGCTCAACGCTTGGTGTGTAAGACAGTCGCCTCCCCGCTAGCTAGATACGTGTGGTAAGTTACCTGGTACCTTGGCTCTTTTCGCTGTCTGGGCCCGGTGCGCCCACACACAATTAAACCCTTTCTACCATCCTTTCTATCCTGACGTCACTCACGTGAGAAAAGATACCAGGCCCTCTCCCGCTTTACCGTACTAATAAGCGACGGAAAGCTGGGCGGGGCCTGGGAACGAGGCTAAGTAGACACTGTATGTCAAAAATGTTTGGCAAGTTAGTCTGTATACGCAAAATTCAAAATGGTGAAAAACAGACTTTTTAATGTGCAGCAATGTATAAGGTGTACATGTAGAAGTGGTTGCTGTGTCGATTATGACATTATGACATCGTTACAGGAGCTGAAGAAATGGGGTATGACCAGTGCAGCACACAGGAAGTTGTTTCAGGAGGGAAGTCAAAGATTCACCTGATTAAGCAGGAGGAGAGCATGCTTGAGGGAAACAGTCAGGACACTCACAATGAGAGTAGCCCCGCCCTCTTCCCCTCTTCCCCCTCCTCTCAGCCTGTATCCCTCCCCCCCTCACAACCCCCACCCCTCCTCTCCTCACAACTGTCACAAGGGTCACATCTCTCACAGCTCTCGAGCACCTCCACACAACCGTTCAGCCAGGCGGTTGAAGTGGTACACATTCAGATGAGAAAGAATTTCAGCTCTCAACTCTAACACTTTTGATACGACAGTTGTCAACACTAATGCATTTGACTCGGCAGCTCTCAACTCTGACGCACTTGGTGCGATTAACATCATATCACATTTTGTTGGTTTTGTATGTTTTTTTTTTTTTTTTTGCCAACATTCTCAATCTCACTTTGTGGTTTGCAGGTTTCAACTTTCAGTCACCGATCATCCAGGCATTTAGCTCCCTCCCATGTCAACATTATTATTGTTGTGTTGATGGTGTAAGACACACAGCACGGCTTCAGGTGATCTTGTTTCTATCACAGTGAATTCAGTGAAAAAACTATTTATGTGACCTCGTGCAGTGGATAGTTGGCATGGTTACAGTTTAGTCCTCAGACCCCACCCTCTCACGAGGAAAAGGGCCTAGTGACCACCAAGTGCTTTCTTGGTTGTGCCGAGTCAGCCAGTCTTGATTCTGAACAAGCCAATGAAATAGCATGTCACCAGAGCCTTCTCCTTGTGAGATGGTGGGGTCTGGGGACAAGACTATAGTAGCTGCCTGGCTCAATATAGTCACCAGACCCTTTTCCTCGTGAGAGGGTGGGGTCTGGGCATTGCATTTCTTGCATGAAATGGTTGTAGCACAGATGATGGTAGTCTCATCCAGACCCCACCCTCTCACGAGGAAAAGGGTCTGGTGACTATATTGAGCCAGGCAGCTACTAGTCTCTGCATATGAAGTAGCTCAGATCTTAGCCACGTCAGTTCGCAGCTTTGTACTAAACTAGTTTATGTGAGGCATTTGGTTGCACAATTTATACAAAACAAGACATGCACTTCTCCATGTGACATGGAGCCGACCAGACTACAAAAATGTGTGTACAATACACGTGAGGGAGGTCTACTCTGTGTGACACAGCTAGGAGGAGCCGGGTCTCTGCTTCTGTTTGATGAGAGCTTCTTTGAAGAGGTCCAGCTTTCCTTGGATCAACCGCACATGCTCTGCAGAGGGAAAGAAGAACTGTCGCCTGATATGGAATTCCACCCCCTCTCCTCTCCCCCCCACACATACACACAATTAACAGAAGATATACACCAGACTTCCTTCCTGCTTCCCTCCCTCTCCCCTCACCTCCACCTCTACACACACTCACAGTCATTCTGCTTTGTCCACAGCATCTCCTCTAATAAGCACCTTTCTCCGTCCTCCATCCCTCACCCCCTCCCCTCTTCCTCCTCCCCCTCCCCCTCTCCCCTCTCTCCCCCACACACACTCACTGAGTTGTTCTGCCTTGTCCACAGCATCTCCTCTAATCAGTTCATTCTTCCTCTTCTCATCCATTACAATGGAGTCCAGTAGAGCCTTCACCTGCTGCTCCAACTGACGCACTAGAAGGGGGTGAGGAGGATGAGGAGAGGATGAGGGGGGATGAGGGAGTGTGTGTGTGTGCGAGGCAGGGAGGAGGGAGTGTGTGTGTGCTAGGCAGCGAGGAGGGAGTGTGTGTGTGCGAGGCAGGAGGAGGGAGTGTACCTTCTCTGTCCAGTATCTGAACTCTGAGTGTGTGAGATGAACTCTTCCATCACCCTGTTGTACCCGCCAGAAGAACTCTACCTCCGGACACGCATACTGTGTGTGTGTGTGTATGCATGTGTGTGTGTGGTGTGTGTGTGTATGTGTGTGTGTGTGTGTGGTGTGTGTGTGTATGTGTGTGTGTGTGTGGTGTGTGTGTGTATGTGTGTGTGTGTGTGTGTGTGTGTGTGTATGGAGATGGGGGGATGAACTATTAAACTGAATTTCGGCCAATGCCTACTTTCCCTCTTCCTCCCTCGCTCCTCTTCTTCTCTCCCTCCCTCCTCTCCCTCCCTCCCTCCTCTCCCTTACCTCTGGACTGTGTTGTCTGAGAATGAAGCCTCGCTGACACCTGTGAGCCTTCTGCTCAGCCTGTCTCAGAAAGTGGAGATCGTAGACATACTCCCAAGTGGACTCAATCTGGGGGAGGGAGAAGAAGGGCAAGATAGAGAGGAGGGAGAGGAGAGGAGAGGAGGGGAGGGGAGGGGAAGGGGAGAGGGGAGGGGGGAGGGGAGAGGGGAGGGGGGAGGGGAGAGGGGAGGGGGGTTAGGGTCAATTTGGCAAAGAAGCAGCAACCACACTGCCCCGTACAAGTACGTACTCAGACTCTGTGACCGAGAATCCTTTGGTCTTCAAACTCTTTGAACTGTCATTATCTCATCCACGAACAGCTTACTGGGGTGGGTCTGCGTGTGTGTGTGTGTGTGTGTGTGTGTGTGTGTGTGTGTGTGTGTGTGTGCACGTGTGTGTGTGTGTGTGTGTGTGTGTGCGCGCTGTGTGTGGTGTGTGTGTGTGTGTGTGTGTGTGTGTGTGTGTGTGAGTGAGTGCATCTACCAGTATTTGAGAGGGTGAAGCACGTACCGGTTTCTGCGGAGAGAAACCTGTTCAGTTCATCAGCGATGGCCTTTCTCTTGATCTGGAGG